>SJYV01043387.1:305114-352462 GCA_006410875.1 Neotragus pygmaeus | reverse complement strand
GTGTATAAGAGACAGGCCCCGTCCCCCTCCGAAAGCCCCTGCCTAAGCCGGGAGGGTGTGTTTGGGTTTGTTTGTTCTCAGTTCCGCTCCTGCCCACCCTTCTCCCCTCACTAAGCTGTTCTACATGTAATTATCCATTTTATCAGGGTGAAAGGCCCTGCAATTCACTTGTCGAAGCCCTAACGAGGCAGCATGGATGCTTTCAAGTCTGTAAAGAAAAGGGAAATCCTGCTAGAATTGGCAACTTAATTCACCAAGCCAGCCTCGACAGACCTCATTAAGTCCCTGTGTATTCATTTCAGGCTAATGGCTGTCATGCTGACTGCTGTTTGATTTGCTGTAATAGACTTTTATGGCGTTCCAATTTGCTCAAACGTGTTTGCCTGTGTCTCTGCCCAGCAGCGCTGCTCCCGCACCTCCGTTAGGGGTGCATGCCCACCTCGCTGACCTTCAGCACTGCCCGTGCTCCTCCTCCTGCCCCCACCTCTCAGCCCTTCAGCTGTGCCCCAGGGAGGTGACTCTAGGGCCCAGGTGTTTGGGTCAGCGGACAGATGGTGCCAGGAGGCTCCTTGGGCTCAGGAGGGCCTCTGGAGTGTCAGGGTTGGCCATGTCATTGACGTTCTGAGAAGTTCAGCCTCCTTAGCTGGGCCTTTAGCCATCTGGCCTCCACCTACCTTTCTCAGCTCATCGTCTGGTATTCCTCCATGCAAGTCCTCCCATCAGCCAAGGGGCCAAGCCAGTGCCTCTGAGCATGTGTCTGTGTGGCACTCTTCTTTATAAAACACATGTTCTGCTGTTCTAGCTAGTTCTGGAGTGTTTTCTTTCTTCTTGCAGCCTAACTCTATTCTGCCTGTCCTTCAAAGCCCAAATCTGATCCACTGTGTTTTGATTCCCTCAAATTGTTTGAAATGAACACAAACATTTGTTGAACAGCTATGGAGCAGGGCCCAGAGATTTTCAGTTGGCTTGGCAATTCAGGGTAGAAAAAACAGACTCTACTGTTTGCCAGCTGTGTAACTTAATCTTTCTGGACCTCAGTTTTTTATCTATAAGATGGGCGACAATATTTCCCTTGTGGGGTTATTGTGAGAGCTATAATAATGCCGGTAGGAAAAGCCCTTAGTCCAATTTGTGGCTCATAATATATTTGGTGAAATACTAGTGATTGAGATCAGGGTTTTTATGCTCAGGGAAGGTAATGTTACAGGGAGGAAAAACAAGTAAGTAGATGTCTAACTACCTCTAAATGTATTAAATGCTATTGGAGCTTAGAATGTGCAAAGTGGGATGGAAGGAGTAGACCTCTGGAGTGAACTGTGGAAGGAGTGAACTGGTCTATATATGGGGGCTATTCGTATGGGACCTTAGAGGATGAGTAGGAATTTGTTATGCAGAGAAGCAGACTGTGTTGTCTCTGAATATCATATACTTTCTGAGATCCTCTAGTTTTTTTTTTTTTTCCCATATGATGGAATTTCCCAAAGAAGGAGGTAAACTCTAACTCCTGACCAGAGAGCCTGTTGAGGTGGGACAGCGACTGTATAGGTATGTGTGTCCCCTGCAAGTGCCCCCTGTTACCTTGTAGAAACAAATTGGGCTGGAAGTGGGCCTTCTGGCTCCCTGCCCAGGTTTCTGTGATGGACAGTTCCTGTGTAGATCTTTGTCACCCCTGGCTTCAGGTAACAAGATGGGGATGAGGTTGGAGGTGGGGAGGAGTGGGGCTGAGATGAGTCAAAAGGGACCCAAGAGACTGAGAGCTCGTCTCAGATCCTCAAAGATTGCTCGGGACATGATCAGAGCCAGAACCCAGGGTTCCTGGCCCCAGGTCCAACTAGGCCACACCATCTCTCCATATCACTTAATAAGGACAGATCAAAGTCACTCCTTGAATGTCCTTCCTAGGGATGGGAAAACAGGGAGGAGAGTATTCTTGATAACCATTTGTCAGTGAAACAAAACAAAGAATTCATTTCTATGATGATGATGATAAGTTGGTGTTTTGTTATTGAGAGCTTCCTGTGTGCCTAGTACTATTCTTCTGGTATGGGCACTGACCAAGCCCTCACTTCATGGGGTAGCCACTCTTGTCCCCATTCTACAGATGTGGATATGAAAGTAGACAGGTTATGTAAGTTGTCCAAAGCTAGGCAAGGATGGGGCTAGGATTCAGGGACAGGTCTGATGATGTGACATTCAGCAGGTAACTTTAATTCTACCTACAAAATGGAGATAAGTATGCATGCCTTGCAAAATTATTGTGAGATTGAAGTATAAGGAGCCGTGTATGAGAATTGCTGAGCCCAGTGTAAATGCCCGATAAATGGTCATAGTTATAGTCATCGTATGTCCATCTCTCCTGCCAGACAGAGCTCAAGTACCGCATCCTCAGTACCCAGCCCAAGATCTGGCCCTTGGATGTGAACTTCACAAATGGGCAGAGCCCTGCTGCTTCCTCTGCCTCTTCGGTGGTTGGAAGGACAGCAGGGTTCATGCCAAGAACTCACTGCTGGCGCTCACTGATGCCCGCTGTTGCCTGCCAATTCTTGAACCTCAGCCGTGCCATCCCATGTGCCCTGGGCATGTGGGGAGCCCAGAGTGGCCCAGAGCATGCGGAGGTGGACTTGCCAAACTTACTAGCCCCACTAGGCCCTATGGCAGTGCCCCCAGTTGCCCTCCTCAAGGTATGCCCATCAGACGAATGATTTATAAACTGCATCCTCAGGCTGCAGAAAGAAGTCGGGATGAGAGGGACTCCCACTGGCTTGTGCCTGTGCCTGCCATCCCCCTAAGGTATCAGCTCTGCTCACAAGAGTGTCATTTCCCATGCCAGGAGAGGCAGCTGCTTGACAGGCCATATTAACTTATACCCTGGGCCATGGTGCTTGGCGGCCCCCTCTGCATCTATAACTACCTGCCTGTTGATCTGGGAGAGGGAGACCAGTTGGTCATCTCAGGGGCCCTGGATCCTGCTGGCCAGAGTCAGGGCGGGCGGCGGCCCTGGGCCACGCCTCTGTGCCCCGCGGTGAGCGCCCCGAGGTGCCTGTGTCTTCTCTGGCCCGCTCCTGTCAGCACAGTGACCGGTACCTCGAAATCGTCCCTTCTTCCAGTGGGTGTCACAGCCTGCAGCAGCAAGGACAGCAGGCTTTGGGCTTGTAGCAGTGAAGTTATGCACACAGCAAAACAACAGCGCTGACTGTTGCAACAGCCTTGCGGTGTGTGTGGTGGTGTGTGAGTGTGCACTTAAGGGATGTCTTCTCTGTGTCCTGGTGTTTTCACTGTCTTTCATTTGTCCGTATGACAGCTCTGTAAACAATTTTTCTTCCCATTTTCAGGATGAGAGACATTGAGGCCAGTACAAGGTCACTGCCTTCCCTAAGTTCCCTGGTGTCTGATATTCTTGCGACTAGAGCTATAGTCTTGCTGTCATCTTTCAGCACCTTTGCATGGGTCTTTTTGCCACTCTGTCATTACCTGCTGTGGTTTGCAAAAGTTGCCCTGATTTAGACAGGATGCAGGGAGGTGAGCTGGGGACTCTGGGCTCTGAGCACAGGCTTCTCCCCATTCAAGGCTGAGGCTGGCCCATGAGCCCTGTGCACAGGCTGTGGGGGTCCAGTGGAGAAGCTTCACTCAGAGCCTTCTGCCGACAGTCTACAGTGAGGACCATCCCAGTGGTCAGGACCCAGCCCTGGTCATAGTTATGCACCTTCTGCATGACCTGCTGGGTTATCCCCCTATGCGACCTCCAAGATTTCCGACCCTACATGTACATGCAGCACTATTTGTGAGAAGTAAGAGACCGGCACACATGAGTAAACGCCAACCTGCTCCACCTGCAGGGATGATTCAACAACTTTCTGCCGTCTCTTCCTTGAGTCTTAGGTGCCCAGGAGGGAATAAATGGAGTCCCACAGAATCCAGGCCCAGAGAGCTCAGCCCAGCCACATAGTTCGAAGCTCCTTGCTCCCTCATGCCCACTGTGGAGTGAAGCCCAGGCCACCCCCCCATCCCCTGAGAGCCCTGTGGCACCTCCTTCCCTGCTTGGGGTGCATGGCCAGGGCTGTAGACACTCGCCACCATCCTCAGCATGAGGAAAGAGGACAGTGCAGGAGCAGGAGATGGAAGGAGCCCAGATGTAATTTAAATTATTATTTTGTTTGAATGGTAATAATGTTCTTAATTACTTCAATTTCCTTGCTAATTCTCACTGGGAGCCTTTGGGGGCCCATATAATTCTATTGCAACGACTGCAGGACCCTCTGCCATGCACACGAAGCAGGACAGTGTGTGGAACCCAGCTTGTGTGCGTTAGGGATTCTCTGGCGCGTGCTGGGTTACCTTTTATTGTGCCCCCCGCCCTTTAAATAAAGAACCTCTAAATGGAAGGGGATGATAGCTGCCTGCTGGAGACATTCCCAATGCATTGTTGGGCTGTCAGCCTCGTGCGCCAGAGTCCATCTGGCATCTTTCATCTCCCTTTCCCCTTAGTGTTCTCCTCTTCCCCCGGTGGGGCCTGTTGGAGGAAGGGCGCAGAACTCCTGCCTGCACCCCTTTCCCTCTAGGCGGTGGGGCTTCCTTAGACCTTGAGTGGGAGGACAGGTTTAGGAAACAGAGGGTTGAAGAAGGTCCCTCGTGCAGCCAAGGGCAGCCATGGCTTCACTGTATGGATAAGAACCTGAGCCCGATCTGTGACATGGGGTCCCTGGTCCCTACTGCAGCACAGTGAGGGAGGCAGGCACACAGGGGCTCTAACTCCACAGCAGGAGGCTGGGAGCAAGGGGCTTAGCCTCCTGGAGCCTCCATTTCTTCATCTATAAAATAGGGGTACATTGGGGTTGTTGTGAAATTCAGTGAAAGCATGTGTATGAAGCAACACCCATGCAGGATAGTTGATTGACTTTCCTATTGTTCTGAGAAGTTCCCCCAAAACTTCAGGAAGGTTGCTTGAAGTCCAAGTTGCAGCTGGACAGGTAGGCTTTGTTGCTGTGGACTGAATGGTTGGTATTGGGGTGTCAGTGGTCAAGAACTTGCAGTCCTGTAGGAGACAGGAAACGTGTGGGAAGCATGAAACAAAGACATGACAAGGGAAAAATGGAAACAGAGTCCCCTGGAAATTACTAGTAACAGGCAGAGAGCATTTCAAATAGGTTCCTGGAAACCAGCACTCCGGGCGGGCAAATTGACTTCCTCCCACCACACCTTCTGTAGCGATCAGAAGCCAGAGAGGGTCAAGGATGAGCCCAAGGCCACCTGGTAAACCAGTGGCAAACTGCTGAAGACCTCAGGTGACTGGGCAAAGTACTCAGAGATGCAGTTTCCAGAGCCCGTGATGAGACTGAGGGTGTGCCTGGGTGGGCGGTGCAGCACTGATTTCCCAGGAGAATGTCCAGAGCTGGGCTAGCGGCACAAGGGGTTGGTGCCTCCTGGTCTCCCACAGACCCCCCCCCATACCCCAGGGGCAGTGGCCTCAGGCTGTCTTCTCCATGCAAAGCCCTCATGAGGGTGTGGACCTGACACCAGCTTGCGCTTCTGCCTTGCCTCTTCTCAGGGGCTCTGGTATTCTGTCTCAGTCCCTCTACTTCCCCTAACAAGTTTGAATATTGTCAGAATGGCTTGGCGATGGGCCTGTCAAACCCCCCCCCCNCGGCACAAGGGGTTGGTGCCTCCTGGTCTCCCACAGACCCCCCCCCATACCCCAGGGGCAGTGGCCTCAGGCTGTCTTCTCCATGCAAAGCCCTCATGAGGGTGTGGACCTGACACCAGCTTGCGCTTCTGCCTTGCCTCTTCTCAGGGGCTCTGGTATTCTGTCTCAGTCCCTCTACTTCCCCTAACAAGTTTGAATATTGTCAGAATGGCTTGGCGATGGGCCTGTCAAACCCCCCCCCATAATAATATTGAGCCCCCACTCAATAACCTTGTTTTGATGCGTTCACAGGTGGCTTGGCCCACCTTGTTTTCTACCAGAAAATGAGAGAAAGAGGAGAGGTCTTGGGTGATGAAACTATTATAATTTCTGTGATTCCTTAGCATCCTTTCGTTACTTTGCAACTTTGTGGTGCTGGCTGGAAGCTGGGAGGGGCTGAATTCGCCCTCTTTATAATAACCTTAAGTGGAAGCCTCCTGTCCGTCTGTTAAAAAGTCAGCTCTTCTCTCCGGATGCGATAATGTGGCTGGGAGATTTCACCTGGGCGTGATCACTAGGTTCCGTGCAGTCGTTCCCCACTCACCCTCTTCGCCATCCATCAGCCAGCCCACCTCCATGGCATGGGGAGTTGCCAGCTGCAAAGAGCTGAATGCTTGGTCACGTCCTTGTCCAGGAGAGTCCCACTCCTGGTCCCCTTTCCTAGACCTGCCCCTGAGAGAGGGAAAAGGCTTGGAAGCCTCTTCCTCCAACCCTTCCCCTGTTGGTATCTTCAATGTGAGCTCAGCTGTGCCTCCACCATTCACAGCACAAACCCTGCATTGTAGAAATCCATCCCATTTGCATGAGGCTTTGGTCTCCCAGCTTTTCCATCCTTTCTGTCTCAGAGCCTCCCTGCAGTCTGTTCACTTTGCTGCCACCCTACCTGTGTTCATGTCNCAGTACTTTGGCCACCTCATGCAGAGAGTTGACTCATTGGAAAAGACTCTGATGCTGGGAAGGATTGGGGGCAGGAGGAGAAGGGGACGACAGAGGATGAGATGGCTGGATGGCATCACTGACTTGATGGGCGTGAGTCTGAGTGAACTCTGGGTGATGGTGATGGACAGGGAGGCCTGGCATGCTGTGATTCATGGGGTCGCAAAGAGTCAGACACGACTGAGCGACTGAACTAAACTATGCTTCCTTTCTCGGAACAGAGTGGGGAGGGCAAGGGAGGTCTTCTGTGTCCGTATTTACAGATAACCAAGTCAAGTATTAGAGGAGTTGGAAGACTTGGCCAGGTTATTGCCTTTGGAAGTGACCCACTGGGATCAGACCCAGGCTCTTCACTTGGTCTTCTCCCCTGGACTTGAAGGCATAGGCCTCTCTTAGTCCCTGCCCTTCAAGTTGCTCCTACACCTGTTCCATTGATCCTGGCTTCTAAACCTCCTCCTTGGTGAACCCTCTATGTCCTTACCTTGGCCTGGCCTTTCCTTCTTGGGATGGCAGCAGGCCTCCCCTCAGGCAAGAGAGGTCAACCAGTCCCAGGTCTGGGTACTGAGCCTTCCTCAGGCTGGCTCAGCCAGTGAACAGCCCCTCCAGCTTCTCACCTGTCCATACAGCTCAGCAAGTTCAAGTAGGATGAGCTCTAGCCCAGAGGGGTCAGGGGCCCTACCACCTGTGGCTGGGTGAGTCTCATCTCCCTTCCCGGGCTCAGTTTGCCCCTCTGTCAGATAGGACTGTTAGTCTTGTCCACTCCACAGTGTGGGTGAAACTACAGGACAGATAAGAAGGCCCTGAACTTAAAGCCTCGTTCAAGTTTGATTTAACCCCTGTGTTTTCTCCAATGGCCCTGCAGGCTTCATGGGTTTTCTTTTCCTTCCTTCCTTCTTTCCTTCCCCCACTCCCTCCCTGCTCCCCCTTCCTTCCATTTTTTGAGTCTGTGTATTACCTAAGTGTATATATAGAGAAGTGAGCAACCATAACTGTTCATACGTTTATGAATTAGTTGCAAAGTGAATACATTTGTGTTACATCTGGATCAAGAAACAGAACCTCTTCAGTGTCCAGAAGTCCCCTGGTGACCTTTCTAGTCCTTCCCCTGCCCTTCAGAAAGTAAACACTATCCTGGCTTCTAACCTCATTGGTTACTTCTGCCCATTTTCATTTTATTATGTACATTCTATTGCATGTGTGCATAATCAGTCACTTCAGTCTTGTCTGACACTTTGAGACCCCATGAACTGTAGCCCACCAGGCTCCGCTGTCCATGGGATTCTCCAGGCAAGAATCTTGGAGTGGGTTGGCATGCCCTCCTCCAGGAGATCTTCCTGACCCAGGGATCCAGCCCCCATCTCCCTGCATCCCCTGCATTGCAAGTGGATTCTTTACCACTGAGCCACCGGGAAAGATTTTTTTAATCACCAAAATTCAGGGTACAGGCAGCCAGCTTCTTCTCGGGGGTCACTTCCCACAGTGAATAGAACCACAGTGGTTAGGTTAGTGGTTTGAATATTGGTCTCCCACCTTACACCTGTGAGTCTCTAGGAAACTTCCTGTCTCTGGTTAAATGAGGTGATGCTGATACAGGGTCGCCCCCATGCAGGTTACATGAGACGATGGATGTGCAGGGCTCAGCCTCAGCCTTCAGCCCAGACACAGCAAGGCCGGATGGACTATCCCCTGTGGGCATCCCCTCTAGGCAGCCCCTCCCTGGTCGTGGGTCATCCCTGCAGGTGGAACTGCCTGGGAGCTGAGACAGGAGGCTGCATGGGGAGCTAAATGGAATGGCTGAAACTTGGGTTGAGAGGAAGGAGAAGGGAAAAAAGAAGGTGGGCCCCTTCCTTCTTGCACTGTTCTTCAATCCTCATAGAAGTCACCCCCTTCCTTGGTAAGCAAGATGTGATTTTCCTCATATTATAGCTGGAGAAATGGGCCCAGAGAGGTGAAGTAACTTGCCCAGGGCTACACAGAGTACCCCCACAGAGTGAGTCCAAATGCATTTTAGCCTCAGCGTATCTGCTTGGGATTTGGGGTTTACTATAAGTCTGTCCGCTTCTGAGAGGGGGGAGGTGTTTGCTTAGGAGAGGGCTTCTTGAAGTGACCTTTATTGCGTCTCGGCTCCTTCAGTCTTCTACAAAGCTGCAGCTCCTATCAGCAAACCAATCTCAGGCCTGCATGAGAAAACACAAAAATCTTTAAAGGCTTCTTAGCAACTTGAAGTGATTGTTGTTTTTTTCCCCTTTCTCTGTTCAGGGCTGGGGCAGGGCCAGGACAGTGGGGGAAGAATAATAAATTCTTCCAAAGCATTGTCTTTCTCCTCACCTCTCCACATCATCAGGTTCCCCAAACTCAGGGGCCACCAGACCTTTTAAAAAAAACAATAAAAAATCCACCCAATCCAGCCCAAACAATAGAGACAGAGGGACATGCAGCAGCAGCTATTGGGGCGGAAAGCCCTAAATGGTGTGGAAGTAATGCCTAAAGTGTGCTGGCGATTACAGACATTTCCACGGAGCCACACTCGGCCTGCATGGGTCGGTAGCAGCAGCCATGGGGAAATAAATACGTGAGCAAGCCCGGGAGACCTTCTGCTGTGCAGAAGGGAGGTTTGGGGCAGGTCACTGATGAGGGGCAGAAGGAAGGTAGACGGGCTCATTCATTCATTCTTGCATCCATCCGTTCATTTGGTTGTACCAAGCTCCTCTGATGTGTAAGGGATGTCACTAAAACCTTTCCGTGGTGTTCTGAGGGCAGTGACCAGAATCCTGCCGGCCTGGTAAGACCTGGCCCCAGTCCCTTCTTCACCTCCCCTTGACCTGTGCTTTCTTATGCCTCTACCTTCTTTCTGGTGCCTGGGGGCTTGTGCCACAGGACCTTTGCACGGCTGCTCCCTACCGCTCTTTTCATGAACCATTCCTGGTGTGCCCTGTCCCCAAAGCTAGATGCTGAAGGCAGCTCAGTTCTTTTGAACCCCCCTCCAAGGCCTTTGCAGAAGGGTTGAGCCTGGCCTCACCAGAGTTTGTAGACAGCACTGGGAAATGAAGATGCCTTACTCAGGAATGCTGGAGGAAAGGGTGTCATCTAGTGGGGTGGGGCATGGTAGGCAGACAATAACCCCCAAAGTGTCCATATCCTAATCATAGGAAACTGGGACTGTGCTACCTCGTGTGGCAAAAGGGACTTTGCAGGTATGATTAAGTTATGGGCCTTCCTGGGGATAACTGGCTGATCTGTGGCCCCATTGTAATCACAGAGGGAGGTAGGAGAATCAGAGAGGGTGTGAATGGAAGCAGCGGTCAGAGAGAGAGATTTGAAGGTGCTATACCTATGGTCTGAGCACGGAAAAAGAGGCTACCAACCAAGGAATGAACGTGGCTTCTAGAAGCTGGAAAAAGCAGGGACTCAGATTCTCCTCTGGAGCCCCTAGAAGGAATGCAAGCCTTGTAACCGCTTGATTTTAGTCCATAAGACCCACGCTGGACTTCTAGCCACACACCAACAGGCTCAAAGACAGAGAGGGGTCTCTGCTTGACTAGTGCCAGAGTAGTGATGGGATGCAGAAGTGTTATTAGTCCCATGCACTTGACCCCACCCTCTTTCATTTGATCACTCATTCATCAAGTATCTCCTGGATTCCTCCTGGATGCCAAGTCCATCCTGGGTTCTGGGGACAGAAGAGGAGTGAGATATGGTCCCTGGCCTCTGGAGGTCCCAGCTGGGCCCTGCTCACCCACGGTGGCACCTTTAAAGCAGACAGGGAGGCCAGTGCTTGCGGACTTGGACAGCTACCACCCAAAGCTTGACCCCTTCTGGGTTGCTGATGGGTGAAATGGGACAGTTCACCCATCCCAGCTCTAGTGCTATGGGAATCCTCGGCCTTGCCATCCACCCTTCCACCCCATCCTAACTCCCAAGTCCCTGTGCCATGTGACATGAGTGGAAATCAAGCACCACGCCCTTCCTCCGGGCAGCAGGATTGGACACGGGAGCTCTAAATGAGCTTGGCAGATTTGTTCTCTCTGCTCTGTCCTGTCCCTTCACCACCCTACCCTTCAGCAGCCTGGGCCACTNTTTGACAGATGGGAAAACAGGAGCCCAGAGTGGTGCTCTGATTACCCTCACGCCCTATAGGAGTTTAGGGGCCAAGGTAGAACTGAATCTTCCAGCATCGTGTTCTCAGCCACCACCCCGCACCCCCGCCCCCGCCCGTGGTAGGGCGCAGGGAGAGGCCAGAACTGCTGGGAGCCGCTGCTTCCAAGCGACTCAGTCCTGCTGACGTTGCCGGGTCCAGAAGGCAGAGGGAAGACTGGTGTGTGTGATCCTCGGGCTTCTTAGAGGGCTGAGAAGGTGGGGAAAGAGTGAAAAAAAAGCAAACTGGAGGTGAGAGCAGGCTGCCTCTTTTGTCCCTGCAATCCTGTCCTCCTGTAAAGGGCCAGCTGCATCCTTGTGGCGGGAGGTGAGGAGACCGGTCTCTGCTTTTAATCAAAGTTACATTAGATGAAGCCTTTATTATTCACCTGGCTTCATTATAGCTATTTTTACTCTAAGGTTAGAAGTTAATTTTCCTGGTTTTTTACTGAACTCCAGTCTGCATGGCTGCCGTAGACCCAGGCAGAGTGGATGAATGTAGAGGAAAAAAGGAAGGTGGGGGGAGAAATCAAGTCGAATAAACTCACCTCATCCAGCAGACCAAGCGAACAGGAGGAAAACAACTTTAATAACAGGGGTGGTGGCAGGCTGGTGAAATCAGGCCTAATCAGCCCTAACAGAAGGGGTTCCAATCACCCCCACTCCACCAAGGGGAGGGTGGAGCGGACAGGCTGGGAGACGGGCCGGCTGGGGGCTGGCCAGCGTGCAGTCAGGGCGCTGCAGCAGAGCCTGCCCCATGCCCTGGCGGCGGGGGTTAACTGGTTAGTGACCGGATGAGGGAGAAGAGCCACACACCCAGCCCAGACCCAGAAGCATGGGCTCGCTGTCCTCAGGAGTGCTGCCCTGACCCCGGACCCCTCTCCCACCCTCCGGTGTGAGGTCGGGGTCACCAGTGCCGCAGACGAGCCCACAGGCAGAGAATGCTGGGCACAGCTGCCTGGGGGAGGAAGATGGTGCTTCTTTTTCTTACACCTACATGGGAAGTCGTGTCATTTTCAGTTGACTTCTCAGCCAGCCTGTCAAGTGATGTTCCAATTTCCTCATAGTTTGGGAGTCATTTTGTGGCTAGATTGAAGCATTAAGTGGTGGTCCACAGCTGGGGTCTGGTATCCACTCGTGACCGCTGCAGTGTGAAGCCTGAGGTCAGCTGGGGTCTGGTATCCACTCGTGACCGCTGCAGTGTGGAGCCTGAGGTCAGCCTGGGGCCTGGGTCAAGGCTGCTCCCTCTCACTATGGCAGTGGAAGAGAAGGAGCCACCACCGCCCTGAAAGCTACTGTCCCAGGAAGTACTCAAGGCTACTCAACAGAGCCTTCAGCCCCAAAGCACTGGATGCCATAGTTTGAGACAGCATTTCTCACCCAGGCTTTCCCAACAACTGAGGGTTTAACCTCTCTAGTTCCGGCCAGAAGGAGGGCTGAGGGCTGCAGAAGGAGGTGGCCCAGAACAGGCACGGGTGCTCCCATGCTGTATTCTCATATCCCGAGGGGAAGCAGCCACCGGGAGGCTGGGGGAAGTGACTGGGAGGGGACAACGAGGTGCCTGTCCTGGACTGAGAGGTCAGGCCTGGAGAGGTGCCCACCAGGCTGCTCTCGTCCTCCTGGTGTTTCTATAGGAGCACTTCGAGGTGCCTCACATCTTCCACCCTTAGCGAGCGCTCATGGCATCGTCCAGGTGGGGGCTGCAGGTGGACAGTTTCTGTTTGTGCCACAAAGGAACCTGGTTCTTAGTCTCTTTACACTTTAGCCCATGGACCATCTTCCTTTTCGCTCATTCATTTGTTCAAGAAATAGTTCATGGAGTCCTGTTCTGTGTCAGGCCCTGTTCTCAGAGCTGGGCGCTCAGCTGAACAAAAGTGACAAAGTCGCTGCTGTTGGCATCTTCATCTAGTGGGGGAGACAGACGAGCAGCACATAAATCTACATCTGTTGGTGATAAGGGCCCTGAAGAAAATAAAGCAGGCCAGGGGCTCGAACAGGATTCATGGCCAGGGAAGGCCTCTCCAAGGTTGCTGGGGGAGAGAGCTTGAGGGACTGAAGCATGCCTTTCCTTGGGGATGGCACTTCTCCAGGCAGAGGGCAGAGCCCGCCTCTCAGCCCACAGTAAGGGCAGTGCCAGGAGGGCATCTGGGGGCTACAGACACAGAGGGAAGCAGTGGGGCCCAACCCTGGGTGAGGTCAGAGCAGAGGGGTGTGGGGTCCTGTGGAGCAAAGGTGTCTGAGCTGGCCTGTCTGAGGTTTTCCCCTCTGACCTGATGGCCTCAGACTCAGGGCAGGGAAATCCCAGCCCTTCAACTTATATCCCCACTCGGTGTCTTATCTCAAAGCCATCCTCTCTTCCTCTTCATCATCGCCCACAGCGTTCTCACACATCTCTTCTCTATGTTTATTTCAGGCAGCTGTACCTCGGTCCAAAGTGTCTCTACCTTTAGAGCTTGGGGAGACACACGGGAAAGAGAGGGAGGAGTTTGCTCATACTGAAAATATCTCAGATGGCTGCTGGGGACCAGGCAGAGGGGTACAGTGGTACTGACGGTACTGCGGTGAGCAGGAGAGTCACGGGATTTTAATGCTGTGCAGGCAGTCTGAATGCGGTGCAATAAACGCTCTGATGGTGGCAGTGCAAGCAGGGAGCGCTGGGAGCCCAGAGGGTGGGCACTGAACCTAGGCTTGGGAGTCAGGGAGGGCTTCCTGGAGGAGGTGATAACCAAATTGAGACTGAAAGTACATAAGAGTTTGCCAGTGTGTCTCCTTCACCTCCAACACCGCTTGATATAGATTAGGTGCCCAGTAATTATTTGTCAGATGAATGAGTAAGAATGTTCCAGGCAGGAGAACAGCTTGAGCAAAGGCCAGCAGGTACCAGATCCAGGTGGTGGCGGTGGAGCTGGGAGCCAGAACTCAGGTTCAGCATCTGCCCTTCTGTCTCTGATGCCTTCGGATTTCCTAGACAGTGTGCCCCACGAGGGTACTCATCGGTGCTGCTTCACCACCCCGCAGAGTCTGCATTATCAGAGGCGTTCAGTTTATATTTGTTGAATGCGTGAAAGGGAGAAATTTTGGAGCTGGTGTTTCCCAACCATCTCTCTCAATAGGAGAATGGGAAGAGTGCCCAGAGAGGTGTGCCCAAGACGGCATTCATTCCACAAATATTTATCCAGGACCAGCTGCACGCTGGGCGCTAGGGGCACAGTGATGAGTGGAACCAGACATGGCCCCTTCCCTCCAAGGACTTACCCTCTAGTGGGGGGACAGATGGTAATTGATGGGTCACAGAATTACCCAGTGAGATCAGAGCCCCTGAGAAAAAGCCCAAGAGGCTCTAAACAAATAGAGACAAAGATCTGACCCAAGCTGAGGGGGTCAGAGAATGTTCCGGAGGAAATAGGACTTGGTTGAGATAGAAAGGCTACGTGGGCATTTGTTGGGGGTGAGAATGAGAAAGGGTGGTGAGTGGACAGCACGGGCTAAGGCTCAGAGGCAGAACAGCACCTAGTTCATTTGAGGAGGTGGAAGAGGGCCGAAGTGGCTAGAGCGTGGAGGAGGAGGAGGTGAGCAGAGCGAAGCAGAGCTGGACAGGGCCAGGCTGTCCAGGGCCGTGGGAGGGATTCTCTGATGTTTATCTTAAGGGCAGCAGGAGGCCACTGCGGAGTTATTGAAGCGTGAGAGATGGGGCTGTGGCAACACACTCAGATGTGTGTTTCTAGGAGAGTACGTGTTGCAGGGGCCTAGCTGGGCGGTCACGGCCACGTGCCAGTGGGGAGCTGGCAGTGAGCAGTGAGGGAGAGCCATCGACTGATGTTTGGGGCAGAAATTGCAAAGAGGACTCTGGTTTCTGGCTTAGCACCTGGACGCAGAGAGGGTGTATAGCCATCTCAGAGTAAGGGATGCAGTTTCCAGGGGAGATTGAGAGCCTGCTCTTCAACGAGTGGCATCTAAAAGCATCTTGATGACATCATGCGGAGGTGTCAAGTGGGCAGTGGCCTGTTCAGAACCCAGAGGGGCCTCCATGGAGGTTGGGGGTCCCTTGCCTGCTGCAGCCGGAGTTAAGGAGCAGCTCTGCCTGTCTGACTCCTGCTGGTAACAGAAGCCAGAAGAGAGGCCCAGTGGGGTGGGGTCAGTTGGAGGTTGGCCACGTGCGCCAGCCTGCCTGGAGCCTGTCATCTGCGCGGTGACGGAGTGCATTTCTCGGCACCACAGTAGATTGGGGCTCAGCAGTTGGCTCTAAATGCTTTTGGCCCTGACATTTGGAGACAAGCACCGTGGGCTGCAGGAGGGCTGCGATGGGGGAGGGAGCCACAGCCTGCTGGGGCCTGCTGCTTGTCTGAATAAATACATGTTTACCCGACAGCCACACATATACCTCACATCACACCCTGCCACCCTGGTGGGGTGGGGATTGGGGTGTTTCAGGGCAGGAAGGGGAGAGTATGTCTGTGTGTAAGGGAGGGGATGGCCTGTGGGTTTGTGCTCTGAAGTCCAGTGGCCTCAGAGGACAAGAATATTTCAAAGTCCAGGTAGGATGGACAGAATCTGAAAATGCCTCCCTTGTTTTTCTTCCTTCATTTAGCTAAGATCTTGGCCAGAAACACCAACTCTTCTCCAGGTGATGATACTGGGAAACAGGGGAGTCAGAATCCAGGACAGGTATTGAGGTAGGCTGGGGAGAGTCAACATAGACCCCCTGACTTGGGGAACCAGAGGGAAATTTAATTAATATGTATATGCAACTTGTTTGTCAGTTTCTAGGCGTGTGATGAGGCCAGCTCTGACCCAGGAGCACAATCTGTATTCACTCACAAGAGACACAAGGAAGAAGGAAGTAGTACAATTCCAAAGGTAGTACTTAGTGGTTACTGTTTCATCCTTTAGGGGAACAAGGGAACTACTTTCATAAAATAAATACTTCATTTAAGATCCATATTGAGCTGCCTCTTGGTAGATTGCAAGGCCTGAAGAGGCCACAGGCTTTGCCACATCTATTGGATGTAGCTAAGCTCAAAGTCCTGTGAGAGTTCTCCTTGAGAAACTAGCTCTAAGTTAGCTTGAAAGAAGTGACAGGCTGCCTGCAATCACCATAATTGATAGCCTGTGAGGCAGAGACAGTAAATAATTGTTCCACAAGTTTCAAGAGCAAGCGTAATTAGTACCGTTAACAATCTTAGGTGATTAATTGGTTCATTCAGTACAAGTGTGAATGGGGGAGAACATGAGTGGGAGAGGCGGCTGGAGGCTCCCCAAACTCCTAGCCATGGCCCATTGCTAGTCAGCCAGGATCTAGCCTCCGAAACAACATCTGATAGTCAAGTGGCATTAATCTCTGAGAACTAGGACTCCAGGGGCCAGGGCAGAGGGCAGGTCATCGAGCAAGAGCTCACTGAATTTGGCCACATTCGTGAAGTCCCAAGGGAAGAAAGAATTGGATTTGACTTCCATGCTGTTTCATGATAGCCAAAGGTCAGAAAGCTGTTGTTTGTGGAAATAAAACAGATCGATTGATTCATTTAGGAGGGGAGGAAGCAACTGATTCATCGAGCTCTACGCTCCCCGGGTTAGAGGGAACGCAGGAGGCCACGTAACCAGTCTCTTGGCCACTGAGCTGAACTGCTCTTGGGCATCCCTGCCAGAGGAGACTGGATTATATTTTTAAATTCTCCAGGGAAAGATAACACACAGGGATAACACACAGCTTTCAAGGCATGCGTCAACTTCAATCCACTGATGGAAGCTGCTTAGAGCACTGGGTTGGGAATCCTGCAGCCAAAACCGAGGAAGGCTCTGTGATCGTTTGGCACTGTCTGCCCTGAGTCCAGAGGGGAGAAGAGGCAGCCTGAGTGCCAGCCGCTGGCAGATCTTTAAAACCTGCCTGAGTCACCCAGGCTGATCTGACACTTTCCTCCAGTGTGGTTTCCTGGGGCCTCAGTTACTGCCGTTTAGGAGTAAAAATGGTCTCCGCCTCAACTTCAGGGGACTGAGAGGTTGTGGGAGACAAAGTGAGTGATAGCTATAGACCCAACTTGTTGAAGGCCTCTTTCTTACTCCTGGAAGACCTGGGAGATTACAACATGAAGCCCTGAGCAGAGGGCTGGAGAGTCTGGTCCAACCTGTCAGGTTCATCCAGGCTGTACTTTGCCTTTGTCTGGATGCTAACCCTTACTAGGCGGATGGCATCTTCTCTCTGGAAAGAGCTGGTGCACTGAGAGCTTCGCAGTAGGGCAGAGCTGAGTCCCAAGCTTGGCCCCTCCTTGCTCAAACTGTCTAAACCTATTTCCTGCCCTTTACAATGGGATGCAGCCTCCAGGAGCATGGTGAGCACTGAAAAGGAGAAAGTGGATACAACTCCTAGCACAGTGCTGGTCAGTGAACACCTGAACTCTCTCCCTAAACCATTAAGACCAGTCGGGTAGGGGGAACCTCTGCAGAGCAAATGGTGGCCGTAGCTGCACCCCTTCAACCCTCACTAAGCCAGGCTCCCCCTCCAGGGTCCTCTTGCTGTTATTTCTTCCCCGCCGTCCCATCCTTAGGGCCAGAGAGCACATGCTGGGTGTGCTGGATTCGGGGGCCAGCCCCACTGTCCTGACATGTGGGTCCTGAGCCTGGGGAAGGGCTCTGGGGAGAGAACGTGGAATTCTCTAGGGGTCGAGGTGAGGGGAAAAGGGAGGAAAAGCAGATGTAGCAAAGTCTACCTCCCCCACCAAAAGGCAAAGGCACATTCGCAGCAGCAAACACACACGCCTACTTGCAAGCTACAGTACAAATGAGCGGCAAACCTAATGATTCGTGATTATTATTTGAAGGGTCCCACTGTTACAGATTTATTTGTCATTTCTTGTAATAACACCGATGGTAATGAATTCATTTGTATTAATGTGAGTGTCACGCGGACTTCCGTCGAAATTCCACATTAATTAATGTACCATTAAAACAAAGTGTCGCCCAATTAATATCAAACGGAGGTAAGGCTGCCAGGGTCCTCTTCATCTGGGTTTCATTTGTAATTCATGGTATTAGCACCCTGCTTAATGAAAGTTATTTGCAATTCCTACCCATGGCCTCTCCTACTTCCTAGGGGAAGGCCAGTATGCCCTCAGAGCTGCCTTCGCTGGGCACCCTGGGGCCAGGAGGAGGAGGGCTGGGGGAGAGTCAGTTTCTTGGTAGAAATTGGCCTCCACAATTCTTAACTCCAGGAGCAGCATGGGGAGACCCTGGGATCTTGCTGACCCGATTGGTCATCGAGTTGAACCCCCCAGGACACCTGTGGAAGCACCTTCTCTGGGTTCTGTTAGGAAAGGGGAGGCTGGTTTGTCGAGTCTGGTCTTAACAGATGAGACCATGCTGTCCTAGAAACACCTTCGAGCAGGGTGCATCTGGGACTCTGGGTCTCTATCTTGTCTTGGGGTCAGTCTGGTGGTCTTTGTGAGCCAAGACTCTTGCCTGTCCCTGAGGACAGAGGTGGTGGTCCTCGGTCTACCAGGCACAGGAGACCACAGAGTTGGGCTCCTTGCCCTGATTTTCCCACAATCCCCTTGAAGGGACCCTCTCCCCAGAGCCTTAGGAACAGATGCTTCACGCCACCCCAGCCTTTAAAGCCTCAGGACCCGTAGCATGGGAGAGTTCTCAAGGACAACAGAGCAGGGCCCCCTCCCCCTCCCCAGGTGTGCTGCTCGGATGAGTGGGTCTCCCTGAGTCACCCCCACCAAAGCAGGAGAATGTGCCTGCCATTACCNTGTAATCACCATCTGCAGTGATTTTGGAGCTCCCCAAAATAAAGTCTGACACTGTTTCCACTGTTTCCCCATCTTTTTGCCATGAAGTGATGGGACCAGATGCCATGATCTTCGTTTTCTGAATGTTGAGCTTTAAGCCAACTTTTTCACTCTCCTCTTTCACTTTCTTGTAGGTTAAGAATGGCTATATTCAATACATAAATGAATGTGCCAATAAAACTTTATTTACAAAAACCAGGTAGCATGGAATATCATACCATGAAACAGTGAGGTACTGACACGCAGTGCAATGTGGACGAAACTTGAAGGTATGTTCAGTGAGGGAAATCAGGCACAGAAGGACAGGTACTGTCTGATCCCACTCACAAGAGGTCCTTAGAGGAGTCAGATCCATAGAGACACGTAGATGGTGGGGCCAGGGGCTAAGAGAGGGGAATCTGTGTTTAAAGGGAACAGAGTTTCAGTTTAAGAAGCTGAGAATCTGGAGACAGATGCTGGCAACGGTTGCACAACAGTGTAAGTATACTTAATGCCACTGAGCTGTGCACATAATTATTTAAATGGTAAACTTTATGTGTATTTTACCACGATTTTTTAAAAAGGAGTGAAGCACTGGCATGCACTACTACGTGGAGGAACCTTGGAAATGTCACTGTGTGAAAGAGGCCAGACACAAAAGGCCACTTGTGATTCCGCTTTTTTGTGAGGTGTCCTCAGCAGGCAAAAATCCACAGAGCCAGAAAGTGGATTCATGGTTACCAGGGGCTGGTAGGCAAGGGTGTGACAGTCAGTGACAGCAAGTTTCTTTTGAGAGCGATCAGTAAGTTCTGAAATTAGACAGTGAGAGTTACTCGACCTTATGAACACAGTAAAACCCTCTGAATCGTGCATTTCAAAATGGTGATATTCTCTGATGTTTGAATTAGATTTCAATAATGCTGTTAGAAAAAAAAAACAGGCAAAAGGAAAAGCAGGTAGTGGGCTGGCCCTGGGAGGGGGGAGGGGGGGGCATAGTTTACTGACGTCAGTTTTAGACCTGCCTGAGCTCCAGGACAGTGGGGTTCTCATGTNAATTAAAAAAATGATAAAAAAAAAAAAAAACAGGAAAAAGGAAGGGGGGGGGGGGGGGGGGGGGGGGGGGGGGGGGGGGGGGGGCATAGTTTACTGACGTCAGTTTTAGACCTGCCTGAGCTCCAGGACAGTGGGGTTCTCATGTCTTGTCACTGCCTGGCACACTGGGTGTCAAGGTCATGTTCAAACAAGTGGGCTGCCTGACCGAGATAGAGGAAGCGCCTGGCGGAACCAGGGAGTTCCTGGCTTGTGCAACCAAATGAGTGCAGAGGGAGGGGGAGGCGAGCCACGTCCGCGGCCTGAGCCTCCCTGCCCGTAGCCCAGCGTGGTGGACCGCGTGGGCGGCATGCCCCTCATCAGCTCCACCTGCAACATGGTGTCCGCCGCCTACACATCCACCAAGGAGAGCCACCCCCACGTCAAGACTGTCTGCGACGCGGCCGAGAAGGGGGTGAAGACCCTCACGGCTGCCGCGGTCAGTGGGGCCCAGCCCATCCTGTCCAAGCTGGAACCCCAGCGTGAGTGAAGCGTGGGAGCCCAGGGACCGTCCGCGCCGGCCTATTTCCGGGTGGGGGAGGCGGGGCGGTGTCTGTGGACCCTCCCAGGGGCCCCGAGGGATGTACGTGCGCAATACCCATCAGCTATNGCCAAAATAATAAATTTAGCAGCACATGTCCAAGGTCTCCACCCAACAAGTGAAAAGGCTGCGACTCAAACTTAGGAGGTCTGACTCAGAGCCCACGCTCTGAGCACCAGGTGTTAACTGCCTATGGTGTACTTGACAAATCCAGATGTGCCTGGCCCCATGGAGGAAATCTGCTTGCGTTGAGTATCAACCTGTGAACGTATCTGATGTTTCTGTGAACCAGTAGCTGGGTGCTCCAAGAATCCCCCAGTGTATGTGCTGGTGAGAGTCCCTCCCCCCCATTTCCCTGATAGAGCTTGGCGCCCAGGATTGGAAATGCAGGAGGTCAGCATTCTTTCCTCTCCAATGGCCTGTCCCTTCTAAGGGAGCCGCTCCTTGTCAGGCCTATTTAAAACCTTTTCTAAGTTATGCAGAAGTTAAATGGGTTTTCACTGCAGGGCATGAAACATAATCCAAGAAGGTCAGACACAGGACCATCCCTTCCTTTCCCCCTTTTCCTGTCTTCTTGGAGCTTGCTCTTAAATCCTCTGACCAGATGCTTAGAGAGCCTTCGGCCCAGACTATGCAGTATGGATGAGTGAAATGTCCTTTCCTCCCCAAGGCAGGGGGCTGGAGAGCTGGCATTCTCGTGGGAGCCGTCTCTCCTCTGGGCACTGGCTCCACATATGGTATGCTCTGAAGTGCTGTCCAGCTGCCTCACTGGGGGTTGGCCGCCCTGAAATCAGAACATGTCTGTCCCTCTTGTGGCAAGAGCTACAGTCTGCAATGGCATGCTTTAGGAGCTTGGGGCTGACACTGGCGCTCCTGAGATGTGTATGCTGGATGTAGAGAGGGGGAGGAGGGGAGAGAGAGAGAGAGAGAGCTGTAGGTTAGCTGAGACCCTCATAAAGATCTCCAGACCAGTCTCCTGTGGTTGGCATTTTGGGATGGAGGCTGGCATTGCTGAGCCCAGCGCCTGGGGAGTTCAGTTTCTGGGACTTTGAACGTGTGGCTTGGGGTACACGTCCTTTGCAGAGTGTCTGCATCTGTCAGGGTCCCCCAAGAAACAGTTCATCTCGAATAGTTCCAATAAAGGCATTTCAGTGAAGAGACAACTTCCAGAGGGGGTGCAGGGCTAGAGCGACATTAAGGGATATTGAGGCTCCAAGGACTGGCAACACGGGGAAGTTCTTTCTGGAGGGGCAAGGGGAAGGGCCGGAGCCATGGAAACCTGGGGCTAGAGAGGAGGGGCTGCTGGGTTGGAGCTGGAAGGACTGGGAAAGTTTTCCAAGCCACTTCAAACCCTTTCTCTTCCTGCCTCCTCCCCAAACTCTGAGCTCCTACTAGCCCCTCCCGTTGACAGCCTGGGAATGCAGTGCACTGAGGCCACCCTGGGCTGGGGAGGCGGGCAGGGGGTGGGTCATGGCAGAGAAGGGTACTTGGTGGATCTGGGGACTGCAGACGGGGAATGTCCAGTGCAGTATCATTAGTAGTCATGGTGCTTCTTTATGCCTCCCTGCCCTACCCTTGAAGGTGTTCTTGTCTGCCACCCTCTAGAAGGCATTCAGACAATAAAATCACAACTGCCATCTTCTAAGCACTTAATATATTCTGGGAAGTTTATACTCAGGAGCTCGTGTACTCTGCACATTAACTGTATGAGATATTATTAACTTTGATGCACAGAAAGGGGAGTAAGGATCAGAGAGATGAAGTAACTAGCCCAAAAACACACAGTAAGACTTAGGTCCCGACAGAAGTCTGTCCATCCCTTAAATCTAGCACTTGTCCCCTCTGCCCCTGTGTACTCTTGAATACTTTCCCTCTTGTGGAGAGAAAGAGAGCATCTGTTTTCCAAGCCACTGAGCTGGGTAGGGCAGACTTTGCGAAGGCAAAGCAGGTTCAGGAACTCAGAAGTGGAAGGGAGTGTTCTGGTTTGGAAAAGTACAAATAGCTCTACGTGCCAGGAAATGGTAAACTGATAAGAAAAGATATTGCACATGATCTTAGCCAAAAGGCTAGGATGTGATACCTGTCAGGAAATAAAGCAAGAAGGAGGAGACAAGACCAGACTATGAGGCTTATACCCTATGCAGAGGGGCATGGAGCGTCAAGGATGGGATGGAGGAGAGGGGTCCTACCTGTCTGCCCCTGTCTTCAGCGTGGGTTGGAAAAGGATAGGATGTAAGCCTGTCCATTCAGGTGGACACTTGCCTGGTGATGGGGGCGGGGCAGCACACTCAGAGAGAAACAATGGCAACTCAGTGGCTTTGTCCTCTGGAGGCCCTTTCCAGCCTGATCAGAGGTCTTACAGAGAACACACTTGCCTCCAGCAGATAGCCCTGGGGAAGGGCTTCCAGTATGCCTGAGACTGGTCTTCAAAGAGAGAAGCTTCTCAAGGTAGTGACCCAGGTCGTGGGCAGCAGCACAGAGATGGGCATCTGTGTGATGGCTTCCTTGATAGGAGCCCTGCGGGTGTCAGAAGGCGCTCAGTCATGGTCCCAGTGTAAAAAGATCACGCAGGAATGTTGACTCTGCCCTCAGGGAACTTTCAGGCCAATCCCTCTGGGCTAGAGGGTACCACCCATGCTAGCAGGTGACCTCAGCACTGTGTGGAACCTTAGGGGAAAAAACTGCCATCAAGGTTTACAGAAGTGTTTAGAAAAGAGCTAAGAGATAGCCTTAGAATGAACTATACCTGAATTTAGGGTCTTCTTTGCCATTGCCTGGGTGTGTGACTTGGATGAGTTCCTTAACCTGTCTGAGCCTTGGCTTCCTTTTTGAAAGAGGGATCATAGCAAGCGCCTAGAAAGCTGCTTGTCACAGAGCTGATGGGTGCAGCTCACAGCACAGATGTAGCACAGCACAGTCAGTGAGCGGGAGCAGGGACTGCCGCTTCCTGCCTCTGGGCAGAGCCTCCTTAGGTAGCCTATCTTCTGATGTGTCCAGAGCACACTGAGTCAGGAGTAAATTAACTCACGCAGAATTTTGCCAATGTGGCTTACTTGCCAAGCATTGTGGTGGGCACGATCGTGATGAGAGCTGGCAGTTGGGCAGAGAATGCAAACAGATACTTAGAATACAGTGTGCTAAGGTGCTGTCATAGAGATTCGTTCATGTCTTCATGAAGGATGCTTACTGGACACCTGCCATGTGGTGGGCACCTGCTGGGCCAGGCAGACAGAGCTCTGTGGCTTCTATGGAGCACATGTGCAGTGAGAGACAGGCACTGACTGGGGAAGGACAGAGGAACTGTGGGCGATGAAACATTCCAGGGCGCCATGGGACCCTGAATATAACAGTGGCAGAGGTTGGGAGCATGGTATAGGGGCTGACCCGCCTTAAGGGTCTGGAAGGCTTCTATGAGGAAGTTACATTTAACCAGAAACTTCAAGTCAGAAAGGGGCAGGGGTCTATCTATATACACAGTGTGTAGCACCGGGAATCATGGAAGGCTCCCAGGAAGTGGTGACATTTGAGCACGCTTTGTGGGCCTCTCTGGTTACAGGCTGCCGTGGCCCAGGGATGTTATGTGGATGCCCCGCCCCTAGGCAAGTCAAGAACTCTCTGTGGGCCAGCCCCACCCCAGACTCTGTGCCACCTCCCCGTATTACACATCTCCCAGCTCCCTGTCCTTGGAATCTCCCAACACGTAGACTCCTGGCTGCCCTCCAGAGCAGCCCGTGCCTGAGGCTTGGGCAGCCAGGGGACACCTAACAGAGAAAGCAAAACTGCCAAGAGGCAGGGGTTTGGGGACCAAAAGGCCCTCATCCGGAGCTTCGGGATAAGCAGATCATCTCTGGAACTGGTGCTGTTAGAGCCACGAGGAGGCCATCAAAAAATGGAGAAAAAATAGATACAGCATTTTAAATTCCTGCGAACCCTTTTAGAATAAAAATGACGAAGACGCAGGTCTGGTTGGCTGGAGGGATGTGGTTAATGGGCTTTGGGGGAGTAGTCACTGATGGAAGCAGCTGCTCTGCGCTGCAGCTCACCCTTTTATTTGCTTTGTTTCACCCCCAGAACACACCGGTGGGGACACCCATTTTCATTGTGAACGCCACGGACCCTGACCTGGGCGCAGGCGGCAGCGTCCTCTACTCCTTCCAGCCCCCCTCCCAGTTCTTTGCCATCGACAGCGCACGCGGCATCGTCACAGTGATCCGGGAGCTGGACTACGAGACCACGCAGGCCTACCAGCTCACCGTCAACGCCACAGTGAGTCCCTGTGCCGGGGGCCCAGGCAGCCAGGTGTCAGCCTCCTACCCTCAGAGAGGGCACAGGATGTCAGCCTCCTTCCCTGCTAGGCAAGGCTTATAATGGTGTTGCTGATGATCATAATAATGATAACAACAGCTGATGTTCCTGAGGGTTCGTGCTATGTCCCTGGTGCTGTGGGGAGCACGTGAATGGATTGTCTCTTTTAAACCTCACAACAATGCTATGGCATAAACAGTAAGCTACCCATTTTACAGATGAGGAAACTGAGGCACAGGAGCAATTCAGCGACTTGCTCACAGACTCCAGTGCCTGCACTGGTAACCCCATGGGTCATTCCTAGTGCAGGATGTCCTCTCGCTCTGAGACACAAGACAGAGGTGTCAGTCCAGCTATGTCCTGACACCACCCAGCATGCAGGAGTCAGAGTCCAGGCATCCTGGCCACTGCGCTAGAGTGCTGATACTTACACAGAAGGGAACACCCATCTGTGCCAAGCACTGTGCTTGGGTCCTGGGCATTCCAAGATGAATTAGTCAGGAGAGGGAAGTTCAAGAGGAATAATTATCCTGTTTTATAGCTGACACTGTTGAGACACAAACCAATAAGTGGTGGGCAGCAAGAACCCAAGCCTGGGTTGTCCAGGGCCCCAGGATCAGGAGTCTCCAAATCTCCAGAACATCATAGCTGCGTGGCCTCTGTCACCAGCGGTTGTGGACGGGCTGGAGGACAGGCAGGCCACAGCCTCAGTAGGGTTCTTTCCTTGCATGTCCTTCTTCCCCTCCTGGCCACGGCCTCCAAGCGCAGCTGGAGCCTTTAGCTGGCAGCAGGGCGAGAGCTGGCCTGTTGGTCCTTAGACTTCTGTTTCCAAAGCTTAGGCCAACTGTTAAACGAATCACAGGAGTCCCTCTTGAGCCTCTGGGACTCATTAGTCTGACCCGCAGCATCCACCGCCTGGCTCCATGTCACTGCAGGGGGGCTGCCAGTAGCTCTGTGGGCTCTACCTGGCAGATCACGGAGCTCAGATCCCAGGGGAAGACACACTGCATTGGAGCCAGGGGCTAGTTTGAAATGTGAGGTTCCCTCGGGATTGGACAAGATCCAGAGAGGCCCCCAAACCAGGAAATGCACACTTTTTCTTTCATACCTGGTCCAGGGACCCTGGGGAGGCCACTGCAGATGATACACATGTTCTTGCCTTCTCCCCTGACTAAGTGTTTGTTGCCTGGGAGGACGTGTGTGCTGCTATTTGTGAAACTGACATCTGGGATCAAGGGGACTGGTCAGGGCGGAATCCACTTTTGGGCACACCTGTATCCTTCCGCACACCCTGGCACACTCACTTAAGGTGGTGCCCCTCCCACCACTCTCCAGTTGCTTACACTGGGCCCAGAAATGCACAGATGCTTGTTCTCTTTTTCACTGTGAACTTGTCCCTGTGGGATATTTTCCATCTGCAGTGAAAATGGCTTCAGGCTGGGCCAGTGGCGAAGAGAGCAGAGCCGGGCACAGGCACGAATCCGGGTGGCTGGGCCTGTTGAGAGGCCTGGGCTCGAGCTGGGATGGTGAATGTGGTTAAATTGCCATCAGTCTTCCAGCGACCGGGCCTTGAAGCTGAGGAACAGGAAGGGCCTCAGAACTAACTCCCTTAGGTCTTGGTGGCCCCCCCACCTGATGCCCAAGTCCCTCTCAGGGCTGGCTCTGTGCCCTTGGCCACTGGGCATCTCCCCCAGATTCTCCCATGTGGCATTGCAGGGAGCGTGTGGGTCCCCAGCCTCCGCTGGGTGGGTGGTGGGTGGGAAAATGTGTGACTCCCCTGGGAACAAGTTGCTGAGACCTGTCGGCGCCAGAGCGACAGCTGGAACCCTGGCCAGGTGCCTGCCTGCCAGATGTGCCCACTGCCATCCCCTTTCCCCAGCCATGGAGTCCAGGATGGGCTGTATGGGGGCATCTGTGGCAGAGGCAGGGCTGCAGCCACAGGCGTGGGACAGGAAGGGCAGGTGCCAGACTAGACAAAGCCAGCTGCCCACAGAAGCCCGCAAGAGCAAATCATAACCATTGGCATCTCCAGCCCCAGAGGTCAAGGGCCTTCCTGATGGGCCTCCCGCTCTGGCCCAGTCTGCCTGATGCCCGTGCCGGTCCCTAGGTGAGAGCTCTCACCACTCTCTAGGGTGGTCCCCGAGCCTGGGCTGTGGGCCCCTTCATCCTGGAGGCTGGGAGGCTGTCTCTACTGTGGTTTGGAGGGACACAGCTCCTCTTGCCTCCAGACTCTCCCTTACCTTGCTGCAGCCATGACCCATCCTCAAAGCCTCTCCTCCGTCTCCTTGGCTGCCCCCGAGGACTCTTTAGGACAACCAGCCCTTCCTTCTCCTTGAAGGCTCAGCATCTGTCTCTGGAGGGCAGGAGCAGGCACTGGGCTTGTAATGTAGGGACTGCCTTGCACTGTTCACATCATCCCAAACAGACCAAGGGGGATCTAACCTAAGGACAGTCACTTCTCCAGTCCCAGAGAGAGCAGAGAATTTACAAGGCCTAGAGTCCATAGAGGTCATTCCCGCGAGTCCCTTCATCTCACAGAAGAGGAAGTCGAGACTCCAAAAGAGGAGATAACTTATTTGAGGTGACTTAACAAGTCAGCAACTGGGCTGAGGTTAGGGCCTCAGATCAAGACAGATCAAATCAAAACGACTTGAGTTGAATCCTGGCTGCACACTTATCAGCTGTGTGACTCACAGCAAGTTACTTAACCTCTCTGAGTCTGTTGAACTGAAATAACGAGCACCCCACCAAAGTGCATGAGGTGTCTAGTATAGTGCCTGGTGTATAATCTATTCAGTATGTAGTTTCTGTTCTTCTTGGCTATTGTTATTCAGTAGCAGCAACTATTTCACATTTAGGGTAATAGAAGATGGGTTAGGCTTTTCTTTCTTGGTGAGCTTTTATGGGACTACATTTCCAACTGTGAGGGTTTAAACATTGCCTGCTTGGCCACATGGCCTGCATGGCCTCTCAAGAATCCTTCCCAGAGTCCCCCAAATGTCACAGGCCCCGGAGCTCCCCCTACTGGTTCTACCAGCAAAGTTGCTTGACCAGTCTACCCAGATTTGCAGGGCAGGGATGCAGGGCCCAGTTTACCCCCCTAGTTTTCTTCTGAGGAACTCTCCCATCCTAGTCAATTCCTTTGCTGTCCCTGGAAGAAAGGGTGCAGGAAGTAGGCATGGAGGGAGCAGTGGCCCCCAGGCTGAATCCAGAGAAGGAGCTAAGGGCAGCACCATTCCTTTATCCCAAGGCAGTCACCCCCCCCACCAGAGGTCACACTGGTCGAGCCTGGGGGCGGGGTGCAGAGCAGAGATGCGGCTCTGCCCCAGCCCTGCTCTGTGACAGTGGATAGGCCACCTTCCACTGGGCCTGGGGGGCCCTGTTTGTGTTTTCCTGCACAGGTCAGAGATCACTGAGGGTTCTTAGAGTTCCTGAGCTCTGTGTGCTAATGTCCTTCCCTGTGGGAGTGTAGGAGTATGTGTGTACATATGCGCACACGTTTGTGCACATGGGTGTTGTGCGTGTGTGTCCATGTGTGTCCTTGTCCATATCACTTAACCTAAGCTCATGTATTCTTTGTCCTTCTAAGGATCAAGATAAGACCAGGCCTCTGTCTACCCTGGCCAACTTGGCCATCATCATCACAGACGTCCAGGACATGGACCCCATCTTCATCAACCTGCCTTACAGCACCAACATCTACGAGCATTCTCCTCCGGTAAGACCCTCCCCGGCCCTTGTGAGACGTCCCTCTGCACTTTCGGGGGGCATGGAGGCCCTGTTTGGTGGGATGGGCTCCTTGGTGTTTCTGACTCCGACATGCCTGGCAGTGATGGGTGTCCCAGCGCAGTGAAAACCCAACCCCCTCTTACACCCCACCTCCTAGCTCTCTCACTTCATCCCCAGAGCTCAGCAAGGGGACAGAGAGAAGAGTGGCTAGTGCAAGTGAAGGGCAACAGTTCAGAAAGCTTCATGTGGGGTGATGGGGAATGGGGATGCCCATAGAAAATCCAGCCTGAGCTGGAGAGTGAATTTGGACTCAGCCAGGCTCACCAAAACATCAGTGGGGCTCAGCCACAATCCCCGCAGGTCAGCTGGTCAATCCACCTCTCTTGGCCAGCCAACACTGCCCAAGATGGTGGCCTCTTACTATCTGCCCCATGGACCCTCTCAGGCTTGGCTCCTCCCTGAGAACTCACAGCTCCTGCTGCCCCTTCTAACTGCCCAGACTTTGGGTTTCTCAAAGCCATGTGTTCAAGGGAAGTACCTGATTGGCCGTGGTCTGATTTTGTGCCATGTCACAAGGTCACAGGTTGCCAGCCAGCCTGTAGATTGACTGCCCATGGGCCCTGTGTCCACTGTGGTCCAGTTGACTGTGAGACAAAGGATACTGCTGCCCCTAGGCAGGTGCTCTGGGAGGGCGGCTTTGCTCAGCTGTGGGCCAAGCAGGCAGTGACCTGCATCCCACTTCCGGTAGCCATCCGTGCTTACGTGTGGATTAGAATAGAATATCCATACTGGGCTGATGAATTAGAAAAGGCAGCTCCTCTGGGCAGACACAACCCCTGAACGTGCAGGGGAGCAGCGCTATGGAAAGAAAACTGTGCCTCTCCTTCTATAGGAACTCAGTGTGCTTAGGGGAAGGAAACAGCTTTGAGAGCAAAGTGGGGTGCCCACCTGATGCTGTGGCTATTCAGGACCCCACCTGCATGTCTGCACAGCTCACCGGTCTGGGTGCAAGTGAGAGGCAGGCTTCCCTGACCAGATTGCAGGCTGGGCTCCTGGACCACCACAGACTAGGAAGCCTGCGCCCACGTTTGGTACTGTGGTCTCTTCTGACTGTTGGCCTCGTCCAAGCACCATGCTGCAGGCTCCAGTGTGAGAGGGTAGCCACTTCCTTCTTGGGGCTACTTGTGGGCTGGAGGGTCAGACGGGCAAGGTGGCTGGTGTCAGAAACTGCTTTGAGAGTAGAGGGGGACATCTAAATGTCCCCACTCCAACCGTTTCTTTCTGAGTGGTCCATGGACAGCAGGAGTTTAGACTTCTGAGACTGAACTCCGCCTCCCCCAAACCTCTTTGCCAGTAAGCCCACACATGCTCAGCCCTGACCTTTTAGGTGAGGTGGGTCCTTCCACCTGTCCTCAGCCTCTGGCCGTCCCTTCCTAGCGCTCAGTGCTCCTGCTCGGTGCACTCACCCTTAGCTTCTCTCCTGGCCTGCGAGAATAGTGCAGCGGGAATGGGCTCTGCTGTGGGCACAGCACACCATGGGTGCTCAGGAGGTAATTGTGGAATGGATGAATGCGTGAATAAACAAACAAACAAGTGCTCACTACGGAGGCCAGCTCTCTTACTATCCTGTCATCCTCATCACACCTGGTGACTGCTCTACTCACCAGTCCGAAACCTACCCATCTGTTGGTTCCCAGCTCACTGATGACCTTTCTTAGAATTCTTTTCCTGGCTTCATCCTCACCGGCCCAGCAGGCAGAGCCGTCTCTCTCTCCTCATCTCTGCTGGAGTTCCCTGGTCCTTAGGCTGCATGATTCCCCTCTGAATTGTAGCCACATCTGTAACATTCACTGATGTGTAAGTGGGTTACTTTGAGGCTCCTGGTCATCAGGGTGGTTGAGTTTTTGGGTCTCAAACCAGGGCCTCCCAGGGCTTTGTGGCCAGGGTTGAATGCAGGAAAGACAGGCAGAGCCAACTTGTAGATTGAAGAGGATGTGACGGTGGCCCAGCAGCTGGAGGATCTCAGAACAGGTCCCTGTACTACCATGCGCTTGCTTGGGCAGATCACACAACATCCAGACCTCTTCCTCCTTGTCTCAGTAGGGCCTCCTTGGGCTGGTGGTTTTAGGAACTGGAGCGCCTAGTAGTCTAGCGTCAGCAGATATTAGAATGCGGGGGTTTTGTGTTTGGATTGGGTTGGGAGGTCCTAGCCTCAGCCTCATCTCAGAGTCTCAGTGGTCAGCAAGAAGGGTGTTGGGGTGAGTGTCCTCTGAGACCCTTCAGTTTGTCTCACCTTTCCCAGCATCCCTGTATTGTAGCAGAGTAATACTAAATCAAACTATTACTACAGATGTTTTTTTTTTTTCAGAACTGCAGGTTTCTGAGTCCGCCTGGCCATTCATTCTATTTTTCACTCGTTTACTCATCCTCTAGACGTTCATGAAGTCCCTGCGCTGTGCAGGGTCTTGTGCTAAGCCAGCCCCTCCTTCCCAGATGACTCCTCAGGACAGGCAAACAGGCCCTTGCTCCCCTTGGCCTCAACCCTCCTTATGCTGTTTCCTGGCATCTGATATGGTTCTTTCTCAGGATGAGGGACCTTGATATCTCTTTCGGAGAAAGCAGTGGCATTCCACTCCAGTACTCTTGCCTGGAAAATCACGTGGACGGAGGAGGCTGGTAGGCTGCAGAGTCAGACACGGCTGAGCAACTTCACTTTCACTTTTCACTTTCGTGCCTTGGAGATATCTCTGTGCCTTGACGGTTGTCTCTTTGGCTCCACGAGGCCAGTAAAGTCCATGTCTGGGGGGCTCCCAAAGAACAGGTCTGAATCCCGCCTTTTGTGTGGTGACCAGGCTCGGGCAAGCCAGACAAGGAAGTGAGTAGGGCGGTTCGGTCTCTCCCAGCACCCACAGAATCACCTCCGTGTCCACACACCTCTGCTCCTCCTCCCTGCCTCCAGATTTGAAAGTTTGCCTCACCTCTTGCGCAGTTTCCCATGCACCCTAAGCCTGATTTTTCCAGGCTTCTAATCGGTTTCCGTGCCTTGATCCAGGCCTTCCATGTCCCTTTACAGTGTGGAAGCCTGATTTAATGCAGCACTTCGCAGCCTGGGCCAGGGCTGAGGAGCACCAAGGCCTGATTAGTCCCCCGGGGCCAGAGGCCCCAGGCGTCCCCCATCCCCAGCCCTGCCTCTGCTGGCCCGGGGACCCGTGTCCAGACCCTCGTCCACTCCCCACACTCCCCCTCTTTATCTGCGGCTCCCAGCATGTATGCCTCCCTCTATCAGTGTATCAGGCCAGCATGCCTCATCTAAAGTGTATATATTACCTAATAAAATCCTTCTTATTTGGGATTATTGCATCAAATTTTAATTTCCTCACTCGAGCAGCAGCATGTCGGCCTGCCCGTCAGTGAAGGACCGATAGAAGGTGANAATCTAGACAGAGCTCCTGTGAGGGGTGGGATTGAGGGGAAAGCTATGAAAGGAAGGAGTCAGGCCTGCTCTCTACGCAGCCTCAGCCTCTGAATTGTGACCATTTCTCTGCAGTAGACGTTTCCTCTGCAACATTCTCACCTTCCTTCAGCCAAACCTGGGGTGTTCTGGATTGCCGCATAGCCGGGCTCAGGAGAGGCCGGGGCAACAGCTCTGTGCAGCTAGCACTGCCCCAGGAGGGTGAGGTGGCAGATGCCCCTCCTGTGTCCTGACAGAGAGACCAGGAGGAGTCAGGGAGGCACCACGCCCCCCAGGGCACTCCCTCCAGGGCAGAGTCCTGCATGTCAGGAGCCAGCCTCTCTCCATAGGGGAAGGTGCTCAGATGGGGGTAGAGGGTTCAGCCTGCAGGCTTCAGTCTCTAGCTGATGAATGGCCAACGCTTGAGAGGCTCCATGGCTATTAGAGACCTTCATCAGACATGCAAATGCCAGGGTTGGTACCTCCCTAGGCACTGGGTACAGGGCTGTCCTACTTTCCCTCCATCAGCCGTGGGACCTACAGCCTGGGCCAGAGCTGGGCAGACAGGGCTGGTGTGACAGGGCCTGCAGAGTGGACTGAAGGTTTCCCCAGGTGAGGGGCGACTCAGCAAGTGGTGGTGGTGAAGTTAGGATCCAGTTGTTCACATATTCATTTATTCAGTGACTCAACCAGCCAGTTGGTATTTGTGTGGGCTAAGTCGTTTCAGTCGTGTCCAACTCTCTGCAGCCCTATAAACTGTAGTCTGCCAGGCTCCTCTGTCCAAGGGATTCTCCAGGCAAGCATGCTGGAGTGGGTTTCATGCCCTCCTCCAGAGGATCTTCCCTACCTAGGGCTCGAACCCGTGTCTCTTATGTCTCCTGCATCAGCAAGTGGCTTCTATACCACTAGCAGCATGTGGGAAGCCCATTGGTATTTGAATGTGTCCATTATATGCCAGCATCTCTTCCTAGAGAGTCTTATACTTCCACATCCCTGCCAGGGCTGTGTCTTTTGCCTGAAGCACGTTCCTTTCTGTTTCCTCTCTCTGGCAAGCTACTCACTCTTCACGCTTGCGTGTGTGCTTAATAGCTCAGTTGTGTCCAACTCTTTGCGACCCCATGGACTACAGCCCGCCAGGCTCCTCTGTCCATGGAGCTTCTCCCGGCAAGAATACTGGAGTGGGTTGCCATGCCCTCCTTCAGGGGATTTTCCCAACCCAGGGATTGAACCCAGGTCTCCTGCATTGCAGGTGGATACTTTACTGTCTGAGCCATCAGGGAAGCCCAAGAATACTGGAGTGGGTAGCCTACCTCTTCTCCAGGGGTTCCTCCTGACCCAGGAATCGAACTGGGGGTCTCCTGCATTACAGGCGGATTCTTTACCAGCTGAGCTACCAGGGAAACCCCACTCCTCATGACCCATCCTAAATGTCACCATTTGTAAAACTCTTTCCTCCTGGTGGACTTCTATACTTTGGGGTACATTTATGCCTCCGAGAAACTCTGTATCTGTATAGCAGTGTCTGTCCATATATCCTTGACCCCTTACCACAGATTGTGTGCTCCTCAAAATCAGGGACCCCGAATCCCATCGTGGGTATTCCAACCCTGGGAGCTTCTCCCCAGGTGCTGCGGGGAGAATGAATAGGGTGGAGGATGGAGCCGGGGGAGGTAGGAGCGGCTGGTTGCAGTGTTGGATGGGGCATGGTTCAGAGGACCGTGGAGGCCACCACAGTTGTCACTGTCATCCCTAGAGATACCCACTTTCAGGATTTATGATGCTTTCATTCACAGAATAATTCATCTTTGATGTTCTTCTTTACTCAGGTCCTAGTGAAAACAACGTCCCAGGATTTTGTGTTACTCATTTTGAGACTGGGGCAAATTGAGACCCGAGGAGTGCAGCAGACTTCCGAGGTCACACAGCAGCCTGATGAGTTCAGGACAGAGGCCAGGTCTCTTGTCCTGCTGCTGGTTGCCCCTCTCTCAGTTCTTCCCTGGGTGGTTCATCCGAATGAAGGGAGAGGGGAATGGAAGAGGCTGGGCCTCTCCAGTGGACACGGAGGTGTTTGCCTGGGGCCTCAGTGTGTATCCCAGGAATGATAGGGGCAGCTAAGGTCTCTGTACTCGGCCCCTACTTCCTAGACTGACCTGAGGGCCCCAGGGGGAGGGAAACTGTGGGTGTCAGGACAGCTACAAAAAGAACAGCACCCTGGGGCCTGGCCTGCCAAACCCAAGTCCTTTCTCTTTCCCACCCAGGGCACGACAGTGCGAATTATCACTGCCATTGACCAGGATAAAGGACGTCCCCGGGGAATTGGCTACACTATCGTCTCAGGTAAGGCCCGGGGTGCCCTAATGCCCCACCCCTACTCAAGAAGAGCCACTCTCTGTGAGTGTGTGGGACAGTGGCCTGAGGGGACCTGTCCCCAGGGACAACCCAGGCCAAAGGACTCAGGGAGGAGCTGCCTAGATGAAGGAGGGGGGAGCAGGGGAGGAGAAGAGGAGTTCGCGGCAGAGGCTCGGGTGTGGGGGGCTGCTTGGGTGATGGTGGGGGCAGGAGTGTGCATTGCTCTCCCAGGTCTCCGCTATCTGCGCTCTTTGGGGCTCTGAGCCCAGGTTATTGGTGCTTCTTGTCTAACCTGCTTCAGTACGCTGGGTTTTTCTCTGTTTGTCATTAATTACTTGGTGAAAAGATGGCAGTTTTTATGTCATTTTAGAATTAATTCAGCTGCAACTTTGGCTGATTTCATGCTGTCTTCACATTTCTGACCATGGCAGTCACATTTATCTGGAATGTTGCAGGGAGGCACGTAAGCCCTCCTTTCCCACCTAGGCTCTTGGTTGAGCAGAGCAGTGATGAGTGCAGAGAAAGTTCTGGTTGGTGGGACCCCTGACTCCACATCCCTGCCTCATTTTTTTTAGACTCTAAGTCGTGTCCGACTCTTTTGTGACCCCATGGGTAGTAGCCCACAAGGCTCCTCTGTCCATGGGATTTCCCAGGCAAGAATACTGGCATGGGTTTCCATTTCCTACTCCAGGGGATCCTTCTGACACAGGGATCGAACCTGCATCTCTTGCATTTACAGTTTGATTCTTTACCACTGAGCCACCTAGAGACTAACGAATCAGCAGCTCCTTGGCCATCTTGGGTCTGGGTGGCTTTGGAGCAAGGGGGCTGGTGAGAGGTGCAGGAGAAACTGCTCACTCATTCAGTCTGGATCAATCTGTCCCTGTTCTCCCACCCCACCCTGGCCTCCCTGCCCAGCCTGCTGGTGAGTGAAACGCAAGCCTGGTGCACCTGCGGGAGTGGGGGCCGCTGTTTGAAGTCCCAAAGGGTGGCAGGCCACTAGGCCAGTCTCCACCCCATTGCCCCTCCCTACCACACTGCGAAGAGAGTAGGTTTGGCATTAGGGGCATTTTCTCCCTAAAGCTCAAGACACCAATGTGTAGTGATCAAGAACATGGGTGGAGTGTCTTGAGCATACTGTCTAGGGGTGGATCTCCATACCTCAGTTTCTCATCCATAATATGGAGCAATAAGAATGCCTACCTCAGGTGATTCAAAAACCACAAGGCTTTTTGTACATAAAGACCTTAATAAATGTATGTAAGGTATTGATACTTTGTAAGTGTTAACTGTAATCAATGTGCATGCTTAGTTGCTTAGCTGTGTCTGACTCTTTGTGACCCCATGGCCTGTCACTCTCCAGGCTCCTCTGTCCATGGGATTCTCTAGGCACAAATGCTGGAGTGGGTAGCCGTTCCCTTCTCCAGGGGATCTTCCTGACCCAGGGATCAAACCCAGATCTCCTGCCTTGCAGGCAGATTCTTTACCATCTGAGCCACCAGGGTCGTCTAATAACACCTTCAGGGTGCTGAGGGTTAGGTGGTGGGAGGGAGACCAGCCACATCCTTGGGAATGCAGGAAATCAGGGGAATTGTGGGCTTTCTGTGACCTGCAGCTTCTAGCACAACTGTTAACTGTGCGTCTAAGCCCACGGGACTCTTAAGACCCAGGGTGAATGTCAGACCAGCTCATGTGGTGAGCGGCAGCAACAGCAGTGTGGGTTTGGGCCTGTGTTCCCCCACCCCTCTTCCTCCCCATTCTCATGCCCAGCACAGGGCTCCACAAGAGTAAAGTCCAGTTTGTACTTGTAGAGTGGATGAATAGATGGATGGATAAATGAATTAATGTATGTTACTCTAAGGTCATGGGTTTTCAAATTCCATTTTGCCCAAGAATCACTTGGGAGCTCCTACCAAAAATGCAGAGTCCTTGGCATCCATGAAGGTTCTCATTCTATAGGACTAGGGTGCAGCCCAGGAAAGTTCCTTTCTCCTTGAGCCCCAGAAGCAGCTGGTCCTCAGGCCAGGATATGGAAAAGGAGGTCCTAGGGAGGAAGCCATTCTGTAGGAAGGCAGCGTCCTCTTGGGAATTAGTGGACTCACTCCTGGTGGGCAGAGAAGGGAGGCCCATGCTGGTGCCGGCCTCCTTCATGAGTTTGTCAATGGGAAGCAAAACAAATGCCTCCCAGTAACAAGGGGCTTGTGCTGGAGATCTGGGTGAACACCAGTGAGCCCCAGGGCTGATGGAGTGGGGGGCCTAGTATAAGCTGTCAGCAAGAAGGGGGCACCTGGCTGGGTAGGGGATTGTCTCCTCTTCTCATTATCTCTGGATTGGTTCTAGACATACTCCCAGACAGGAGTGGGGAGCAGAGAGTCAGGACCTGGCCCGAGGTCATGGACAGCTAGAAGTTCCTCTCTGATACCAGATGGCCATCCTCCAAGGCTCTGGTCTATTTCCAGTCTGCACTGGGTGCCAAGCCACCAGCCCCAGAACCTCAGGCCCTCTCTAACAGAGATGGCCCCAGCCACCCCTTTCCCCTGGAGCAGGAGGCTGGAAGGCAGAGCCGCTGAGGCTTTGGTATCTGGATGGTGCTCTGGAGCTTAGAGTCTGGAAACAATTGCCTGCAGCAGCATCGCATGAAATGGCAACATCCTGTGAAATTTCTAGGGACACACTTTCTCAGGCCAGGTTTCTAAGTGCAAAAAACAGGATAAGAAGGAAAACCCAGAATATGAAAGTAGAGGTAGGGGATGCATGCCAAGGTGAGTGCAGGAGGCAGAAATTTCTGGAAAACCTCGAGCACTTAGGGTAGCTTTATAGGATTCCCAGAACAGATGTGCCTTGAGGGCTTTTAGAAAGGATGACAAACGGGTTTTCTCTTACCTGCCAGCTTTGATTGATTGGTAATGGCTGCCTGAAGGGGACCAGGAAGTCAAACAGGTTCAATGCGGTCTTCAGTTGGCAGAGGCTGCAGCGGGTGTGGAAGTGGAGGGGACTGCACTGGGGCAGCTGCCTGCCACCCTTGGCGGGATAGCACTTGGGCCATGTTCGCAGGGTGGCCATGACGGTCCTCACTGTAACGGGTGTTTGGCACCAGCAACCCCAGATCCTTTTCAGGCAGTTTCAGCAAAGGGCAGTCCTCTTTCTGCCCTTCCTGTCCTGAGCACCTGGTTTCCCTCCCTGCCCTTCTCCCCAGGCCTGGGCTGGCGTGGAGCCCTGCGACCCAGCCTCCCCCCAAGTCTGGGCAGGCAGACAGGCAACAGGGCACGCTGCGCAGGGGGGCAGTGGACACAGGCTGAGATTTGACCTCTTCTACTTCCCTCAGCTAGTCGGCGTAGACGCTGCTGCAAAGCACATTGTCTGCTGAGGGCCTGGCCTCTCGTGCCCTCCTCTCCAGGGGTGTTAAGGCCTGGGTGGCTTGGCCAGTGCCTGTTTGGCTCGCAATGGAAGAAGGGATGCCCTGCCAGCGTCCCTTCACGCTGACTGCCCCACACCGACCCTGAGTGCCTGCTGGGAGCCTGCTCCAGCTCGGGTGCTCTGGAATCATTTTCATTTGAAAGAAAGGACTGGGGGCCTCAGGGGCTCCCAGAGCCAGGTGCAAGTCCTGAGGGCACTGTGGGCTACCCAGTCTCTGGGCACCTCAGGAGCCTGGGGAGGTGGTCTGTCTCAGACACAGGCCCGAGCCCGCAGTGACGCATGGCATGAGGTTAACCCGCCCAGCTCCCTGAGGCCCTGTCCCCTCCAGGCTGTTTATCAGCCCTGCAGCTGGGGGGATTTATGTCCACACACCAGTGCTTTCCCCATTACTAATGACCCCTCTGTTTTGCCAAGAACAAAGAGGCCTTCAGAGGTAAGTTATGGCTCCATTGCCATCAATTTGTTCTCAGCCTCTTGTGGCCAAACTGCGACCGAAGAATGACAAGGCTGTTTCCCACAGAGGATCTGGCACAGGCCCCGTGCTCCCTCTGCCTGTGCCCGCCCTGCCACTCACCAAGGGCATCACTTCCTCCAGCGCCTGACCTCCAGAGCTCTGCGGGCTCCTGTCCCCAGTGGTCAGCCTCCCCTGTGGTCTGAGCAGACACCCTCCCCTGCCAGATGGACATAGTCCTGCTTCAAGGAGTGGCCGCCCCCCTGCCCAGCAGAGCACAGGACTAGGAGTCCAGAGTTGTCAGTCTGAGGCCCAGCAGTGCCACCTGCAGCACGGTGTTCAAGCAAGGCCTTTGGCCGTCTTAGCCCCATATCCTCATCTGTGGAACAGAGATGACAACTCTCATGTCAGATAAGATGATGCCAGAGAGACCCTAAAGGACCATAAAATATTAAACATAATTAATTGTTGAAGAAAGTTCAGGGCCAGGGGTTCTTGGGACTCTTACTCATTTCCTCCTTCATTCATTTAAGTATAGAGAAGTAAGTGCTTGAGCGTGCAGGCTTTAGGGCCATGTTCAGGGTGGTGACCACTAGCTGAGCTGTTCAGTACAGTTGTCTTGAAATGTACAGAGCTCTTGAAATGCAGCTGGTCTGATTTGAGATGTGCTGTAAACATACAGGGTTTTGAAGATGTAGTAACAAAAAATAGATTGTAGAATATCTCAATATTGCCTTATATAGATGACGTGTTAAAATGGTATATTCAATATACTGGGTTAAAGATAACATTAAAAGTAATTTTACCAATTTTTTTTTTAACGTGGCTACTAGAGAATTTCAAGTAGCAGGTGTGGCTTGCCTTCTGTTTCTATGGGCAGCTCTATTCCAGAGGTAGACTGCCTTAGCTTGCCTTCCACTACGTGTGTAACCTTCTGGGCATCAGTTTTCCACTCTGTGGAAAGTAGTTATAGCCCAGGTCTCATAGGGGTGCTATGGTGTGTGCATACTTAGCGGAGCACCAAAAGTGTAGTCAGTGCTCAACACACAGGGACTTTACTATCCACCCACAGTGGACTGAGGGTCTTCTCTGTCCTAAAGTCCTGAGCACTGGTTAAGGCCCGAGTCGCCGTCTCAGCTGCAGGAACCTGCAGGCAGTCTGGGGGACAGGCTGCAGCGCCCTGGAGGAATGCTGTGGAGACAGGCATGGGCTGTGCTGATCATTGTTGATGTCGAGCAGTGGCTCCCAGGGGGGTCACTAGACTGTTCTTTCTACTCTTGTATATATTCAAAAATATCCGTCATAAGAAGTGAGCAAGAATGCGTGGGAGGGGGTACCTCCCAGCCATCACCAGGACGGGAGGCTCACCAAGGAGAGATCTTCTAAGCCACCTCTGACAGATGAGCAGCTGGTAAGGATAGAGGGAGGGTCTGTTGCAGGCAGAGGAGCAGCATGTACCAAGATCCCAGAGCAGAGAGAGTGTACCCGATCGCGTAGCTGCAGTCATGCGCGTGGCTGAGCACAGTGTGGGGGAGGCCACAGAGGGGAGACGAGGCCGGCACGCAGGGTGTGCAGTGCCCTGCCCGGGAGAACACCAGGCCCTGGTCCTCGGGGCAGTGGACCGCCAGTCCAGCAGGGGAGGGACATGGGCAGGGGTGTGTTGTGCAAAGCTCAGTGGGTTGGGGCAGGGCAGGTGGGAGCAAGCAGGTCAGCAGGGAGGCTGCCCTAGTGTCCCCAAGTGGTGGGCATCACAGAGTGAGCACAGAGACAGAGCCAAGGATGGCGAGTAGGCCACACGGACAGGAGGCGACTGGCAGGGCAGTTGTTGTAGGCACCAGAGGAGCCCAGGACTGGACCGCGGCCTGAGATGCCTTTAGAGTCCCCTCGGGCAGAGAAATTATTTAATTTCCAACCACTGTTTGTTCCAGAGAGGCATCCTCTCTTCCCAGTTAAGTGACCTGGAGGGAGTCACTAAAGTTCCCCCATCTTTAATCTGAAGGTGATGGTGTCTTTCTCACAGAGTTGTGACAAGGAAATGAGGCCACTAGATAAAGCAGGTGGCATTTGGTGCCTGTCCATGGGTCAGCACACAGCAGGCCTCACATGTGCCTCCTGCCTGCCACTGGCCAGGATGCAGTGGGGACGGGCACACCATGCTGTCAGGAGCCCCGCTTACCAGCTGTGCCCACTCATGTGTGTCAGCAAGCAGGCCGCCTGGGTGGTCAGAGGACTTAGGTTGGAGGCTCCTCTCAGTCAGTCCTGAGGGCTCTAAGGTCTGGCATTTTGTCCTGCCATCATCTTCGCACGAGTTCCCAGACTCTTCATCTCTCCTTGAGCACTCGTCACAGGAAGCCCATCCAGGAGAGGCTGTGAAGCAGTGGTCCTCAAGGTGGGGCCTCAGACCAGCAGCAATAGCATCACCTGGGGACCTGTTAGACATGTGAATTCTCAGGCCACCCCAGAACTAGAGTCAGACTCAGGGATGGAGCCCAGGAGACTATGTATGAGGTCCTCTAGGTGATTCCAACGCTGTCTGAGTCCTTTCCTCCACTTTAGAAGCATTTTGATTTTCCAGAAGTACTGTCTGCTGAGTTCTGTTGTTTGACTCTCTCTCCTTCCCATAACTGCCACTAAACAGACCCTTCCCCAGCACCCGAAGGGCCCCTGCCACCCTGGGGTATGATGATTTGGTGAAGGAGCCCAAGCTAGCGCTTCCCACTCCAACCTGCATTACAGCCCCCGTCTCAGCCCAGACTCCACTTTCAGGCTGAAGAAGCCTCCCCTCTCCCATCATCCGCTTTCTTGTCTGAGCCCTGCTTCTCTGGGTCTCCTGCAGTCCTGCCATATACCCCATTTGTGAGGTGCCTGCTGTATGTGAGGCACTGGCCATTTAATTCCTCACAGTAGTGCATGAAGGAGACAGTATTACTGCACTTTGTTGGCACGTACGGCAAGGCTCGGGGACTTTTATATATTGACCAAGGGTCACAGCCACAAAGCGGAAGAATAGGGATTTGAACCGAGGTCTCTTGGGCTCCAGAATATAGCCAGAATTTGCATGACAGCAGCTTTTCTCAAAGTGATGTCTCCACCTGGGTATTATTAGAAATGAAAAAATTTGTACCCTACCCTAAACCTGAATCAGAAACTCTAGAGAGTGGGGCCTGCATGATACTGTTCTGATGACCTGGGACCACCCTTTGAAAAGCTCTTGTCTTGAAGAACACGTGTCATCAACAGGTCAGTATCACCCCCAAGGGGGCAAAGATTTGTTCTGAGAGGTAAAAAAAATACCTTACTCCTTATATATATAAAGCACAGATATACATATGCTATATTTGTGATATTAAAATTTCATGCAGGTTAGGGGAGCAGTTAGAAAAAAATGTCTTAAATGGCTAGGGAGGTTGGAGGGGCATGTGATAATGAAAATAAAGGGTTGAGAAACAATGGCCTCAAATGAAGAATAGGTGTGCAGTATCAAGGTTGAAACCCCTCAGCTTAAAAGGCAGTGGCCTTACCGCTGGGTCATGCTGGGGGACCTGCCCAGGTATGCTAGTGAAAGACAAAGTCTTCACTCACCACTTGCTGAATTTTACTTTTAACATTACCAAGTGAGGCAGTTCCTTGGAAACACATTGAACACTGAAATGAAAGGGGTATGTGTGTGTGTGTGTGTGTGTGTGTGTGTGTGAGACAAACCCACATATGCCAGTACCTACATATGCCAGTAACTAAATCGGGCCCCTGGCCATGGCCTGGTAGGGGACAGCTATCACAGAAGACCATCATTTGAATCACTTCAAAGCCCTTGTGATTAAGCTGCTTGGCATTTTTCTCCTCCCAAGAAGTAAAAATTTAGGAAAAGCAGATCTGCTTTGGAAATCAGAATTGCTCATCAAAGCCCCTGGCTTGGAGTACATATTGGGTGCCTGAAAGCCCCAGAAACCTCGGGGCATCTGGCCAGGCACAGTGGGGACCGGCTGCAGCCAAGAGGGAGCCAGGGAGGAGGCAGGGCTGATGCGAGACAAGTGCTGGGGCCAGTTGGAGGAGGGCATACAAGGCAAAGATGTGGGTTCTTGAACATATCTGGGGGTGAGAGGGTCATCAGAAGATTTATCTCATGGAAGGTCTGGACAGTCAGAACGGGAAGCACTGGAATGAGGATGGTCTCCTAACAGGCTGCTGCACCAAACTCGGGGAGGACTAGGGTTTGTTGTGGAGACATAAAGGAGGAGATTCATCAAGGCACTATGGTGAGAATGGACGGTGCAGGGAAAGAGGGAGGCAAAGAAGCATCTAAGCTCTAAGTCTCGGTATCTCGGGTACCTGTAATGGCCTCGGCAAAAGGGGGCATGTTCATAAGGAAAGCTGATATGCTTACACCTGTGACTGCCTTGTTAGACCCATGTCAGCACATATACCAGAGCACCCGTATCCCATGTCAAGGCAGAGATCACTAATTGATCCCAGCACACTTTCCCACTGAGCCTGAGTGGGCCTCCGAGCCTCCATCAGCCGCTGGTAGTTGATAGGCATTCTCTAGAGAGCTGGAATGAATATGCAATCCAAGGTTTATCCAGTTTGCATCCTGTGGCTCTCTTCTTTCAACAGTATTCAAGGGGCAGTTCCTTTGACTTTTAAAAATTTTAATTAAAAAATATTATTCACAGTGCTCTCCCGCCACCGTACCAAACCAACAACAAGAGGTCACACTAACACTGAACTCCTCCTGGTAGAGCGTCACTGCATTCTCCCTGTTTGTTCTCCCTGCTCTCTTTGGGATTATACTGCTTCACTTCCACTCCCCACTCTTCTGTGCCGTCTTTGAGACTTTCCTGAGGCCCTGCGCGCTCTTTGTCAGCAGCAGTACCTTGCCTCTGGCATCCTTCCCATGAATCAAATTGGCCAGTGGGCTTTGAAGAGGTTTCACCACCATGGTCTGAAATGCTCCCTTTCTGCCTCTCCTCTTTCCCATACCCTCCTCATGGGCAGAAGTCTCTGACCCTTGCTCAAGACACTATAGAACCTCCTATGGGACCCGTGTACTGTGGGAGCTTACCCAGGACCTCCCACGCGGGTCCAAGCAGAACCTGGCTTCCAGCTCCACAGCTGGCCAGGGGTGGCCCTTGCTCAGCTCAAGAAGCAGTTCTCTCCAGGCCTGGGATCTGGCAGACCAGTCACGGCTGAAGGCTACTTTCAGGGGCTAGGGCTCATTCTAGTTCATGCCTAGAGATTGGAGAGAAGTTCTAGTCTGATGTCAATAGGCATTTGTCTTATTTTAAAAATTGACTGGTTTCTAGATTTTCCTCATCTCTAAGTAACTGCTTTTTATTGCACCGAGATCCTTGGAGGATTGTGAAATTAGCCAGCGTTTATGTTGCACTCTCTTTCTTTCTTATCTTGGCACACGTCAAGTGCACAGAACTGATTTAGACATCATCTTTGGCTCAGAGTAAACACTGGTCTTTGTATGGCCCTCTTTAGTTTCATTATTAGTTTTTAATAATTTTGTAGACACCTGTGAACCCACCAACCAACCCAAGAGCCAGACTATTACTCATCCCACACATCTCCCTGTGTTCCCCATCCAGTCCATCCCGACTCCCTGTCCCACAGCCATCTCTTTGCACCTTGTGTTTTCCTTTTTTTCTTTTTTATTTCTTTGGTTTCAAAAAGTGTTTTGTCACACGTGCATATTTCAGTTGTCTTTGAACTTATTTTAATAGTATGTTACACGTAGTCTCCTGGACTTGTGTTTTCTCTTCAATGTTACATACAAGATCCATCTGTATTTTTTTGGAGGGGTGTCATTATTTGTTCATTTTTATTACTCTGTGTTACTTCATCATGTGAAAATATCACAGGTAATCCATTTTCTTGTTGAACAGTGTATGCACTGATTTTTGCTATAACCGTGCTGCCCTAACACCTTGTGCATCTCTCTTTCTAAACATGTGACAGTGGATTTGCTCTGGGCTACATATACTCCCCGTCACCTTCACCCTCACTCTCAGCCCAGAACGCAGCCGGCCAGAGCATTTTACAGATCAGGAAACTAGACCCACAGAGCTCATGAAACAGTTAGGGTCACACAGCACATAAGTTGGGGGCACAGGACTCAAACCCAGCTTTTCTTGCTTCCAAAACCCGCATCCTTTTTACCATCTTTCACTATTTTGCCTGGGAAACCAAATCATTTGTGTAAACCCCCCGGTCTAGGTACCGAGCTAGAACCCCAGGATTCATTCATTCAGTTAGCCAGCCAATATTAATTGAGTTCCTGCTGTGTGCCAGGCTCCATGCCAGACCCCGGGGACCAGTTGTGAAGGGAAAGTTGCTGTCACTGAGCCCACAGAGCTCACATGCTAGTGGGGAAGACATAGCTAAATATCAGCAAAGACAGGGTCTCCTGGCCATGTTAAGCATTGAGCAGGAAATACTAGTGTGAGAAGGTTACTGGGGTGAAGGGCCACTCAGGAAGAGGGGGTCAGGAAGGCTGGACTAGGGGGATGTCAGCCACCTATCTCAGCCTCCCCAAGCTGTGGGCTTAGCAGAAGATCTCATCCCTCCCTCCTCACAAAAGGTCTCAAATATCTTTTGGGAGATACAATGAGCCCCTCTCAGCGGCTCACATTCCCCGCTCCCTTTTTCATCTCACTCCCTGGATGACTGCTCCGCTTTCAAGGCAGCCCCCAGCTGGGGCTAATCTGAAATAAAAGTTTTTATTTATCTAGCTTGATACCTGGTGCAAGGTTAAATCACACAAGAGAAAAAGCAATAAGAGAAAGATTAAGTGTAAGGTGCCGTCTTAGGCATGCCCCTTTGCAATATGGTTACAAAGATATTAAGCCTGAAGTCACCCACAGCCTCATGCGGCTGTACCCTCCCCTTTCTAGGCTCAGTGATGGGGTGGGTTCCAAAAGAGGGAGACACCCTCGGGTNGAAAAGACCCTGATGCTGGGAGGGATTGGGGGCAGGAGGAGAAGGGGACGACAGAAGATGAGATGGCTGGATGGCATCATTGACTCGATGGATGTGAGTTTGAGCTCCAGGAGTTGGTGATGGACAGGGGGGCCTGGCGTGCTACGATTCATGGGGTCACAAAGAGTTGGACACGACTGAGCGACTGAACTGAACTGAACTGAAACTAAGCTCAGAGAGGTTAAGTAACTTGCCCAAGGCCTCTCAGCTTGTAAACATCAGAGCCAGGATTTGGACCCAAGCAGTTTGGACTGCAGTTTTGGAGATCAAATCTGGAGTCCAGTAAGATGGATATTGTTCAAAGGGATGTAGATGGACCCCACAGATCTGAAGAGGCAAACACTCCCATTTACCTAAACCCAACACCCAGTTCTTGTCCATGATGACATCCATCTCTGTTTCTTTCTCAACTTGCTTCTCTGGAACTCAAAGCACCTACCTCAGCCACTGGCCATCCAACAGGCACAGAGTTAGGAGGTGTGGACCGTGTCCCTAACTTGATTCAACCTGGAGTGCTGGGTTGTGCCACCCACAGGACAAAATAACCAGCTGGCTGCCCCCTGGGAAGTGCTTTGTATGCTGAGGTAGCAACTTAGGGCTTTGGATCTGTTAGATCTGAGTTCAGATCCTGACTCCCAAGTTCATCTGGCTGTGGGACCTCAACAATCACTTTTGTAAACTGACATTCCAACCCCTACCTCAAAGAGAAGGCAGGGCCTATTTAGCACAGTGACTGATCTACATAGTAGGTGTTCAATAAATTGCTATCATTCCTAATGTTCATTGATATCACCTAGGGGAAGTGACTGCTTTTCACTGCACCTTCTTGAAAAAATGGAACTTGGGAAGAGCAGAGAGGAGCCTGCTGCCATTATTTATCCATCTTGCTATACCCCTCCCTTCCTTTAAGCCTTATTTTACCACTCACCACCTCCGGAAGCCTTCCCTGACCACCCACCTTCCCTTTCTGCTGAGTTGATGGGGGAAGGTTGGTATTCCCTTTCCTTTTCTGATGGGAGGTCACGCTCACCAGCCAGCTCAGCTTCCGTGTTTGCTCCCACCTGCTGTTCCCTACCCTGTGCCAGAACCATCTCTCTGGCCTATGGCTGCCTTGTTGGCTCAGGGTCCACAAGCATCTGCCTTCTTATCCTCATTCTCTTCCGCCCCATCATGGTGACTGTGGGATCCTCTGGAATCCACATGTCCATCAGGCCCCTGGGACTTGAGCCTCTGAACCCTGGAGGCCTGCTTGGGCTGCATCCACACTTCCCTGGGAACCCATAAAGCAGCCATTCTTTCCTAAGGGGCTCATGTATGCCTGAGCAGCTGCCAGGGGCCTTCACCTAAGTTACCCATCCTCTGTGTAACACTGCAAGGGAGGGCTGGCCTTCCTATGTCACCCCATGAGAACTTGGAAATCAGCTGGGTGAGGTCTGCCGAGGATTGCCCAGGTCCCGTGTGGCCTGGCCAGCAGTTGCTACCAAGCCACCTTCACCTCACATCCAGGACCTTTTTGTCGCACTCCAACCACCTCCACCCAGAGGTGACCCTCTGATGTCTACATTTCTACCGTGAAATCTATCCACCTTCTCATTTTTTCAAGGAACTGAAGACTATACCAACTGCCTTTCCTCTGTGGCCCTTGTGGCTCAAGACAGATACCTGGGGCTTGGCTGGCATGCAGGCTGGCCCTGGGAAGCCTCTCTCTGATTAGCACTGATGTTCCTTGGCTCCGAGAGTGGTCTGCTTGGCTCCACTTGGGAGTCTAGCGAGTTTGCACGCAGTGTGGGCTCAGCAGGGAGAAGGGGGAGAGCAGACAGAAAGCCCCTGTGACCGCACTCCTCTTGCAGTGTAATTAGGATGTCAGTAGACTCCCTCCCAAGGATGTCATGCCAGGCCGTCTACAGACGTTGCATGTTATGCTGACAACAAACTCTATCCGTGTCCCCATTTCACAGGGGAGGAAACAAACCCCAAAAGGTTATGGAACAGATAGGGTCATTCTAGACCAAGAAATGGTCTGTCTACATGAGTCTGAAGTCCATGTGCTTTGCACAGGCCACTCTGTCCCACTGGATCTTCCTGACAACTGCTTCATGTACAGACCTTGTCTATGCTGTTCCCATTTTATGGATGGGTAAACTGAGGCTGAGAGCTCAGGAAACTCAAGGTAGACACCGAGCTGGCTCCTGGTGCAGTCCTTTTTCTATTGCACATAGAAGTTTCTTATCCATATCAGGACACCTCCAATTCTGGAAAGTAGGAGTGTAGCTAGGAGAGGACAGGAGGCAGTACTGCCCTGAACTGGCCAAGAAACAGCTGGGAGGGGTGGCTGGGTTGCTGGAAACCAAGCAGAGTCAGGCTGCAGAAAGGTTTAGAAGCGGATAAACGTGGTGTGTTGGGCAGGAGGGAGCTGCATAGGGTCTTCTAGGAGAAGCGAAATGCCGTCTTGGTATCTCACAGTGCCTGCTCAGCCCGCACCGTGGCCTGCCCCTCGGTCCAGGCCACCCCCTCCCACC
>SJYV01043387.1:211263-302430 GCA_006410875.1 Neotragus pygmaeus | reverse complement strand
GTCCCCTCCTGCTCTGCCCTGAAGCTGCCTCAGGCACGGTCCATCACTGGGAGGACTCCTCAAAACCTCACAACAGTCCCTGGAGCCTGCCCCCCTAGGAGGCTCTTAGGTAAGGTAGGGAGCAGAGCTTGGCAGACCAGGCAGCTCATCCCTTGCACAGAGCTGGTCAGCTCAGCCGGGAAAGGGGGCCTGGCCATGGAGGGCAAGGTAGACACATCTGGTCTGTTGGCTCTGCTTCTCGTTGCTGGGCAGTGTGGAGGTCCTTGTCCCTTTTTGTAACACAAAGAATTGGGGCTCGTTTGATGATGATTCATGAATGTTTATTACTATGTGAATGTCAAATACCTCTCTTATATCAGCTCTGGGGACACAGCCACGAACAAGAGAGAAAATGCTGTTGTCCTCATGGATCTTATAGTCTGGTGAGAAATTCAGAATATAAGCTATTGAACAGATGAATGACTAAGATAATTTTAGAGAGTGACAGGGACTTATAAGAAAATAAAACAGTGGGGGAGGTATGATGGAGAGTGAGCTTCAGCCACTTAGCTGGGGTAGTGGCCTCTTTGATATGGTGACATTTGCGAGGGCACTGAACAAAGGTAGAGGAGACAGCCGTGCGGAGGTCTGGGGATGAAAGAGTTCCAGGCAGAGGAAACAGTGCGTGTAAAGGCCCCGAGACAGCAACTAGCTGGGTATATTTAAGAAAGAGAAAATTGGAAAAAGAGGTTTCATGAGACTCAGGTGTGGTGGGGAGCAGAGAACTTGGAGTAGGAGGTGAGGGGAGAGAGCTGAGCAGAGGCTGGCCGTTTAGGGGCTCTCACACCAGAGTGAGGATTCAGGGTTGCTCCATTTGCGCTGGGAAGAACTTGCAGTGGAGTAACTGGATCTGCGTCAGGCTTTTGAAAGGTCTTCTGGGTGTAGGGTGAGCTGGCGAGAGGGCTAGAGGAGAAGCAGGGCGACCAGCTGGAAGGCCTCTGGGGTATCCAGGTAAAAGATAACCTGGAAGGTTCATCATGCGAACCATCTCAGTTGGATCCATCTGTCTGTCCAGCGGCTCACAGCTCTCCCCATACTACCCCAGCTTCTTTGGCAGCCGTTCTCTTTCAGGAGAGCCTGGTCCTTGTCCTGAGCACCCCTGGGCCTCGCCTGCTGTTCCCTGCCCCAGCTCCTCCCTCCTGCAGCTCCCCACGCCTCTCAAGACAAAGCTGTCTCATGGGCCAGTCCCCAAGCCACTCTGCACACATCCCCCACTGCATCCACATTCCTTCACCCCACTCTCAGAGCATGTAGGCAGGCACCCTGGAAGGGAAGGAAGGGTCAGGTCACCACCCAGATGATGGAGGACAGTGTGGCAAGCGTGCAGGGCCGCCCTCGCCAACTTGGCAGCCCCTTGTCAACAGGAACCGAGCCTGGCGGGGCTGGCTCCTTCCCGAGGCTCACACCCAGCTCTCGGTAATTAAAGCCATAAGTCATCTTCGGACAGGGGAGCTGCAGGCTGGGGCTGCCGCAGCTGGCAATGCTTGGGGCTTAGCGCTGGGAGGGAGAGTGGGCACATCTGGGCAGAAGTTGGAAAATCAAAGACTGCCCTCAGTCTGGCCTGGGCGAAAGGGTGTTTGGGGTCTGAGGATTCGCTCAGTGCCATCAGCAGTGCCAGGAGCTTCTTCCACAAACAAAGGGTTTCCTTCCTCTTTTCCATGGGCACCGAGAGTCTCAGGCTTGTGAAACATCCCCACAGATGCCATCTGTCTCCAGCTGGATCCTTTGCTTCCCCTCCCCTGCAGAAGCATACATTCACAGAGCTTGGAGTAGGTGAACCACAGGGTGCCCGCCTGTCCCTTCAGCTGTGCTGGGAGCATCCCAGAGAAATAGCCCTCCTGCCGAGGGCCAGCTCAGGCCAGCTCCTGTAATTGAGAGGATCCCAGGCCACGTGTCCTGAGGGTGGTCCAGTGGGAACTCCCCTGAACTCTGACCTTTCTCTTTTAAAAAAGTGGTCAGAGGTCTTGCAGTGATTTTGGTGACTGACCATACTCCCTGAACAAAAAGGCAGGAACATCTCTCTTTTTCCTGTTTCTTGCTTGCTCAGCAGAAGTTCCTGCCTGTCTGAGCCAAGGAGACGGAAATGTCTCGGGACAGCCCTCCCGGTCTGGCTGGACTCACTCAGCAAGCATTCTGAACTCCCACTTGGTGTGGGGCACCGGGCCAGGGCCTGGGGACATGATGAGACATCTGGGGCTGATACTCAAGCTGGAAAGATGAGGGCATTCTGGAAGCCAGGCTGCCAGGATGAAATGGTCACCCACCCCCATCCACCATGCATGCACACACACACACACACACACACACACACACACACTAGGCCAGGACCCCTCCAGGATCACTGGCAAATGTGAAATATTAAATATTTAGGAAAGTACAGAAACTGACATAAGATACCCCCAGTGTATTCACCACCAAGATAACATTTGTTGACATTTGACCATCTTTACTCCTGATCATTTTGCTCTTCGTTTTGTTCTTGTTTCAGAAGTGGAACTTGACAGATATTGTTATAAGAACCTTTTCTTTTGTTTTTGGTGATCCCAGAAGCTTGGTCCCTGAGGACTGAGTAGGAATGGTTAAGGCATCTAACCCTAATGTCAGCCTCAAAAGTGGCCCCCAGCTTGCGTGCGGTCTGTCTTAGGTGATTTTAGGACTCATCAGCTTTGTTCTGTGTGATAATGCGTATCTGGCCACATTTATGAAATCCGTATCAGTGATGTGTAGAGTATATAAGGATGAACTGGACTTTGCTCGGATAACTCCAGTGGTGTCAGGGGTGAGGGAATGAGTTCAAAAGAAGGAAGGTTGGCAAACTGCTGATGATTATTGAGTCTGGGTGATGGGTACACAGGGCTTCATTGTGTTCTTCTCTCTGCATTGTTTATCTTGGAAATTTTCCATAGTAGAAAGTTTCTCTTTTTTTCCCAATATGATCCCAAAGTTGGCAGGGTACCCACCCCTGGTCTGGAATCCATGTCCAAATGTGTCCTGGACATGTGCCCAGACTTGAGCCAGACTTGAGGTCGACCCGTCTGCTGTCAGCTCCAACTCCTAACTGGGTGTTGGTCAAGTTGCTCACCATCTCTGGGCCTCAGTGCCCCAGGAGAGAAGGAGAAGTTTGAACGTAATGGACTCTAACCATCTTCCATTTTCCACTTCTGGCACTGGGCACATCTGCCTTGCGTGCTCAGGGTCCCCACTGGAGGGCAGTGGGCTTCCACACCATTCCTCAAAACAGCCTTTGCAGAAAGGGTTCTGTGGCCAAATAAGTTGGAAAGACACCTCATCGCAACATCATCCTTGTCCTGGCAAATCACAAGCCACATGAGCACATTAANTTAATCGGCAAAGTAATGTCTCTGCTTTTAAATATGCTCTCTAGGTTGGTCATAACTTTCCTTCCAAGGAGTAAGCGTCTTTTAATTTCATGGCTGCAGTCACCATCTGCAGTGATTTTGGAGCCCTCCAAAATAAAGTCTGACACTGTTTCCCCATCTATTTCCCATGCAGTGATGAGTTTTACAGCCAAGGAGACCAAAGCCCAGAGAGGGTAGGTAACAAGCCCACAGACACACAGCTTATGAGGGGTTATGCCAAGATTTTAGCCCTGGTCCTAGGCACTATAACATCTGCCCTTTTCACATCTGATCCAGATGAAACAATGCTGATCTTATGAACCTCTTGCCTTACCTACCTGGCTAGCATTTATTGGTTCTCAAGTGACCCAGATGGTATGATGACAGGCCCTGTGCATCCTTGGCTGAATGCTCATAGACAGCCATGGAATCCTAATACTGAAAGAGTCCATGGTGACTTCCAGGCTCCCTGAATCTCCAGGCCCCCAAACCCATCCTAAGGGCCCCCTCTGGGGGTAGGGGCTACTGATTGTGCTGAACTCCAGCACAGGCCCCCTCATCTGCTCCAGCCAGAACAGCTAGCCCTGGTTTTGGTTGCTTTACACACTGGGATTCTGTGCAAGATTTTCTCTGATAAAAGGATTTTCTACTGAAACAAGGAAATTTGAAAACCACCACCATAGAAAGGAGAAGGAAATGGTGACCCACTCCAGCATTCTTGCCTGGAGAATCCCATGGACAGAGGAGCCTAGTGGGCTACAGTCCATGAGATCTCAAAGAGTCGGACACGACTGAGTGACTAACGCACCATGTAAAAGCCCCTTCTTTTTTAAACAGGGCAGGACTCTGAAGTCCAGAGAGGTATAGTAACTTGCCCAGGCTCTCCAGCTGTCCTCCTGAGCCCCAGAGAGACCTCTCCCCTCTTCAGGACTCAGTGGGGATCAGATTGAGGGATTTCTCAGCCCTCAGGGAGCCCCTCAAGGTCAGTAGTCTGGGCCAGTTCTGCTAGCTGGTGGCCAGTTTCTATGAAGATAACTGTGTCTGAGGCTGGCTCCCTGAACCTCGTCCGACCACATCTATTTCTGGGCTGCAGAGCCCTGACGGAGCACAATTTGATTCATAAATTACCCAGCTCAAGGTGTGTGTGTGTGATGGGTTCTCCTTCCCAGATTTGAAAGTCATTCATTCCGGAACGTGCAGTACTTGGGGTGGAAGTTGGGGAGGGGGGGCAGCTGTGGGATCAGCTCTCAAGGNTTCATAAATTACCCAGCTCAAGGTGTGTGTGTGTGATGGGTTCTCCTTCCCAGATTTGAAAGTCATTCATTCCGGAACGTGCAGTACTTGGGGTGGAAGTTGGGGAGGGGGGGCAGCTGTGGGATCAGCTCTCAAGGAGGGAAAGCAGCAGGAGAGCCGGGGGTAGGCGGGTGGGAATCAGGGAGCCTTACTCCTCGTTCTCCATCTCACTGAATCCTCCCCCCAACCCTAGGAGGCACCTTCAGTTATCATCATCCTTGTTTGGCAGATGAGGAAACAAGCTCACAGAGGTGAGGTCACGTGCCTGCAAAGTCCCATGGCTGGAAGTAGCAGAGCTTAGATTCGAACTCAGGGCTTTCTGATGGTGAAGTTTTTTACTGTCATGATGATGACAAGACAAGGAACTGAACCAATGGCATTTAGAGGAAGAGGTCAGAGCCTGGGAAACAGAATCGAAAGGGGATTTCAGGAGTGCCGAGCCTCCTCTTCCCACCAAGTTCAGTGTGCACTGACAGCTGGCGTTGCCCCCCACCCTGCCCTTCTTCACCGTGGTCTTTTCCACCTAATGTCTTCTTCCAGTTCCAGGCACTGCTTACTTCCACCTGCCCCAGGCACGGGGTTCACTATCCTTCACACATACCCGACGTAGGCTCAGCACTTTACAGTTTGTAAAGCATTTTCTGGTCCCTTATTCCACTGAATCTCCAAATAGCCAAGTGAGTAGGATAGGTATTCTTACCCCCCAGTGGGGAAACTGAGGCTCATGGAGGCCCACAAGCCTGTAAGTGTGCATCCAGTCAGGTCCTTTATGAGTTCTTCCGTCAGCTTTGTTATACATGAACTTTGTCCTTCCCCTGGGGTGACCAGGGGGAGCTGGTGGGCTCCCCAGGGACATGGCGCATCACCCCCTCACCCTGTGCCTCGGGCAGGGAGGCCTTGTAGCACGGCACACTGGCCCGGTCCCCTTGGCCTGCCTCTCCCTTGTCTCAGTCCTGGATCCGTGCATAGGTGCTGGAGGAGGGGGTGCCGGCTTCGTCAGGATGACAGACAGCACGCAGCCCTCTCTGTGCCTCCTTCTCCTTGGGCATCTGATCACTGTCCTCTTTGTTTTCTTAAGTGTCTCCCCTCCTCCTTCCCCCCTCACACTCCTCCTCTGGGACAAGGCCTTTCAGATCATCAAATATCAACCGCTTCTTATGTGAGAGCTGAGATGGCTTTATCGGAGCCCGTAAATCTCCCAGAGCCGTGACGCTCTCTGGAGTGCCAGGCCTCAGGTGAATTATGTGGGCTGGTCCAGCAGCAGGAAGCACACAGCCAAAGGACCCGGCACAGCTCAGTGCCCACCCTTGGCCCAAGGAGGGGCTCCAGCTGAGGGTGGGCTTGGGTGTTCTGGGCCACTTGCCCCAGATCCTGGAGGTAACACCTCCAGGCAAGTGAGCAGGTGAGTCCTTGAGGGACTCTCAGCCGCTTTTTCCCTTCTCTTCACCTTGCTCATCTCCTGGCCAGTCTCTGGCCCCCAGAGCCTAGGGAGTGTGAGCCCCACCTCGGAGAAACTATGACAGTTAGGAGGGCCATTTGAGATCCCAAAGACCCAAGTTCTAACACCAACATTGTCTTTAAGTAACCAGGTGTCCTTAAATATATCACTTCCCTAACTGAGCCTCGGCTAACTCATCTGAAAGCAGTGCTGGCCTTGTGGGAGAATCCAGTAAACTCAGAAGTGCTCTGCCAGTGGGCAGAAGCAGGCATCTCCCCTGTAGGGGGTAGCCTGGTGTGTGAACTAAGCCTCCAGGCTCCAGAGTCAGACAGACTTGAATCCTGGTCCTGCCACTTACCAGAGGTGTGACTTCAGGAAATCACTTAATTTCTCTGTGCCTGGATTTTCTCACCTGTAAAATGGGAATAGTGATGATGATGCCACCGCAACCTGGCAGATGGAATTTCTATGACAAGTAATTGACTGACACATGGGAAGTGCTCAGAATAAATGGCGCTGGCTATTGCCTCTTCTCTCACTATCACCCAGTCCATGCATCACCAGCAGGCCTTCCTGCCTCCAGGGCCTCCCCACTGCTGTGGACAAAAATCCAAGCTACTTACCTCCTGACATCAGCCACTCCTGACACTGTTTTGTGTGAGCTCAGCTCCTCCCACTGGCTCCCGCCTTGGGAAGTGGTTGTCCCCTCCAGCCCTTTGCTCAGAATGGCCTCTCCCTCTCCACAGTGACCCAAACCCAGCCCTTCAAGGCCTGGCAGAGGAGCCGCCCTGCACTAGGCCCCATGAGCTTTCTCGTCTAGATCGGGTGCCATTTGGGCACAGAGACCTTATCTTCTGCTACTCAGCTCCTCCAGTGTCTTGCAAACTCCTCTTTAAGTAAAGCCCTTGTTTCATTTGGTGGCAGTAACCATGGTGGGAAAGGTCCCTGTCCTCAGGGAGGTTAAACTCAGCAAGTTACCATCAGTCATGGTGGTAACCTAGACAGAGGAAGGGTTACTCATTAAAGTGAATCCATGTCCAGGTCATCACATGTTGAGCACCAACTTAGACACACATCATCAGACAGTGGGGAATTTGGGTAGCAAATATGCATAACATAAAATTTATCACTTTTAAGTGGCATTACATACATTCATGATGTTGTGCAACCATCACCACTATCTAGTTCCAGAACTTCGGGGAGTTTTCTTTAAAGGTACTTGTATTAATTCTTTTTACAAATACAATTCACATAAATCAACAAGGAAAAGCTGAAATGGCTCTAGAGCAGTGGTTCTCAAGCAGGAGCAATTTTAGCCCCTTCAACCCCTCTCCCGGGGAGTGTTTGGCAGTGGTCTGAACATTTACTGGTTGTCACTACTGGGAGAAGGGGTGCTGCTGATTTCTAGTGGCCAAAAGGTAAGGGTGCTTCTAACCATCCCACAATGCACAGAGCAGTCTCCCACAGTAGAGAATTATCCAGCCCGATGTCATGGGCGCTAAGGCTGAGAAACACTGTTCTCGTATCACTACTCAGAGATCATTTTTGTTAACATTTTGTCAATAGTTCATTTCATTCCTTTCTCTCTCTCTCTCTTTATATAGACATATATATATTTAAACAACAACAAAAATGTGTACTGTGAACTATGCTATTTTGTACCTCCTTTGCAGGGGTGAAATGTCTTAAACATCTATCTTTTTAAGTAACAAACTTCTCTTCTGCGACATTATTTAGTGGCTGACCAAATTTCATATTGTAGCATAATTAATCCCTGTTGTTAGACATCTAGGTTGTTGCCTGTTTTCTTTATTTTTTTTATTGTTTTAATTGAAATATAGTTGACTTATAATATATTAATTTCAAATGCAAAACATAGTATTAATTTTACTGATTATACTCCATTAAAAGTTATTACAAGATATTAGCTATTATTCCCTGTGCTTTTTAATATGTCCTTGTTGCTTATCTATTTTATACATAGTAGTTTGTATCTCAATCCTNTGCTCACGGACCCTTCCTAATCCCTGTAGAGGGGATAAGAAACTTCAGGCCATCCAACAGATAGGTAATGAGCACTGTTCTGGGTACCATAGACAGAAGCATGAAAGCCTACCCTTTACCCTCGAGGCCACACTGAGTCTCTGGATGTGAGGACCAGGGAGGCCCCACAGCACAGGGCTGTTCTGAGGGTGCCAGCCCAGCTCCAGGACTCAGTGGGATGAGAGAGGACACAGCCTTCAGGACTGGCTTCCTGAAGTCAGTGACATTGGTAGTGGATCTTAAGAACAGACAGGACCAAGGTGGGAGCTGTTGGTTCTCCTTATAACTCAGAGGGCAGCAAGAGTGCTTGCTATCAGCCCAGCGGAGCAGACAAAGCAATTGAAAGTCATCAGCCTGTGTTCCCACACGCACCATCAGCAACTCACTAAACTGCTTCTCGCCCAGACCTCGCTCCGCCATGGGTCAAGACGCTGCCAGCGAGATAACAAGGGGACAAGATGTGGGAGTGATGAGATTTGGCAGGGGCCAGGAGGAGGGGTCCCCAGGGAAGGGGAGAGCTTGCCAGCCTTGAAGGAGTAAGGAGGTAGGAGGTGAGCTCCCGACAACCCAAAGAGAGCTGCCCCCCTGCCCTCCAAGCCTGACCCTGTACCCCCAACTTGTTCTCCCTCCTATCCAGTTTCCTCTCCCTCTGCCTTTGACCATCTGTGAAACAAGCCCTTTGCTTAACTCTGCTGCACCCTCTAGCTGTCAGTCCACCTCCTTGTTTTTCACACCAGGCTCCAGGCAGCAGCATCTGTACTCACGGTCCCCAAGTCTGTGCCCCACTCAGCCACAGTATCTCACAGTCTGACCTCCGGGTGCATCTGAGGATCCAAACAGGAGACCTTCACTGGATCTTTCCTCTCCTGAGCCTGTCTCTCAGACTGTCTGACCCTGATAACCATCTCCTCCTCAGAACTTCCCTTCTTCTGCCTCTGGACATCGGGCTCTATACTGCTTTCTCATTTGCCTCCCTGACCATTGCATTGCTTATCTCCATTTTCCCGCGCATTCTCACTGGAGCCATAGGTCTCCCTAAAGGCAGGCTTGCCAGTGCCTTATGTATATTATCACCAGTGCACTGGCAACCCCGGCCTTCCCACTCCAGTCCCCAGATAGCCCTCCCTTCCAGTTCCTGGAGCAGCGGACCCCAACCTTTATTCTGGGCACTGGGGATTGGTTTCATGGAAGACAGCTTTTCCAGGGACCAGAGTGGTGGTTTCATGATGGTTCAAGTGCGTCACATTTATTATGCACTTAACTTGCATCAGCTCCACCTCAGGTCATCAGGCATTAGATCCTGGAGGTTGGGAACCCCTGTCCTGGAGGCCATCACCACATGGACATTCTGCTGCTATGTAAAACTCTGTCATTTTATGAGGAATTTATCTAGAACTTTCCAGAATGTATAGAGTTTTTGTTTTTGTTTTTTAACTTGAACTCCCTCTTGAGGAAAAAAGCAGCTTCTTTGACTCCTCATTCTGTGAAGGAGGATGATATCTTATTTGTCTCACCCTGTTCCTTGTGCCTTAGCCCAGGGCCAGGTGCAGAGTGGGTGCAGGATGTAATCGCTGCAAGGAGAAAAAGAGAGACATAAATCTCAGTCCAGGCCAGCCACTCACCAGCCATGTGACCTTGGACAAGTTATTTNAAAAAAGCAGCTTCTTTGACTCCTCATTCTGTGAAGGAGGATGATATCTTATTTGTCTCACCCTGTTCCTTGTGCCTTAGCCCAGGGCCAGGTGCAGAGTGGGTGCAGGATGTAATCGCTGCAAGGAGAAAAAGAGAGACATAAATCTCAGTCCAGGCCAGCCACTCACCAGCCATGTGACCTTGGACAAGTTATTTAACGTCTCTGAGCCTGCTTCCTCATACGTACGTGGGATATCTTCTTGTAAAGTTATTGTGAAGAGTGAGTCATATAATTGTCCAGACAGCTTAGCTCAGTGCCTGGTATAGGGAAGGGTTCAATAAATTGTAACCACTTATTTTTTTTTTTAATAAATAGGGGAAAGAGGGCTGTCACTCGCCTTCAGCAGCCTTATGTGCTTTTGTGCACTTGACTCACATCTTCTCAACGCCTCTCTTGCAAATCAGGAGAGGTCTTAATGCCTGAAGCTGCCGGAGGGAGGTGGTTGTCCCAGGAGAGCCAGCAGGGCCAGCGATGACCTGCTTCTTCTCTTGTGTGAATGCTTTAAGCCACCTGTTCCTGAAGCCTTAGGGCTCTCAAGGTGCAGCCCCACTCCCCACAAGTTCCCCTCCCCTACCAGGGATATCCCCACATGCCTAGGACAGCACCTGTCAGCCCAGGGGAACCAGCTGCCCTTCTGCTCAGCAGTGGGGGCTGAACAGGTGAAAGGCATCGCCCGTGAGCCACCCGCCCCCCCAGCCCCCTGGTCCCCGTGGGACTTGGGTGAAAAATGTCTGGGAGACCAGAGCACTGACAGGGTAGTGTCAGTTTCCAGAAAAACAAAGAAACCCATGTGTATGGTTGCCAAGCCCACGCCACCCTCCCTCCTGCCTGGGGAGGAAGGGTTATGGGAGAAGAGCAGTAAGGGAGGGAAGCAAGGAAGTGAGGGCCCACCTCGAGGCTGGAACCCTGAAGGCAGTGCGCTCTGGACCTGAGGGTTTTGTTCTCAGACTTAGCCTCAAGGCTGCCACCTTGAATTAGTACATCTGAGCCCTGGGTTGTGAGACTCTGCCGTAAGAGAATGTGTTGGCTTCAGTGCTACCGCTGGACACAAGCTCTCGGCAAGGGCTGCTGGGTGGGCCGGGTGAAGGAGATGGTCCATGTGGTCTCCTGGCACAGGACAGGTGGCCAACGTTTATTGAGAGCTTCCTATGTGCCAGACACTGTGTTAACTCATTTAATCCTCACAGCAACACTCCCCATTACCTCCATTTTACAGACTAGGAAACTGAGGGCCAGATATGTTAAAGAACTTGATCAGGGTCACCCAGTCAGCACGCAGCATAGCGTGATGGGAACCCAGACAGTTGGCCTCCACCGGGCACAGCTGTTTCTCTGCTCCACCTAGCTCTCATTCAGGGACCTTGGCTTCGCAAGTGCGTATACACTCAGTAGTGTGGTTGTGTCCTGATTGTGAATCTTTTGTGTGAGACTGAAGGTATGAACCTTGCCTGCTTTTCTCTGCTGATTCTCTAGCATTTCACACACAGTAGGTGCTCGATAGGAACTTGGATGAATGAGCGATCTGGCTGATCCATAAGTCTTTGAATGAGACCTTCCCTGCTTGAGGTATGGGACTCACCTCCTGTTCCAGCCCAAGCCCAGCATCCCAGTGAGTGCTGATGTTACCATGGTGACAGGGGGATCATCAGAGCCAGTGACATGCTCAGGTGGTCTTGTCAGCTCCCAGGGTATAGCCCTTTCTGATTGTTGGTCCTGGCAGATAGTCACTCACACTTTGTAGGAAACCGATAGGTAAATCCTACACAGATGGATGTGTGAAAAGTGTGTGTGTGTGTGTGTGTGTGTGTGTGTTGGGGGAGGGTCCCTGAGTTTGAATGTGTACCAGTTGAGGGATATTTGCCTGCAGGTTGGTTGAACAAAGTGCCTAGGCTGGAGAAGGGGTTATTTTATCTGCTGGGGGTAGACTCTGAGTTGGGGATGGGCAGTGTGGCAATGAGCAGGACAAAGGTGCTGAGTGGGGGACCCAACTAAGTGAGCCAGGAGAGAGAACCAAACGGAAAGGCAAAGCGCGTCATTCAACAAGGGGCTTCTGGTTTATAAATGATTTATAGNCTGATTGTGAATCTTTTGTGTGAGACTGAAGGTATGAACCTTGCCTGCTTTTCTCTGCTGATTCTCTAGCATTTCACACACAGTAGGTGCTCGATAGGAACTTGGATGAATGAGCGATCTGGCTGATCCATAAGTCTTTGAATGAGACCTTCCCTGCTTGAGGTATGGGACTCACCTCCTGTTCCAGCCCAAGCCCAGCATCCCAGTGAGTGCTGATGTTACCATGGTGACAGGGGGATCATCAGAGCCAGTGACACGCTCAGGTGGTCTTGTCAGCTCCCAGGGTATAGCCCTTTCTGATTGTTGGTCCTGGCAGATAGTCACTCACACTTTGTAGGAAACCGATAGGTAAATCCTACACAGATGGATGTGTGAAAAGTGTGTGTGTGTGTGTGTGTGTGTGTGTGTTGGGGGAGGGTCCCTGAGTTTGAATGTGTACCAGTTGAGGGATATTTGCCTGCAGGTTGGTTGAACAAAGTGCCTAGGCTGGAGAAGGGGTTATTTTATCTGCTGGGGGTAGACTCTGAGTTGGGGATGGGCAGTGTGGCAATGAGCAGGACAAAGGTGCTGAGTGGGGGACCCAACTAAGTGAGCCAGGAGAGAGAACCAAACGGAAAGGCAAAGCGCGTCATACAACAAGGGGCTTCTGGTTTATAAATGATTTATAGAAAAAAATCTTGCAAAGATAAAAGTTGAATCACATTTAAACATTGATAGCTTCCTTTATTGAGAAGAATAAATTTATATGAAAATCTGGAATGATGGGATGCTGGACAGAGAACCTGGGGAGGCGGGGTCCATGAATATGTGTGTGGCGGGGAAGTGGGTGTGGGAGGCAGGAGCCTGGAGGTCTTGCCTCGGGCAGCCCTCCAGCTCGGCATTTATGGGCTCTGAGAATCCAGCCCATGAAGCACCTTGCGCTGTCCACACTCCAGCCACCTCAGCTCTGATGACCCTGTCATGGGAATGTCTGGTTGAGGGCTATATATTCCCCATTGGAAGGTGTCCCTGGTACATTGTAGGAGCTCAGTAATTGTTTGTCGAGTGGATTAGCTAATGATGAGCAGATGAAAGCACACGTCCTCTTGTTTCCCCAACAGCAGAATTCCTAGCTTAAAAAACTCCTTTGTATCCATGCATTTATATGCTTCCTTGCAATCCTGTCCTTCCCGCTCCACGAAGGCAGTCATACAAAAGCCCTCAGGAGGGTTCCCAGGCTGCAGGACAAAGCCCTGGGCAAGGTGAAGGCTAGGGGGATGTCCCCTCCCTGGCCTGGTCCAGGTCAGAGTCTCCAAAACCCACAGTCTGAGAATGATGAGACCCAAATGGGCTCCTCCATCAGCAGCCTCTCCCCTGCCTTGGGCAGCCTCTGCAGTAGCCTAGGAGGATGGGCTGGGAGTGGGCCGCCTTGCTGACCGGCGTGGGCCATCCTGCCTCAGTCTAAAGTTAGAGAAGGATGTTGTCTCCCCTCTTCTTTCCCCCTAGTTAATCCAAGAGAGGATCTGAGGTCCACCTGTGTACAGATCCCTCCAAGCTGGGGAAGGGACCTAGTGGGGAGATACAGCAGCCTCCATGGGCCGTCCTGGCGTCCACCTTGTGAATTGGGGGCTTGGATGTTAGTTCCTACCTATGGAATCAGTGTCCATCCGCCCCTTCCCCAGTCCTGCCTCTTTCCAGTTCCAGCTCAAACAACATTTATTAAGTACTTATTTTGTGCCAGAAACAGTTCCAAGTCTGTACACATTTTTTTTTCACATTTATTTAGTTCTCACAACCCTATGAGATAGATCCATTATTATCCTAATTTTACAAATGAGACCAAGATACAGAGTGGTGGCCCAAGGTCATACAGCTAGCCAGTGGTGTGGTGAAGGGAATTCATGGCACCTCCTCCATGGAGCTTTCCTTCTTTAAGACTTCCCCTGCGTGAACAGCCTCTCCCTGCAGCAGGAACATCATTCAACAAGGGCTACTGGTTTGTGCATGATTTATAGAAAGGAGATACTGACTCTTGTGGATGTCAAAGCTCTCTGACAAGGCTATAAGTGCTTCAGGATCAGAATTCCTGGCAGAGTGACTTCTATGTCCCCCACAGTGCCAAGCACTGGGCCTGGCCATGGGATGGCCTGTCCAAGGGACTGCTGAAAATGTGAATGAATGGCAGTGAGTATTTGAATGAACCGACCCACTGGTTAATGAGGGAGAGAAAGTAGTGGAATTGGGAGTTTCAGTGGCACCCCACTCCAGTGCTCTTACCTGGAAAATCCCATGGACAGAGGAACCTGGTGGGCTGCAGTCCATGGGGTCGCAAAGAGTCGGACACAACTGAGTGACTTCACTGACGCTGGTGGGGAGGACAGGAGGTAAGGCTGAGAGATAAGGTGGGTAATGAAAGACAAGAGGCAGGACCAGATGTGAGGACCCTGCAGAAACCACTGTGAGGGCTGGGGTGCCTGTAGGGGAGCACAAAAGAAAGTTGGTGGGAAAGAGTAGGGTAAGGGTACACTTGAGCCGGTGCCATTTATGTGTGATTTTTGCCAGTACTTTAAAGGTGTATTTTAAGTTTCAATAAACTTATAATAAAACTTAAAATTCAATTTTGTTTTTAACTTATATTTATCATAAAAGGAAACTTTATATCACTGCCTTATAGAAAATTAGGGTGAAATAGAATAGATTAGAAAGAACAGAACCGAATAGGGAACAACCATAAAAATGAGCAGAAGGAAACAAAACAAGGTTACTGCCTTTTCACAGGGGCTGCTGTAACAGATCCATAGCCTGGGTGGCTTATCAACCATAGGAATTCATTTCTCACCGTTCTGGAGGCTCGAAGCCTGAGATCAGGGTGCCAGCACAGCCGGGTGAGCACCCGCCTCCTGGTTCACATGGCGCCTTTCTGCTAAATCCTCATATAGGAAGGGACAGGGGAGCTCTCCGGGGTCTCTTTTATAAAGCATGAATCCCGTGCAGGATGGTGTCACCCTCGTGACCTAAGTCCAGAAGCCCCACCTGCTCACTGCACCTACTACCATCATCTTTGGAGACTGGGATTTCCCCATACAGAGTCTTGGGGTACACAAGTATTTAGACGTAGCTGTAATGACTCATTACAGATCCTGAAGCCTGTTCTCTCTCTGTTAAAGAGGAAAAGAAGCAAATGTTAGGGAGGGTGTTAAAGACATATAAGCACCAAGTCAAGACTTTCTCCTTGACTCAGTCAGAGCGCCTCGAGGAACATGGAACAGGCAGAATGTTCTCATCTTGTGATTCAGTGTCGTCTGCTGCCTGGGCCGTGTGCTCTGTTGTATCCCAGGGTTCTTTTCATTGCTCCTGGAACCAGCATCCACTTTAAGTTACTGATTAGTCCTTAATGCCCAGAGAGGAACCCCAGTGCCAGCCCTGGGCCCCAGTCACACCCTGAATTCTTCTCTCTCGCAGGGAATACCAACAGCATCTTTGCCCTGGACTACATCAGTGGGGCACTGACCTTGAATGGCCTGCTGGACCGGGAGAACCCCCTGTATAGCCATGGCTTCATCCTGACCGTGAAGGTGAGAGCCGGACACCTCTATCCTGGGTAGAAGGGATGCCCATGCCTTGGTGCCAGCCTCCAGCGGTGCCCAAGGTGGAGGCTCCAGGAGGCGCATCACTGCTGTTGCCATGCCCTGCACTGATGTCTGGGGCTTGTGCCCAGGACCCCTGTCAGGAAGGACCAGCGCTTGTCACACGTGGGCCTTGTCAGGGACCCTGCTGGCCATCTCAGAGCCCTTCCTGATGACCGCAGAGAACTGTGGCTTTCATCCCCATCTCAGGGGATGAGGAGGCCCCGAGTGGGTGCGCATCCTCTTGTCCTTTCTGTTACCCTGTGATTTCAAGTTCTCTTATAGCCAACTTGGACTCTTAGAGTTACCCCATTTCTGGGATTTTCCCCTGTTTCTAATTTTCATGGCTTCTCTGGGGGCTACTAGCTGGCTAGGAAAGAGCAATGCAGGAGGGAGAGGCCAAAGCGGTGGTGTTCCCCACCCCAGAAGATATGACAGAGCCACAGCCCCCGACCTCCTGCAGCCCCCTGCTACTCATGGTTGGTTTTAATTAAAATCAATGACTTGCTGAGGCATTCCCTGGGAAACCCATTTAGGGTGCGGATGCTGCCTGGGCCACAGGCATCCTCCCCAGCCCCAGACTTCGATTTAGAGAGGGGGACACAAGGACAGAGGAGAGGGGCTCTGGGAAGAAGGCCCTTCTCTGGCATCGGAGGGATCGTGCCCCCAGCCTGGCCTTTCACTGTTCTCCTTGACTTTGAGAAGGCCTGTGGCAGCGATGGATTGATTAGCTCCGACTCTCCCACTGGCTCTGTCCTATCTTCCCGCTGTCCACATGAGGGCCAGTGGGGGAGGGCGAGCTAACACAGCCTTTCCCCATCCAATTCCAAGCCCCAGGGCGCCTCTCAGCCTCCTCTCCTGTCTATTCCCTTCTTCCAGAGGCGGGCAGCTCCAGTGTGAGAGAGCCACTCCACAGTCCCAGCAACACCACCAACTCACTGTGGGACCCCAAGCTCAGCTTTTCCATCTTTCTGTAAAATATAGTGTAGAGTTTCCCCACTTGGCTGTGAATCCCAACCCTCTGGGAAGCTAGTAAAAGATACCTAGTCCTGAGTTTCTCATCCAGAATTTCTGGGTCAGAAGGTCTGGGAATGGCTACTTGGTGGCCCAGGGACTCTGGTCCAGAGACTGGGTGCCCAGGTGTCTGAGTCCAGCGAGGACCCTCACAGTGCCCGCACGGTGTTCAGTCTACAGCAGGTGCTGAACTAAGTCTTAATTATCTGCTAGCACAAATGTTCTCAGCCTGTTTCATCATTTGCCAAATGAATAATTTGGCATCATTTTCATCCCTTTACCTCCAGATGAACCCTGAAATCTGTCTTGTCCTCTTGACCCTACCTCAACCCACTGCCTGAGTTTGACACCTGCTCTGGCTGTGTGTCCTTGTATAAGTCACTTAACCTCTCTGAGTTTCAGTTTCCCCATCAGTAACGGGAATCAGTAAACTAGAGATGCTAATGGTAGAATCTTCTTCCTGGGGTTATGGTGAGGATGAGATGGGATAATTCACATAAAGTGCAGTGCCCAGCATTGAAAAAGCCCAAATGAATGACATCTCTTGTTGTGATCATGGCTACCTTCATCCCTGGCATGTTTATTCTTCTGTCTGCAGGGCACAGAGCTGAACGATGACCGCACCCCATCCGACGCCACAGTGACCACAACCTTCAACATCCTGGTGATTGACATCAATGACAACGCCCCCGAGTTCAACAGCTCTGAGTACAGCGTGGCCATCACTGAGCTGGCCCAGGTCGGCTTTGCTCTCCCCCTCTTCATCCAGGTGGTAGACAAGGACGAGGTGAGTCCCTTAAAATGTGGTGTCCAGTCCTGCACCCGGCCTGGGTTGTGCAACCCTGGGGGGGACACCAGGGATCTCTGGGCTCTCGGGTCCCCATCTATAAAATAGAAACAAACTTTGCCTCGCCCTCCTTTGCTACGTGCTGAGGATAAATAAGCCTGCAAAAATCCCATACAAAGTGTTTGAGCACACACCTCCAATGTATAGTTCTATTTTAGAAATTTATATATGTGATCATCGTACTAACCTAGTATGTGTATTATGAAACGTACATGCAGAAAATAGAAATTTTAAAAGGGAGAGGCTCTTATATGAATGGTGACTTTGGAATAAGTCTTATTCCTGCTTTGGGGGTCATAACAACCCCAGCTTTTCCTTGGAAGTAGTGCAAGTGCCTTCCAGAGGATCCCAGGCCGCAAGGATGCTGCACCGCCTTGCCCCGGAGCCTGGAGGCTGAGGCCAGTGTCGAGAGGGAAGGGCGTGGGTCCTGAGTGAGAGAGACAGCCCTAGAGGGAGCTCCAGAAGGCGGGGGCTCCAGCTCCACCCCATGTCACGCTCCTGGCCGGGATGCCTCCCCTTGCCCTACCTCGCTTGCCCGTCAGCAGTCACAACCCTAGTAGGACTTCTATTTATTACCGCTGCCCTCCCGGCCCACTCTGCTCAGGAGTTCCATTAGGCTTCCAGAGGTGCTTCTCTGCAACTACCCCTCACGTGAGGCTCTCTCGCTGGCCTTACTCCAGGCCTGCAGCTCCTCTCCTGGCAGCTTCTCTCAACCGTACCCAATCCCCCCAAGGACTCAGGTTCACAAGGGCAAGTGTGTGTGTGTGTGTGTGTGTGTGTGTGTGTGCGTGCACATATATGCCCAGTCGCATTTCTTAACGTGTGTACACTTATGATATGCTGCCTTCTCCTGCTGAGTCTTTTGGAACCTACCTCTCTGAGATAACTGATGTATGTACTGAGCACCTATTGTTTACAAGGAGCTATATTTGATGACTTAAGGAAATCCAGGAAGTGGGATCTTTGGTCCCTGCCCCATGGGGCCAAATGTGTTTATGCAAATATAATATGTAATTTTAAAACATATGGAATAATGTAGAAAGTTGAAACAGTGAAGATAAACAGGTATAAAAACAGGTTCGTACATGCTCTCACTCCCTATGGATCATGTTGTATTCCCTGGAAGAGCAGGGAATACAGTCTTTAGAGACTGCTGTGTGAATGAGAACCTCAGGAGAAAGTCCCATTTTTGGTTTCAGGCTGATAATAATGCCCAAAGGAAGAGAGACTCCAGAAACAGTGCGATCCAGGGTCTGGTGACTGTAGGCAGTGGGGCTCCAGAGCTCAGCTGAGGGAGGCAGAGACTGGAGGGTCAGAAAAGACTCTGCCCTAAGAGGGGGACTCGGGCTAAGCCTTGGGGTAAAAATCAGGTGGTAAAAGAGTGCTCAGGAGGATGGGGGGCCAGGCTGTGGCCCCCTGAGAGGACTGGAGGGAGAAAGCTGTACATAGGTCAAGGGAACAGGCAGTAACCTGTGCACCTGATCAGGGATTGTGGAGTAGCCTGCTGGGAAGGTGGGCCGGGACACAGACCTTGGGGAGCCTTGAGTGCCAAGCCAAGGAATCAGCTTGGGGCTGTGTTCAGGGCCAAACCTGCCATTTATTAGCTCCATGACCTTGGATGACTCATCGACCCTTTCTAAGCCTTGCTTTGCTCACCTGTGTAATAAAAAACAGTCTGTTTCTATCACAGGAACAAATTAAGCAAGAGAGTTTATTTTCCCTCGGACTGCTTGTCCAGCCAGGGTAGGCAGGGAGAGCCCCTCGGGGTGGCCACTTAGGCACACACTCTGCAGGATTGGGGTTGTGGCAGGAGGCAGCCACAGGGTTAAGCACTGGCTCGTCTTTGCTTCATCTCAGAAGTGTGACGTCTGCTGAAGGCCCATCACCCCGCACTAGGTATGTGCCCCCACCTTGCTACCCGAAGGCCGGGGGATGGAGGTAAGCGGCTAAATATTTGTGTCTGCCGCAAAAGACAGCAGCAAGGTGTGTGGAGAGGGGGAGACCAGCTGATAGTGTGTAGGACTTGGCGTGTGCCGGCCACACCCAGATGTTCACCATATGGGGGCAGGGGGCACCACCCCCAGCAGGGCCCGCTCACCGCGACTTGTGGGATTTCAAGGTTACCCTGTGCCCTTGGGTCTTACCTCAGGCTCCCTTCCCAGTAATCCTGTCTAAAGCACCTGCAGGAATGCTGACGGCAGGGGCCCTGATCCGCTGGGGTTTGGCCAGTGTCTCTGATGGTAGAGGACTGGCCTCCATCCCACCGGGTCACACTTCTCCAGGGCACAGCAAGGTGCGGGGAGAGAGGAGGAGAGGCAGCCCAGACCACCCCACCCTAAGGCCACCTCCAGTTGACCTTAAGTGCCCTCCTCCAGTGCCCCAGTAGGGCTGCACCCAGACCACCCCAGATGTGGTCCTGGGCTGGTTCCTAAGTAAGAAGGAGAGAGAAATTGCTGCTCAGTTGCCCTTCTCTTTTGTAGCTCCCATTTCTTCTCCACTCTCCAAACCTCTGGGGGGTGGGGTTCAGATCTGCCCAGGTGAATGCTCCCAAAGCCTGATCTTGGGTGCTGATGGTCAGGCCTCAGGTTCCCAGCATGGAGTATTCAGCCACAGGGCCAGCAGGAACACAAGACAGAGGCCGCTGGCACGTACAGCATGGCCCAAGTGTCCCAAGTCTGGAGAAGATCAGAGAACCTCAAAGAGGAAGCAAGAGCTGTTGTAAAAGATTTGTCATTCCTCTGACTTCTCTTGCGGAGGGGAGACTCCATCTGTTGGGATTTGTGTCTGGGTTGAAAGTGACTCTGGATTTGCTAGGTATGGCACGAGAATGTTTATTGAACAGACCAGGAGAAGGGAGAAAGAGGAGAGCTCACGTCCCTTTGTCCATAGATTCTCCAGGACATGATTCTCACTTGCACTCCCCATGCTTGTGATTTTGCAGTTACTGGTGTGGTGATCTCAAGAGTGTCTGTCTCCCCGCTAGACTGAATGACCCATGGGTAGGAGCAGGTCTGTTTGCTCACCAGTGTAACCACCCAGGGCCTCATACTCTACCTGGCACTTGGGAGGCACTGCAAAAATATATTTTGGTTGAGTTGAAAGCACGATTGAATGACAAAAGAAGCAATGAAGTAGCCCAAGGCTTTATCCAAACTGAATCATCGTCAGTACCCATATGCTGAAGCCCAAATTCGACTGAGTTAGTGTAGGAAGGTGAGCCGAGAGGTCCACTGTGGGGCAGTAGAGGGTGCTGACTGAAACGGAAGGAGGAAGCAGTTGAACCTCTCAGTCAGGCCTTTGTGGCAGCCATTCCTAATAAGGATGCTAACCTAATTCACAAAGACTAGATGATGCCTACCATCACCTCCAGATTCTGCTCAGCCTCTTGCTGAACCTTGGGCTCTGCCAGACCCTTCAAATGCACCTAAAGGTACTTTGAAAGAGACCCTTTCTTGTCCCAAGGACTCCATCTCCATTGTCAAGTCTGAGTAATTTCCTCCCCTTTGTCCAGCTATAGGAAACACAGAAAAGCCAGAGGAGAAAGGGATGGGGTGGGCTGAAACCAACAGCCACCCATTTGCACCTTGTGACAGCTGAGATGCAAATAGATGGTTGTAATGCAAATCACACAAAAAGTCTCTAGGCACAGGCCCCAGGAGTCAGCCTTGGTATAGGAGCTCATCTCTGAGTTTCAAATTAAAGGCTACAGCAGCCTCATTCTGCCAGCTGGGCGTTCTCTTGTCTCCTTGCTGTTCTCTTGGAAGCCACAGGAAATAACTACACACTTACCTGCTTGGATTCCTACCACATTGTTTCCCGTTCCCTTGCCCTCGACATGATCTCTGCTGTTTCTCCACTTCGGCCAACTTTTCCTCTCCTAATCATGCCTACAGCCCTCCCCAAGTCCTGCCTACAGATGAGCTAGACACAGGCTGTCATGTTTTCCCATCTGCGTTGATTGAGAGGGTTGGAAGTTTCTGTTCACTTGTCCTAAAAAGCCACTTTTCTATCTGCATTCTGACCCTGAAGGGTTGGGGACTGAAGGCAGGAAGTGTGGAAGCTCATCCATGCAGCTGGCTGCTTTACAAATTCCAGCAATGGGGTTCTTAAAAAAATATTGTTTCTGCAGTATGCATGACCCTACCCAATGGACTGGGCTAAAAATGGAGAATTCTTGTTGCATGCTTGTCAGTAGAAATACCGTCCATGTTACATCCTGCCTTTCTTTTCAGGAGTTGGGGACATTTGATCCACTTTACTTCTGACCCACAGCTTCTTAGAACAGACTTGCTCCTGTGCTTAAGAGTATGTTTGCAGGAGAGAGGGCTTGGGGTGTAGGGTGGGGTGCCAGTATCCTGCCCGGGGAGGTCTCTACTGCCTGGCCCTGGGAATTGCAGTCATTAAAGAATGGCCTTCAGACCTCGTTGGCCTTCCTCTGCCCCTGGCATTTCTAAGGGAATATATTGAAATATACACAGGTGGGGAATGATGCATTCATTCAGTCAACAGATGTTATTATGTACCTACTGTGTGCTCACCACTGGGGAAATGGTGCTGAAGATGTGGTCCCTGCCCTCCAAGAGCTTCTATTTTATTCTAGTGAGGAAGCTAGAGGAGGAGGCGCCGATATCACTGCAGGCGGGACTGAGGGTCAGGAAGTCAGGAAACAAGCTGAGTGATGGGTGGTGGATAGAGGGACTACTTTCGATTCAGGAGTCCTAGAAGGCTTTCCCAAAAGGTGCTCTTGGAGCTGCAGTTCAGTGATGTGGAGGGGTCAGCCATACAGAGTTGCGGAGGGTGCTCCCCTGCAAGGCAGAGGTCCCCTACAAGGGATCCAACCTTGTAGGGATTTCCAAGGAGCAGAGGAGAAGCTGGTGGGGTGGTCCAGGGAGCTTGAGTGAGCAGCAGGAGGTGAGGCTGGTGCTGTCATCAGGGGCCAGGCCAGGCCTGCCAGCCACGGGAAGGTGTTCTTCCCTGACTGTGAGCATGGAGGGGAATCAGCTGACATGCTCTGAGTCATGTTTGTTAGGGAGCTTCCTGATGACTGTGTGGAAAATGGGGGGCTGACAGGGGCCATGGGCGGACACAGAGAAAGACCACACAGAAAACGCCCCCACCCCCACTGCCCACTGTTCCAGCTGGTCTGACTTGAGGCTCTCCTGCCCTTTAGCCAGTTTCCTCTTAAGTGTTTGCAAGAAGCCAGAGAACCCCAGACCCCTTATGATGAAACCTAAAAAATCTAGAAGAAATGCCTCCAGAGTACTTCTCAGGAGGACACTGAGTGCCCAAATCAGTCTTTGTGACAGAGGCTCTCCCATGTTCAAGTTGACCCAGGGTTTTGAACTCTGGCCATGGCCTCTGCTACCAGACCTGCCTGGACTGCCCAGGAGAGATGGTGGTAGAGAGAGCAGGGAAGCCAGGGCCCACGCCTCCTCACAGAGGGACTCCAGGCAAGCCTTGTCCTCTCTCTGCGCCTCAGTGACCACCTCTGGGAAACCATGGGTTGGACCAGTGAGCCTCAAGACTATAAACCCTAACATTCTTTTTGTCCAAGAGGACCTGGGTGGGAAGAGGGAGGGTGCCTCCCGAAGCTCCCCTAGCCACCCCGCACTGCTTGCCAACGTTGGCCCATCCTCTCTCCCCTGTTCTTGCCCCAGTCTTCTCCCCACTTTGGGTGCATAGGCCTGCTGCCTCTGTGGGCCTCATCGCCTGCCCCCAGCCTCTTCCTCCCACCAACATGCTTCTTTATTTGATACTATCTGGGGTATCCCTTTACAGGTTAGGAAGAAAGAGCCAATTAGAGTTGTTAAAAAATAAGGGCTTCAAAGCCAGACTACCTGGGTTCAAACCGTCACGCTGCCTCTTTTGTTCTGTGTAACCTTAGGAGGCTTGTTTATCCTCATGGATTCAGTTTTATTATCTGCCAAATGGAGGCACTACAGTTTGAAGTCTCATCAGTGGCGTGGACGCACTGCTCGGGACCCTTTCCCAACTGGGACTCCACGTTGCTTTTAACATGAGACTCCCAGCGCTGTTCAAGTCTAGATATAGTTGTCACCCCAATCTGGTGATATATATGCTTTTACATCTCCCTTTTATTTTTACTTCTTTTCTCTTAATGACTGTATATTAAGTCAAATAATCTATAGAAATTGAAACTGTTGGGAAAAAATGGAGGTGGTGATAATACCTACCTCGTAGAACCATTATGAGGATTAAATGGGCCTATATGTGTATTTTGGAGAAGGCAATGGTACCCCACTCCAGTACTCTTGCCTGGAGAATCCCAGGGATGGGGGAGCCTGGTGGGCTGCCGTCTATGGGGTCGCACAGAGTCAGACACAACTGAAGGGACTTAGCAACAGCAGCAGCAACATATGTGTATTTAGATGTGCCTGGCCCATGAAAAACACTTTTAAAACCCTAAAGATTCTTACTCCCAGCCCTGGAAGATATGTGTATTACTGTGTCATTTCTAGGGAACAGGAAGGTGAGGTTCGGAGAAGTTAAGGGGCTTCCCTGAGGTGGCATAGCCAGTGGGTCTCAGAGCTTGGCCTTAAATATCCCTGTGCTTCCTGCTTGTGCTTCGGGGCTCCCCGTTTACAGCCGGGGCTCCCCATTCTCAGAGATCTGGTCCCACCAGAGCAGGTGGGTCCCGCACCCCCAACCTGGCTGGCAGGAAGTGAGGGGGAGGTGAGACAGTGGGGGTGGCTGCAACTGCAGAGGTGAACAGGGACACATCTGGCAGGAGCTAATTCCTGTTTCGGGCAGGAGATGACACAGTTCATTTGTTTGAGGGGCACAGGAGGGAAAAAAACAGCGTTACCCACCTCCCCAAGGAGAAAACATCACAGAACATACAAGTAAAAGAAAGCAAATGATGAGGAGAACCATGTTCCAGAATACTGGGTTTATTTGTAGGGATGAGGCAGGGGATTGGGCGGGGGCGGGGAGTAGTGAGAAGGAGAGATTGCTCTCATTCTCCTGTCTGTTTTGGCTTTATTTTTATCTATCACCCTCATTTTCCATTCCACATATGTTCCAGGCCTGTCAGGGAGCCCAGTCCATAACCTTGTATTTATTTAAATTCATTTTCTCATTCACTCCTGTTAGTTGGCCTGTCCGGCCTGCGATTCCACTGGCCCTTCTCCCCACACAGCCCTTCAGGGTTGGAGTGCTGGCCCCTCAAGGCCCTCCCAGACTTCCTTTCAGTCCAGGGGTTCTTAATCCAGGAGTGGAAGCCCACTGACTCTCCAAGGCATCCTTGACTCTGGATGGAGAAAAATCTGCATCTTTATTTTTGCTCACCTCTACCTGAACTTCTGAGATCTCTTTGATTACGAAATAGAAACAAATCACAGCAGCCTTAGGAGTACCTGTGACTCTGAGCCCAAGAGAAATCTCAGATATTTTCATATCACATTACAAGTGTCACAAGGATCTCAAAATACCATTTACACTCATCACTACTTTGAAATTACAGCATATATTAGACCCGCTGCCAAATCTTATTGTTTCATGCATTAAGAAGCACGTAACTGTACTATAATACCCTTTTAAAGTACTTCGATAACTGTGTTTCAAGATAATTAATCGACATTGTGGTCCTTTGTATTTTATTTTATGCAAATAAAATGTTATTCTCTTGAAGGGGGTCCATGGGCTTTACCAGACCTCCAGAGGGTCCATGGCACAAAAAAGATGGAAGACCCCTCCTTAATTCCTGTCCTCAGTAACTGCCACCCTTCAGCCCAGCTTCCTTCTCAGGCATTGGCTGTAAGGCCAACCTTCCACTGGTTCTTAGAGTTGCCATCCTGAACTGAATATACATTTAGGGTGAGGTGGGTGAGAACAGGGAGGCCATTTTCTCCACGTCACACATTCAGCTGAGGGTCCATTTTCCAGCTGTGGAGCTTCCAGGCCACTGTTCACTCAGGCCCCATAAATCCACCCACCAGCATCTACTTTGCAGTAGAGGCACAGGAAATATGCGTCCCTGGCACCCCAGGGAGTGATCCCCGCTGTCTTGAGCTCTCCCTACCTGCCAGTATGACCCAAGGCACAGACCTCTGCTTCCCTATTTTCCAAAGCAATTTGAGCTAGAAACCAACTCTAGAAGCACTGAAGAGAGATGGGGGGGTGGGGGGACGAAGGGNGAGCATTTCATGAAAAGATGGGCACAATAAAGGACAGAAATGACAAGGACCTAACAGAAGAGATAAAGAAGAGGTCACAAGAATACATAGCAGAACTATTAAAAAAAAAAATCTAATGACCCCAATAACACAATGGTGTGGTCACTCACCTAGAGCCAGAAATCCTGAAGTGTGAAGCCAAGTGGGCCTTAGGAAGTATTACTATGAACAAAGCTAGTGGACGTGATGGAATTCCAGCTGCTGCTGCTGCTAAGTCGCATCAGTTGTGTCCAACTCTGTGCGACCCCATAGACGGAAGCCCACCAGGCTCCTCTGTCCCTGGGATTCTCCAGGCAAGAACACTGGAGTGGGTTGCCATTTCCTTCTCCAATGCATGAAAGTGAAAAGTTACAATGAAGTTGCTCAGTCGTGTCTGACTCTTAGTCACCTCATGGACTGCAGCCTACGAGGCTCCTCCGTCCATGGGATTTCCCAGGCAAGAGAACTGGAGTGGGGTGCCATTGCCTTCTCCAGGAATTCCAGCTAAGCTATTTCAAATCCTAAAAGATGATGCAGTTAACATGCTGTACTCAATACGCCAGCAAATTTGGAAAACTCAGCATTGGCCACAGGACTGGAAAAGTTCAGTTTTCATTGTAATGACTAAGAATTTTCAAACTACCATGCAGTTGCACTTATTTCACATGTTAGCAAGATTATGCTCAAAATCTTTCAAGCTAGGCTTCAACTGTGCATGGACCAAAAACTTCCAGATGTACAAGCTGGATTTAGAAAAGATCAGACAAACCAGAGATCAAATTGCCAATATCTGCTGGATTATGGAAAAAGCAAAGGAGTTCTAAACAAAATCTGCTTCATTGACTACACTAAAGCCTTTGACTGTGTGGATCACAACATACTGTGAAAAATTCTTAAAAAGACTGAAATACCAGACCACCTTACCTGCCTCCTGAGAAACCTTTATGTGGGTCAAGAAGCAACAGTTAGAACTGGACATGGAAAAATGGACTGGTTCAAGATTCGGAAAGAAGCACATCAAGGCTGTATATTGTCACCCTGCTTATCTAACTTATACGCAAGGTACACCATGCAAATTGCCAGACTGGATGAATCACAAGCTGGAATCAAGATTGCTGGGAGAAATATCAATAACCTCAGATATGCAGATGACACCACCCTTATGGCAGAATGTGAAGAGGAACTAAGGAAGCTTTTGATAAAGATGAAGGAGGAGAGTAAAAATACTGGTTTAAAACTCAACATTCAAAAAACAAAGATCACGGCATCTGGTCCCATCAATTCTTGGCAAACAGATGGGGAAAAAGTGGAAACAGTGACAGACTTTCTTTTCTTGGTCTCCAAAATCACTGCAGACACTTACTGCAGCCATGAAAATAAAAGATGCTTGCTCCTTGGAAGAAAAGCTATGACAAACCTAGATAGCACTTTAAAAAGCAGAGATATTCCTTTGCCAGCAAAGGTGTGTATAGTCAAAGACATGGTTTTTCCAGTAATCATGTACAGATGTGAGACCTGGACCATAAAGAAGGCTGAGTGCCAAAAAAATCTGCTGCTTTCATTCTGTGGTGCAAGAGAAGACTTTTGGGAATCTCTTGGACAGTTAGGAGATAAAACCATATTATCCCAAAGGAAATCAGTCCTGAATATTCACTGGAAGGACTGATGCTGAAGCTGAAGCTCCAATACATGGTCCACCTGATGCAATGTGCCAACTCACTGGAAAAGACCGTGATGATGGGAAAGATTGAGCAGTAGGGGGTGACAGAGCATGAGATAATTGATGGATAAATGTCCATCACTGACTCAATAGACTTGAGTTTGAGCAAACTCTGGGAGATATTAAAAGAAGGGAAACCTGCCATGAAGTAGTCCACGGGATTCCAAACAGTCCAACATGACTTAGCAACTGAATAACAAGACTGAAATTAAGCTATTGGCCAGACTGGGATTTCATATGAGGCTCAGGGTCCTCTTCCAAGCTCTAATAGGTTTTTGTCAGAACTTACTTCTTTGTGTTTTTAGGACCGAAACTCCTGTTTTCTTTTCATAGTCATCTAGGTGCTTCTCTAAGCTCTTAGAGCTTCACAGTTCTGGGTCACTTATTTCATGCCATAGGCCACCTGGCAAGGTAACTCATCACAAACTCAGCACTAGCAAAAGTTCTTAAATGTTTTGCATCTCTTCCTTCAGGAAACACCTCTTCCTTTTCAGAATTTTCTGATCAGTTTAGGTTCACCAAGGAAAATGCTCCTTTTGATTAACTCAAAATCAATATACTTGGTGTATCAATTACATCTACAAAATTCCTTTCCTTCAACATGTAACACAATCATGGGAGTGATGTACCATTATATTGACAGTTCTCTTCTCACTTAAGGGAAGGGGATTATATATGGTGCAAATACAAAGGGATGTAATCTTAAAATTTTGACTGCCAGTGGAAATAGTATAATTTCTATTTTATTTTTCCAGCTAAAGCAATCATAGTTTTCACAGATTCAAGGGGAAGGGGAAAAGACTTCACTTCTCAATGAGAATTTGTCTGAAAGACTGTGTAGCCAACACTCATCTACCTCAATCTCTGTTCTGGCAGCAAATTACTTATGTACCTGTAATAAACAAAGTACATTTAGTCCCTTCTCAGGGCCCAAAAGGCTCACCCTTTCTGACACTGGCTTGAAGTTCAAGATCTAAATTAGGTCCAGGTAAGCAGGGCTCCTCAAGTGCAGTTCGTTGAATATGATTCCTCTTGGTATAAAAAAGATAAATGTTTTACTCTTCATACGTCAAAACATGCAATGGGGTGACAGAGAAAGGATAATCACAGTAATTCCTCCATTCCAAAAGCAGGAAGATGGAAAGCACACAGCAGTTACTGACTCATGGCCATTTTAAAACCCTGCTGGGCACATCTAGTTAACTCTTAATTAGAGCCCAGTCTTTCTTCCTGGGAGTGATTCCCTGTGGCTTTTGTCTCCACCCTGCAAATATCTATGTTTTTTGATGGGAAAAGTTTTCAGCTGAGTATGTTTCTCAGCTTATGACCTGCCCCTAGCTGATTGATGGTCTCTCTCTCTTTTTTTCCCCCCTGCCTCTGTCCTTTCAGTCTCAGTTTTAAAAATGTGCTAGCTGCCTTTTGCTCAAATTGTAGTTTGCTCCATCAGACAAAATCACACTCACAAAACTCTTCTAAATATGCTTTCCTGTTCTTGGGAATGGTGTGAGGCTGATAAGGGGCTATATTGATTTGCTAGGCCTGCCTTAACAGAGTACCACAGACTGGATGGCTTAAACAATAGACCTTGGTTGCCCACAGTTCTGGAGGCCAGAAGTTCGAGATCAAGGTGTTGAAAGGGTAGTTTCCTTTTGAGGGCTGTGAGGAGAAATCTGTTCAGTGCTTCTCCCCTAGCTTCTGGAGATTTGCTGGCAATCTCTGGATTTCATCAGTTTGTAAAATCCTCATCTTAACATCTGCCTGGACATTCACATTATCTCTGAGGGAGTCTGTCTCCAAATTTCCCCTTTTATATGGACAAGAATCATAATAATCATAATCATTAAGGCCTAATCTAATTATATCATTTTAACTTGGTAAAAATCCTTTCTCCAAATAAAGTCACATTCTGAAGTACTGTGGGTTAGGAATTCAACATAGGAATTTGGGGAGAACACTAATCTATAACAGAAAAACTGTCTAGTGTTCTTAGAAATCCCCATTTATAACTGAAACCACTTCATGGCATACTCCACTTTTTTGGGGGGGTGTATTTTTAAAATTTTATTTTTAATTAAGGATAATTGTTTCATAATATTGCATGAGTTTTTGCCATACATCAACATGAATCAGTTGTCAGTTCAGTTCACTTCAGTCGCGCCTGACTATTTGCAACCCCATGAATCACAGCACGCCAGGCCTCCTTGTCCATCACCAACTCCCAGAGTTCACCCAGACTCATGTCTATCGAGTCAGTGATGCCATCCAGCCATCTCATCCTCGGTCGTCCCCTTCTCTTCCTGCCCCCAACCCCTCCGAGCATCAGAGTCTTTTCCAATGAGTCAACTCTTCGCATGAGGTGGCCAAAGTACTGGAGTTTCAGCTTTAACATCATTCCTTCCAAAGAAATCCCAGGGCTAACTTCCTTCAGAATGGACCAGTTGGATCTCCTTGAATCAGTCTTAGGGACATGTATATTCCCTCCCTCATGAACCTGCCTCCCACCTCCCACCCCTCTAGGTTGTTACAGAGCCCAGTTTGAGTTCCCTGAGTCATAAACAGTAAGATGGTGCTGATGAGTCTATCTGTAGGACAGCAGTGGAGATGCAGATGGAGAGAACAGACTTATGTATGTAGTGGGTTGGAGGAGAGGAAGGAGAGGGTGGGAAAAATGGAGAGGGAAACATGGAAACATACATACCCTAAATACTCTTAGAAAGCTAAATCTTTCTTTGGTCTTAATGAGAGTCTTAAAACCATGCCCTGAATGTATCTTTCCCCTGAGGTCATACTTTACTGCTCTGAATTGGAACTTTGCCTTGAGGTCAGTTCTTTGAGAGTCTTTTGAAAAATAGGAAGGCCATCCTGGCTTTCTATATGCTTATGAAATTCTGCTTATAAATTAAAACTAAACTTTCTCTTTAGTGATCTCTCTCTTGCATCTCTTTTCTCATAGATAGCCAGACAAACTCAGTTATAACTTTATAGAAATATTTCCATCAAGCTCCACAAGGATATTAAGTGCTTTGGATATTTTCCGTGTTTCCATAGGCAGCAGGGTTGCCTGTTCACAACATAAAAATAGTCTTTCTTTCCTCCAGCCTTCCACACAAACGTTCCTTATATTCTCAAAGCCTTCAACATCAGGCTCCATGAGGTCCTTCCAACTGGCTGAGATTCTCCGTTGCTTCTAGCTTCCATTCTTCAACTTGCCCCAAGTCAGTGTCACATAGCTTTGTTTTATGTTGGAACACAGAGACCTATTTCCTGGTACCAACTTCCACTCCCATTATCTGTTGCTCATGTCAAACTATTCACAGAATTAGCAGATTAAAACAACTGTTATGTGATACCACATCATTTTATGTGTTGGGAACATGGGTAGGGCTTAGCTGGCCAATTCTGCCCCATATGGCTTTCATCAAATATAAATAGATTTTTTACCAACATTCCTGGCACTTTTCTTGGGGTGGTTGGTTGATGAACTGGGCTAATGGGGCCCCTCTGCCTTTTATTGTGGTCTCATGGCATCTGGTTCCTCCTACATGGTGATTTAGGGTTTGGACAGACCAAGATGGAAGCTATGAGCCTCTTTAAAGACTAAAGCAAGAACTCAAATAATGTCACTGTTAGTCTCCTCATCCAAGTAGCCACAGGTTGATCAAGGTTCCAAAGGGGGGGATACTCTCTTAAAGGAGTTTCAAAGAAACTACCAACTCTCTTCACAGCATCCCCTTAAAAACAAAGCTTTGAAAAAAGTGATCCTAATTTGAATATGCCATCTGTTTTTTGTTGACAGCTTGACTGATAGAGTAATGGAGAGCATAAGAGGCTTCAGGAAACAGACCTTTAAAGCAAGATTTCTGCATTTGATTCAATCATATATTCAAGGGTACAGAGTTAATCTACTTTCAGGGGTGGAAATGGAATATGAATTATCTAATGCATACAATTATAGCATGATTAATCATAGTATCACCAGTGGTGATATCAGATACAAAAGAGGTACAAGACAAGGTATTAGACATGTGACAATTAGTTGCTGTGGCAAAAACAGTAATTATAAAACTTGCATAATCATGTATTTTCTAACAATCCTAGTGAGCATCCATAATGGCAAAGAGAGAATAAATCTTATATAGGTAAGAACATATATGAAATTTTAGGATTCCGTAATAGCTTCCTAGAAGTCTGCTATTTCTCTAGTCCTGTGATTTAAAAAAAAAAAAAAAAAGGCTTAAAGTCCAAGGCCTGGTTATAAGAGTTGCAGACAATGGTAATAAAAATTGCACCAATCCAATCCTGCCAGGTCTTTTATACTAAGTCAGGAAAAAACATGAGATCCTAAGAAAAGAGATGGAGGTATTTGGGCAGATATAGATATGACTGAAAGCTTGAGTCCCCAAATTTCTCTGTAAACTCCTTGCTGGCAGAATAAGCTCTTTCCTTTATTCGAGGAAAGCAGTTCTCTCCTGCAAAAGAGCCTTCCAAAATTGGAAACTGAGAATCTGCTTCACAAGTTTACATGCATCATGTCTTTGCTCCTTACGACGACTTAGACTCCAACACAGCCTAGATGAAGCGGTAAGGAAGAGATAGCCTGCCCAGCATAAGAGTGATGACCTCTTTGTAGTGCTAGAGGGAAAGAATCTTCCTGACAAAGCGGGAGACTAAGAGACAAGGGTTTGATCCCTGGGTCGGGAAGATTCCCTGGAGAAAGAAATGGCAACCCACTCCAGTGTTCTTGCCTGGAGAATCCCAGGGACGGGGGAGCCTGGNTGGACTGCAGCCCACCAGGCTCCTCCATCCATGGGATTTTCCAGGCAAGAGTACTGGATTGGGGTGCCATCGCCTTCTCCATAAATACATCTAAAATCACTTAAATCATTGTGGATTGATATAAATTGACTGGTATAATATCATTTGGTATATAAAATAAAAACTGCAAGAACAAGCATTAAAGATATTTAGGATTTGTTCTTGACTGTCTGTGAGAGGCTATGGTATTTCCTGCTTTGTCAGTATACCACCCCTGACCATTTCTACACAAGTTAAACACTCAAACTAGAAACTTATTGTTGGTTGTATCTATGTTTCCAGACAACTAACACTTGCACCCTTCAGTCTAGTATTAGGACAGCAGAAGTAGAAATGGAAGGGGAGTGGCAAGAAGCATCAGGAGTGAGCCTCCAGAGAAAGTCAGTGAGAGCGAAAGAACCTTTCTTCCTAGGGGCTTTACATAACTGACCTTCAGCAGAAGCACAGTACTGATGACTGATGGACATGGTGAGGGGAGTAAGGGAAAGGCTTTACCTATAATGTTTAAGACAAACATACGGGAGCAAATATAGAATATGAAAGAGATTAAAAGAGGAGTTTGTTGTTATTGTTGAAGAATCATTCTGGGCTCTTCAAACCCCACTCTCTTCATGATAATGAAGAAATTTAAGTAAAGGATCGATGCTTTTCTTGAACATATGTTTTAGTTACAAAATAGTGCTTCTCAATTTTGTATCCTTGAAAGACAGAAAGACGTGGGGCATGACTTTATTAAGGGTTTAATTACCCAAATAGGGCCACAAAGAAACACTTAGAAGCTAAAATAGAAAGGCACTCTCCTTCCCTCAACAGACACAGCCTCCCAGAGAATCCAATAAACTCCCAAATACACAGAAAATGGTCAACTGCTATGAATGAAACTGTCAGATAAAACTTTACCTGCCTCCCTACATGCTTCATTCTACATGTAAGAGCATAGAGTTTTCTCGGAATGTATGTTTTTGCAGCACCTTCTTTGAAGCACAGAGAGACAATAGGGATTTTTTTTTTCCCCCATGCTCGGTATTCTGAAAGGGATTCTAAATCTAATTCTCAGTCTTATGTGGCTTCCTCTTGATACCTGAATACTAACATGTAAGTTTCAAAAACACACTTCTCCACAAAAGGATTAGTATACTGATCCCACCTCACAGACCCTCAAGCAGTGCCTGTTTTATTTACGATATTTTAGGACTGCACAGGTGCTTTCCCAGAGAACTGTCTAACAAACTTAGCTCCTTGTTTTCAAGAATCACACTGCTTTGATATAGATTTCCCCTGCATACATATTCAGTGCTTTCTCACCCTGGCCATCAGCGTGTGCACAGCTTTCTTCCCAGATTATAATTCATGTCATCGCCTTTTCTGCTCCTCAGTCACCTCGGAAGATGGCTGCTCTGTGGACCTTGGCTTTCGAGTCAGTATTGAAGAAAAAGGATTCTACACAGAGAACTTCCATTCAGCTGCATGGGTTTTCCGAGGGGATGATGGGAATCCTGAGGACAGTCCCAGATGTCTTAGCAAAAAACCCCGACCAGTAGCTGGTAAGGACCTCACGATTAAGATAAAATGCATATGTCTTAGAGAACCTGTAACCAGGCAAATCTCTAAAGTCGGCAAACGTGCACACTGGGTGGAGCATTTGGAAAGAAGTGTGTGTATGTGTGTACATATATGCATGTGTATGTGTATATAGAGAACCTTCTTGATATTGTGAAAGAATCTGAAGCTATTAAAATAATAACTGTCTTAGGAACTCATTCCAAAATAGACGAATAATTCCAAAGTTGGAATAAACATGAATGTAGGAAGAGTCAAGAGTCTTTTTCATTCTACAAGTAAAAACTACTGTTATAAAAAATGTACTGCAGAATACAAACAAGCAACAAATTGCTCCAACACTGGACTATGACCACGTTATTGTTTCTGCCTCATCTTTTTAATATACATAGGTCTAGTCCTATTTTCAAATGCATACAAAATATGTATCTCATATTTTCATGTATACAGTTTGATATAAAAGGAAAATCCCCAACCAGTAGCTGCTAAGGACTCTACAATTATTAAATTAAATTCTATAGCCTGACATATTTAATAACATAATTATTTAATAATTATACTTTCATTTCATAAAATAAATATTTTCATGTGTTTTTTAAAATGTCATTAATAGTCTGATAGTTTCATGATGTTTTTTAAGAGATTAAAATTCAGTTTACTAAAACTGTATTTCCTTAATGGAATAATAGCATGGTGATTTTTTAGAAAAAAAACTATACCTGAATAACAAATTTAAGAATGTGAAATTACTATTTCAATCTCATCTTTGCTACAAAATTTAAGCTGTAGAGCTTTTATAAACTTCTATTTTATTGGTATAAATAAATTACTTTGATGAATAGTAAACAATTTAACTCAAGCAAGCAAAGATTCAGATTAAAAATAATGTTTTAAATTAATTTCACAATCATGCATTCAGCAAACACCATTCCCACTATGTTCCAGGCACTGGGGGACGCTACTAAAGATACACAGAAGTAACAGGAGTGAGTATGATAGATTTTTATAAAGAGGTACTTAAATTTTCAGTACAGGCATCAAAATGTGCTTAGTTTCATCTTAATCCCATTTATGGAGACATGAGCAATTGTTGTTACCTATAAGATCATAATTTGTTTTATCTGTAGAGTAAAATAGAGCCTCTTAATTTTTTCTGATAAATATGAAAGTCAGCATTGTAGGATTTTAATGAGGAAACGTTGTAACTCTAGTGAATTCCTGTGTACATGCNTTTATGGAGACATGAGCAATTGTTGTTACCTATAAGATCATAATTTGTTTTATCTGTAGAGTAAAATAGAGCCTCTTAATTTTTTCTGATAAATATGAAAGTCAGCATTGGAGGATTTTAATGAGGAAACGTTGTAACTCTAGTGAATTCCTGTGTACATGCATAAGACAATGCAAGGCTTGTATATTGCACATTAAGAATACCTATTTATACTCATCTCATAATATGAATTAATTGAGATTAACCATTCATTGAAAAGCATGCAGTATGAAACTTTGTTCTAAAACTTAAGGAATTTAGAGTGTAATTTTTGAAAATTAAAATGGATGCTGAGGAGCTTCATGTAAGTCAATGAAATGAAAATATTTTCTCATATCATACACAAAAGTAAACCCAGAATGGCTTAAAGACTTGACTAGAAGACACGACACAATAAAACTCCTAGAAGAGAACAAAGGCAAAACATTCTCTGACATAAATTGTGGCAATGTCTTCTTAGGTCAGTCAGTCTCCAAAGGCAAAAGAAAGAAAAGCAAAAACAAATAAATAAGACCTAATCAAACTTATAAGCTTTTGCACAGCAAAGGAAACCATAAGTAAAACTTATAGACCAGAAGAAAATATTTGCAAAAATATAATGCAACTGCCGAGGAATTAATTTTCAACATATACAAAAACAGCTCATTCAGCTCAATAACCAAAAAAACCAAATAACTCAATCAGAAAATGAGTAGAAGACCTAAACAGACATTTTTCCAAAAAAGACATGAAGATGGCCAACAGGCAGATGAAAAAATGCTCAGCGTCACTAATTATTAGGGATATGCAATTCAAAACTACAGCGAGGTATTATATCACACCAGTCATAATGGCCATCATCAGAAAGACTGCAAACAATAAATGCTGGAGGGTATGTGGAGAAAAGGGAACCCTCCCACACTGTTGGTGGGAATGTAAAATGATGTAACTACTATGAAGAACATTAAACATAGAGCTACCATACGATCCAAGAACCCCACTCTTTGACATATAGCCAGAGAAAATTCTAATCTGAAAAAATATATGCTCCCCAATGTTCATTGCAGCACTGTTTACAATAGCCAGGACAAGAAAGCAACCTAAATGTCCCTCAACAGATGAATGCATAAAGGAGATGTGATACACACACACACACAATGAGATATAACTCAGTCACAAAAAGAGAATGAAATAAAGCCATTTTCAGCAACACGGATGTACCTAGAGATTGTCATACTGAGTGAAGCAAGCCAGAGAAAGAGAAATATAGTGCTTATATGTGGAATCTAAAGAATGATACGAATGAATGTATTTACAAAACAGAAACTGACTCACAGACATAGAAACAAACTTATGGCTAACGAAGGAGAAAAGTGGGGAGATAAATTGGGTGTTTGGGAGTAGCAGACACAAACTACTATATTTAAACAAGATCCTTCTGTATAACACAGGAAACTCTGATATATTCAATATGCTGTAATAAACTATCATGGAAAAGAATCTTAAAAAGAATATGCATGTGTGTGTGTGTGTGTGTGTGCGTGTGTGTGTGAGTGTGTAACTGAATTACTTTGCTGTATGCCAGAAACTAACACAACCTTGTAAATCTACAATAAAAAAAGATGCTGAGAATAGAGGAATAAACTTTTTTTAAAAAGAACCAAAATCTTCTATAGTTAACTTTTATTTGAGTAATAGGATGGCACAGAGAAAAAACACTAGGCTGAAAATAGGATTTTCAGGGTTAGGCTCTCTATTTGTTCATTGATATATTCTCCACACCAAGGACAGTGCCTATTTCATTATAGAAAGCCAATATATATTTGTTGCATGAATGTATAAAAAGTAATTTACTAGCTATGTGACCTTAGAAAATTCATTTATTTACTGTTATTATCTCTCTGCCTATCTTACAGTGTTATAAAATGTGAAATGACACAATATATGTGAAAATTATAGTGGGCTATTTTTATGTTTTGATTATTTCTATCTCCTATCCTTATTTTTATTAATTTTATGAGAATTTTAAGTAAATATTAAATACATATTCACACATATCTGTTTATATACTTTATATAAACTGCAGACAATTGCTATTTCATAATATACTAACTAAATTGACCAATATGTATTGACTGCTTGTGGCAGGCAAGTGAAAAGATACATTAGATAGAATTCACTCTTCCCTCACAGTATCTTAGCTAACACCTGATGTAAGAAAGTACAATTATCACCATCTCTACAACTGTGTATGGTCATCAAAGAACAAGCATTTAGTTGATCCACCATTATTTGCTTTAGCTAAAAAAAAAAAGAAAGAAAATTTGCTTAATCTTGCCAAAAAATTCATGCATGTGTGNTTTCAGAGGAAGCCAATCTCCTGCCTTCAGCAGTGGCTCCTCCCATGATCTGGGGTGTGGGTCGCATGGAGATATCACACGTCCTGCGTGAGGACAAGCCAGGCGGCGCCTGGGGACTCCCTGGGCTCTGGCCCTGATTGGAGTGATCAGAAACACCTGGCCTAGAGCGAGGCCTCCTTGCCCGAAACCATGGCCTCTGGCTGCTGGGTTCTGGCAGAACCAGTGAAGGGCCCGGCAACTCTGCGCTATTTGGGATCCTGTGCCCTCCTGGCCACCATGCCTGGCCACAGAGAGGGGAATACAGGGGTTCACTTTGCTACTCAGCCATCTGGGTGGTTCCTACTCCACATTCCCCCTGACTGACATGATCCAGAGAGGGGATGTAGGAAAAGTAGTTGCCAGCTGCAGCCCTCACGCCCTCTCTGGTCCAAGCTGCCCCTGAAGGCTTACTTGCTGCATTCCCCTCCACTCCCTTCTGGCCCTCTTCCTTTTCTTTCCACCATCTCCCTGCTGGGTCTTGCAGATACTTCCCCCAGTTAGTGTCACTGGAACAGAAGGGGGAGTGGGAGATGGAAAATGAACCAAACCACCCAAAAGAGATATGGTTGGCATCTGATGGGCTGATAAAGGCAAAAAGAATTGGAGGAAATTTCCAGAAGGCCTGGACATGGGCAGGAGGGCCAGGGAGCCAAGCCAGCATCACAGAGGGGAGGCCAGACCACTTTGGGGTGGGGAGTTGACAAGTCCTACTCCGGTCCCAGCACCTTGTCTGCCTCCCCTACCCCTGCTGCCCTGCTCCCCCACCCACGCTCCGGACCTTGGCTTCCCACCCTCTGACTGTTTTCTTCTCTCTTCTGACCATCTCCCAGGGCCTGAACAGCATGTTCGAGGTGTACCTGGTGGGGAACAACTCCCACCACTTCATCATCTCCCCCACTTCCGTCCAAGGGAAGGCAGACATTCGCATCCGAGTGGCAATCCCCCTGGACTATGAGACTGTGGACCGCTATGACTTTGACGTAAGTCCCCTCACCTCTCCTTGGCTGGAAGGGGGATTCCAGGGGAGGCCGGGGGCAACACCGTCCCCTTAAATATCCCCTACTACTTCTCCCAATTCTTCCCTGTGGGTCTGACCTAGAGAAACCCGCCGAGCTATGGCAGGGGCTGGCCTGGGCCTCCCCTTTTCAAGGAGGATGAGGAAATGTCCAAGCACTGAGTGGAATTTTATTAGGTACCATCACCGTCTCAGAAGCCCATCAAGAGCCTCTGCTGCCCAACCTCAGCCAGTCCAGCCCCCGTTAGCCCCTGCCTCCCCAGCAGATTCTGTGGCCACCCTGGCCCTGCGAGCGCTGATGGAGGGATTCCCAGGAAGGAGCACACATGGGCTGGGCAGTGACTCAGACAGGTGCTCTGGGTTGGGATGGGTGGAGGCCCCAGGGGAACTTATGGGAACGAGGGCTCCAGGAGCATACAAGTGCTCACTGGTTCCTTGCTCTGCATACCCAGCTCTTTGCCAATGAGAGTGTGCCTGACCATGTGGGCTATGCCAAGGTGAAGATCACCCTCATCAATGAGAATGACAACCGGCCCATCTTCAGCCAGCCACTGTACAACGTCAGCTTGTATGAGAATGTCACCGTGGGGACCTCAGTGCTAACAGTCCTGGTGAGTCCTCTCTCCCTTGCAGGGCAGCTGAGCTCTGGGGTAAACCATCAGGAGGCGTCCAGAGGGGTACTGCCCAAGGAGTGTGGGCAGTTAGGGGAGCGGGGGAGGGGTACCCCCCAAGCCCTCAGAGGTTGTGGTGTTGGTGTATTAGAGCATCTGGTTTCTTCGTGATGAGGCTTCCTTGGCCAGGGAAGCAATGTGGAAAAGGCACCCACCTGGGAAAAGATGAAGTTGGGCCCAGGGTTAGTTTTCTGCCTTGTCCCTAAGAGATGGTGAGCTTGAGTGGGCCAGGAGNGGTGTTGGTGTATTAGAGCATCTGGTTTCTTCGTGATGAGGCTTCCTTGGCCAGGGAAGCAATGTGGAAAAGGCACCCACCTGGGAAAAGATGAAGTTGGGCCCAGGGTTAGTTTTCTGCTTTGTCCCTAAGAGATGGTGAGCTTGAGTGGGCCAGGAGCCCTAGACCTACCTTCTAATGGGGACAGGTGCCAGCCATCGCTCAGGAGGGCAGTGCCGTCTCTCACCATGGTCACCACAGGAGAATGGGCTCCTGGACCTCCCAGCGGTCTTTGCTGAGACCTTGACAGGGGACCCTCCCAGTGTCCATTTGTATCAGTCAGGACTCGTAGTCGCAAGGGATAGAAACCTTTAACTGGCTCAAACAAACAAACAAAAAAAAGGATTGGCTCATGTAACTCGAAAGTGTAAGTGATTTCAGGCATGGCTGTATCCAGGCGCTAGGCTGAGCAGGCGTCTGATTTCGGCGCTGGCCTCTGCTTTTTTGTATTGGCAGAGAGGCACACCCACACCCCAGGCTCACTTCTCACCAATTTATCAACCCCAGTGGGGGAAAAGAAATGTTCTTTTTCAGTATTTCCAGCAAAACTCCCAGAGCTGATTCTCATTGAGCCAGCTTACTGGGGCACCATAATTCTGATATACCAGAGATGCGCTGGAGAAGGCAATGGCACCCCACTCCAGTACTCTTGCCTGGAGAATCCCATGGATGGAGGAGCCTGGTAGGCTGCAGTCCATGGGGTCGCTACTAGTTGGACACGACTGAGCGACTTCATTTTCACTTTTCCCTTTCATGCGTTGGAGAAGGACATGGCAACCCACTCCAGTGTTCTTGCCTGGAGAATCCCAGGGACGGGGAAGCCTGGTGGGCTGCCATGTATGGGGTCACACAGGGTCGGACACGACTGAAGCGACTTAACAGCAGCAGCAGCAGCAGCAGAGAGGCTCCTTGCTCCCCCTAGTGGAGTCAGGGCGTGGGTCCGCCCCATTCAAATTACATGGACTGACAGGGGCTATTCTACAGCAGCCTCTATTACCAGAACAAGGAGGGTTGCTGAGCAGATCAGTGGCAGATGTGTGCTACACAGGCTCGGGGGCTTGCCCATAGTAGGTGCTCAATAAAACTTAGAGCATTTAACCTGCTACTGCCCCTCCCTGCCCACTCAGGCCCCCAAAATTCTTGCCCTTCTCGCTGCATTCTTGCTCTAGGCACAGACATTGCCTGTCGATCCCAGACCCCATACTCCAAAGTGTGTTTACTCTACAGACAGATGGTATGAAACTGTTTTCAGCCCCCAGGTCCTTCCCATCTGACAGTTATTAATTTTTCACACAGATGTTTAGCTAGGCAGGGCGTCAGACATAAACAGTAAGTCTGCTGCGGCTGTTTTCTTCCCGGATGCTTCCCCAGCCCATGGCTCCACCGGCTTTCACCGAGTTGGTCCTTGCAATCAGTCACCTGGTGCTTGAGGCCCCATAGGCTTCCTGCAGCCTCTGAAGGCCCCATCAGTGAGCAAAGCCAGGGGCTCTGGCCTTCTGGACCCGAAGAAATCCTTTTCATCCCCCCAGCCACCTTCCGATGTCAGGGTGAAGGACACCCAAGCAGCCTGTCTCTCACAGGGCCTGCGGCCATATGGATATACTGTATGGCAAGGAGAATGAACAACACTGAACATGGATATATCTCACAAAAATATACTGCAGGGAGGGGACGCTCTACATGAAAGAATACTTTTTGTATGATTCCCTAAGTGTAAAATAGATGCAAAATTGATCTGTAGAAAAAGGGATCAGCATAGTGGTTATCTTTATATGGGGCAGTTCTGATATCATAGGATGTTCAGGGGAAAGTTCTGATGTCGTAGAATGTTTTGATTCTTCATCTGGGTTCTGGTCACATGGGGTGTGATCTTTGAAAATTCATAAGATTACACCTATGACTTGTGTACTTTTCTCCATATTATACTTCAATAAAAAGCTTATACTTAAGGCCCAGGCTTGGCAGGTGACTAGGGATTCCTTCCTGTCACTCTTGCTGGATAAGGGTCTTGCTTTGCAGCCCCCATCTCCCATGGCCCTGGCAAGGGTTGAGGGAGCCGAGGGGCAGGGGTGGGGTGTGAGGGGTAGGGTGGCACACCTCTAGGCTGATGCCCAGCTGCAGGTGCCAAGGACTATGTGTGAAGCCCAGTTTCATCCAGGGTTGGCACTGGAGAGTAGTTCTCACACTGGGTGTCCTCAAGCGCTAGAGTAGTTCCTGGGCCTGCATGGACCCCCTGCCCACTGCCCATGACCCCTTTTCCAGCCCCTCTGGATGTTTAGCAGATGTGTTCGGCCTCTGTGGCTGCCTGACAGGCCTGGCTCATCTGGGCTGCCTCTAGCTCCTGAGTGTGTCTTGTCAAGCCCTTCGCACCTTCCTGTCACAGCCCCAGCCCCAGGGTCTGTGGAATTGTGCAGCTGTGAGGGGGCCGTTTCACCCTGCGATAAGCTCTAGCAGCAGAACTGTGTCTGAAGGAGCTCAGGTCCCAGAGTGAAACCATGGGCCTTGCCTCCCTGCCTTCACTGCATACTCCTCTACCCATATCACCTCTAAGAGCCTTCATTTCCCATCTGCAAATGGGCATGATTCCCCCCACCAAGGCTGCCCTCGGTAGGTGTGAATGACAGATGTGGAAGCATCTCCCTGGTGACCCCCACTCGCTGTCATCTCCCATCTCCCCCCAAGGTGCTTCCAGAGCTTCCAGCAGGTGGCAAGTTCCGAGGCCACGCCCGCCACACCCTCTGCCCCGGCCTCTCCCACCCTGCCCTTCTCCTCACAGATCCAATGTCAGCCCAGTCTCTCCACCTGCTTTGCTCCAGGAGGGGCTGAAGTTACAGCCACCTGCTCAGAAACTGTGAAATTCCTTCTCCTTGACCTTTTCTGGGATGTTATTAAAATGTTTCATGGGCCGCTATGTCAGAAAAAAAATTATGAAGAAAAGGAAAATGTTTTAATTTGCACTGAAGGCCAGGGCAGAGCCTGCTGCAAGGGGCCTCTCCGACCCTCACCGCAGCAGGCATCCCAGCTGGGATGGCGTCTCTTCTTACCTTCCTGCTCCCTGAACCTCCCTCACCCCAGGTTTTGAGACCCTTACAGCCCCCAGCTCTAGAAAACTGAGCTACTCCTGGTGGAGGGGAAAGGGCAGGAGTGTAGCAGTCGCAGGCTTGACCTTGAGCCCCACTCTGAAGGGTGACCACAGAGGGGAGGGCTGTGTAGGGGCACATCCGCATGTTTGCTTGTGGGGTGTGTGTGTGCATGTGCACAGACATGTCCTCATGTCTGTGTCTTTATTTGTGTTTGCAACTACATGCACTCAGATACGTGTATATAGCACATGTGTGAATGGTGCTGGTGGCTCCCCATCCTCTGGGTTGTGTGGTTTCTTCGCCTCTTTTATCCCCAGCCTGCTCTGATTCTCACCTTCCAATCCCGCCTCCTGATCTAATAATAATAGGACTTGAGTATAAAGACTGAGGGGTTTCTACCTAGCGTTCTTCTGGGCTTCGGGCAGCCCTGTGGCCTTGCTGATGGGTACTTGGGTTCTGGTGGGGTATGTGGGTGCTGCTGAACAGTAAGAGAGCAATCTAAACATGCATGGAACAAATGTTTTCTGAATCTCCACTACTGTGTCAGGCACATGGTCCTGAGGACGCAGTGGTGATGTGAGTCTTGCCCTCATGAAGTTCATAGTCTCTTGGGAAGGCCTGATGTTAGTACTAAGAAATGAATCTCAAGCATTACTTGCTGTGTGGAGAGATCAGGGGGCTGTGAAAAACCTGTAACAAGGCACCTGACCTTGACTGGCCTTGGGAAGGCTTCCCTGAGGACATAGCAATTGAGTAGGGATTAACAGGTGAGCAAACAGAAGGAAGCACATCGCAGAAAAAGGGAGTGGCATGTGCAAAGGCCCTGTGGCTAGAATGCAGTGAGGGGCATGTGATGTGTAAGGAGGTGGGGTGCTGCTCCTCTGGGGAGGCGTGNGAGCAAACAGAAGGAAGCACATCGCAGAAAAAGGGAGTGGCATGTGCAAAGGCCCTGTGGCTAGAATGCAGTGAGGGGCATGTGATGTGTAAGGAGGTGGGGTGCTGCTCCTCTGGGGAGGCGTGGGGGGGGGGAGGTTCAGCAGTCTGTCTTTCTCCTGAGTTGTGCCTACTCCAGACGCAGCCACTGGGCTGCTGTCCTGATAGTGGAGAAGTCTTGTGTTCATCCATTCACGTTCTCTTACCCCTTCCATCCTGGTGGCCTGTGGCTGGCATTTGGGAGACAGCTGGCAGAAAGGAACCAGTCTGGCCTCCTGTAGTATGGAGCTCGTGTCCCCAGGGCAGTGAGAGGAGGGCACTGGGGAGGAGCAGCAACCGAAAGGGCAGGTCTCATCCCATTTTCTTCTCTGCTCGGGGGATAGGGGGTGCTCGGCAGAGACAGGCAGAGGATGGACTGTTGGACAAGACAGGATTCTTCCCTGGGCAGGAAACAATGCAAGAAGGAGATGTACATAAGGTCCCTGATGGGCAGGTGCGAGACCCAGAGCCAGCTCAGTGTGCTTAACCCAGGGGTGGAGTGCCAAACCCTCCTGGCTCCTCTTCCAGCCCATCCTTGGGAGGCTGGTACCGTCTCAGGCAGGTTCTTGAATCCTGTTCTGTTGTGAACCAGTCACTCCTTCTCTGGGATGTGGTGAAGGAAGTCGTGCCTGCCTGTATTGCCTAGGTTGCTGGGAGGCTTCAGCGGGGTAGGATGGATGAAATAGCTAAGGGTTTACAGAGCTAAATTGTGGTTCTTATTGTCACTGGCCTTAAAGGGCCCCATCTGGGCACCCTTCAGCCTGTGTGTAAGCCCAGCTCTGCCAAGATGGGCCTGTTTCCTCCCCTGCCACCTGGGGAGGTACCCTGACAGGATCCTGCCCGGGAGTATTGTGACAGTTCGGTAGAACGGTGGGTGAAGATGCTCAGCGCTGAGCTTGACCAGGAACACTCAGAAAACGTCAGCGAGCCGCGCCGGCCTCCCGGCTGAGCTGATGGCACCAGGGCTCCGAGTCGCGGCTCTGCCCCCAGAGAAGCCGTGTAACCTGGGCATGTCCCTGAGCCCCTGGGGCCCCAGTGTCCTCGTTATAAAGCAAGATGGTGGGGCCAGTGCTGCTTCAGGGCCTTCTGGTTCCATGAGACTTAATTCCAGCTCACCGTGCCTGAGAGGAACGGTTGATTTTTGCTGTCCAGTTTCGCTCCTGGCAACCAAGACCTGTTCCTGTCCTTCGACAGTCCCTCACCCACCCACTGTTCTCTAGAGCTCCCTTGCCTGTCCCTCCCTTGCCTCCCTCTCAGCCCCCATCTGGAAGTTTGGTGATGATTCCAAGGTGGTCACTTCCCCACTCCTGGAGCTCACCAGTGTTTCCTTGTCATCCAGCCTGGCCTCCTTCCCCAGCAGCATCGACAGAGGCAACCCTGCTGCTGTTGGTCCCCTTCTCCCCCCCTGCCCATAGTAACACCACTGACACCAAAACAGAAAGGTGATGTGATGTCACTGCCCCAGGCAGACNACTGTGGCACATAGCCCGTGACTCATCGTCAGCCAACCGCGGAACACGGCCCAGACATTGGCACAGGGTGACCATGGCACATAACTCGGACGTCAGCGCTTCTCTCCAGCAAGTGACTCAATCAGGAAACCGATATTGAGTGTCAACTAGGTGCCTGGCAGTGTGCTACACACTGGGATGAACCAAATAGACACAGTTCCTGTTTTCAAGACAGGTATTAAATAAATTATTACAAATAATTGGGAAGATGATTCTAAGTATGCAAAATGGTGCCAAAGAAATACCTGGAGTACAATTTTAAGTCCTCTACATTTTCTAGTGGCCCAGGGGGAGGGGGGCGTGGAAATCAGTTCCCATCTCTTACAGATGTCTAATCAAATTAGTAATGGTATAATCTGTAGAAAAGCAATTCTGACCTTAAGGAAGATAATATTTTACATTATGCAGACAATTTAGTTCCTAGTTTTTTTATTTCCTCCATAGAGAATGAAAAGAGCCAAAATGCATGAACACTTAAACTATGTTCTTGGTACCATCCTAAGCCCAATATATATTAACATATAATTTCCACAATAACCAATGAAGGAGTCCTATTTTCCCCATTTCACAGATAAGGCAACTAAGGCACAGAAAGATTGTAACTAGCTCAAAGTCATACAGCCGGTAATGGCAGAATTAAGAATCCAGGCAATCTGACTGCCNATCCTAAGCCCAATATATATTAACATATAATTTCCACAATAACCAATGAAGGAGTCCTATTTTCCCCATTTCACAGATAAGGCAACTAAGGCACAGAAAGATTGTAACTAGCTCAAAGTCATACAGCCGGTAATGGCAGAATTAAGAATCCAGGCAATCTGACTGCCAGCCCAAATTTTTTATTACTGGGCTAATACACCTTTCAATACAGAGAATTTCATAATCTTTTCTCAACAGTGCATTCCTATCTTCTGCCTCTGAATGTCCACCCCAGGGCCGGGCTTAGAGCGCTCTGCCACATCATGCTTCTCCACTCGGTGCACTGTTTCTCCTAGTTGCTGACAGCCCACTAGTTCCTCTATAGAAGCCACAGGAGACCCTTCCTAGGTCTTCACAGGAATCACTTCCATCTCTGAATTCATGTACAATCACTGTGCACAGACACACTCTTACAGATTATGTTCTCTAGTAGGTTTACAGCAAGTGTATGCTTCCCCAAAGTAAACAGCACAGTGCCTTGTACAGAATTGGTACTCAGAATTATTAAGAGAGCATCCNGTGGGCTCTGAGCAGTGGCGGGGGGGTAGGGCAGAGTGTGGACAGCAGTTATGGATCACCAGGCAGGAGGATGCTTTGGGTGCATCAGAGCTCTGAGCAGGGTGGGGCAGAGTGTGGACAGCAGTTACAGATCACCAGGCAGGAGGATGCTTTGGGTGCATCAGGGAGACCTGGATACAGAATCACCAAAGCCAGCGGGACTGTGCAGAGCCTTGATGCCACGGTCCCCAGGTTTTGCCATCTTATCCCTGGGCCTCTTGTGAGCATCTTGGCAAGCGACAGAATGTGCTAGTATGTACCTGTGGCTGAGACTCTAGCCCAGGTGGGAAAGCAGCGGGGTCACACAGGCGTCAGAGGGAGGGCCAGGAGCTCAGCTCAGAGGCCCACCTGGAACCCTGGTTCTGCATTTCTTAGAGTCTCCAGATACAGTGTGAGAGCCACCCATCCTGGCCATCCCCTTCCCCAATCCTTGCAGCCTCTGACTGGCCTGCAAGATCCTGGGGGTGACCCTTTAGGGAGACAGAGCGTTGCCAGAACGTGGCAGGAGGGAGAGGCTGTTCATGGCCCGAGGAGGAAATTTGTCCTCTCTGCACTGTCCCCGGTCACTCCTCAAACCCACCTTCTTAAAGGGGAGCCAGTGGTCACTGTCTGGCACCTAATCCATCTGTCGATCTTCCCATTGGTCAGGCACGAAGCAAGGTCTGGGAAGGAGGTTGTTGTGAAAAGTATGGTAACCAGCAGTAAGGGGCTGGGACAGAGCCCGGCCTGCACGGGACAGGTTGCAGGCGGAAGCGGAGCAGGCAGGACCGAGCTGCTCCCTGGCCTCCACAGGATGGAGCTCCCAGGGCCTGTCCTACAAGGTGCTAAATGGTTTTCAGCACAGGAATTTTGAAGCCAGCTCTGTTGCTTAGCAGCTATGACATCTCGGGCAAGCTCCTTATCATCCTGTCTCTTTCCTTGTTTGTTAAAGACAGGATCCGAGGGCTATTTAAGCACCTACTATGTATGGATGTGGTCAGAAATAAAACAATCTGCCATTGGGACTTTTGGACTTCGGCACATTGAAACACGTACCATTGGGAACAGTCTGCCATTCCTAAAATCTGCCCGTGTATGCCCCATTCCCTCCCCTTGACAGACAAGTCTGTACCTTATTTCTGTATCTCCTGGTGTGCCTGCCTGGCACAGGGCTCAAAATCTCTATTGAGTTAAGTGTATAGCATACCTTAACCTGTGTGGTGTGTGTGGGGATGCAGGTGTAGCTGTAGATAATGGAGATCCGAGCTTTCCTAAGCCCTCCTATGTCCAGGCCCCACAGCCCCACCCTGGCACAGCTTCAACCCTCTGTGCAGTCAGGGCTGGGAACGTCTCTGACAGGGTGGAGCCCTGACCCAACCTTGGGGAGCCGGAGGACATGTCAGGTCCCAGAGCTGCACATGGTCCAGCTGAGATGAGGCTGGAGCTGGCAGCAAAGCCGAGTGCACAGCTAGGGATGAATGCAGAGGAGGGTCTCCTGCAGGGCTGCCTAGTGGGTCAAATTTGCTGCCTTGTCCTGGGCACAGGGCCCCTGACTGGCCGCACCACAGCCTGGCCCTGGCCCGAGCCCCGCAGCCAGGCCCGCCCTCTGTGTCAGTCCTGGCTGCTCCCACCCTGGCAGACGCACAGAAGCAGCTTTTCGTCTTCATATTATTCTGCTTCATGCACTTGAAAAATGAAAGTTCTCCCTCTCCTCTTCACCAGGCATACATATTTCATACGGTCATTAGACGGTGGCAGTAAAGGACTCACAAATCTTCCCTGGTCAGCATCGGCGGCCTGGGCAGGCAGCAAGAGGCCCCCCGGGAAAGAGGTCACCGTGGGAACCAGGGCTGTGCTCAGCCCACTTGGGGAGGGAGTGGGGACTCGGAGGGGTGGTAGAGGCCAGTGTCGGCCTAGAAACAGAAGACAGTCCTATCTTATCCCCAGGGGCTCGTCACCTAATTTCCCTGAGCCTCAGGGTGAAGGAGACTGGATGGGGGTCCTCAGGGGCCCTCCCCACTCTAGCAGGCTAAGTGCAGTTCCATAGGACACACCGAGGTGAAGGGCTTCTCCCCAGGGTCCTGATGTGACCTTCAGGGGCAGGAAACGCCCACTCTGCTGACACCTCTGGCCTCACCCCGCCTTTTCCGTCTCCTCTTTGCCCCTCCCTTTTCCTCAGAATCCTCTCTTTTCCTCGCCTTTGCCCCATCTCTCCACCGCTTCCTTCTTGCTAGAATTGGTTCACTCGTTTGCCAAGCGTTTGTGAAGCACCTGCTGGGTGCTGGCACCATCTAGGCTGGGAGGTGAGCCCGGCAGATGTGGCTCTGCCCCTCTTGCTTCCCGAGACCCTTTCCTTTGATAAATGAGAATGCCGAGACCCCAGGGGATTGCTCTCTGGTCACACAATGACCTCGGCTGTTAACGCTGACCTGGAAGTAGGGTCTCTACATTACACTGACCCCTCGCCAAGGGGCTTGATGGCATCTGGTCATCTCCTCTCCAGACCAGGCTAAAGTTATTATAGTCTGTAATACCATACATGGTGGTTGATTGTTGGTGGAACCGGAGGGGCTTATGGGCACCTCCCCCACTTCTCTGGCCCCTGAAAGGAGAGATGATAGGTGATAAGGGATTGTGTTCTTCTCTCTCCTGGAATAACCAGGCACCTCTCCATCTGAGAACAGGTTCTCTTCTTGGTTTAGAAGCAAGAACACATTGAGGTGAAGGGTGTGGCAAGCTGATTCTGGGTTCAAATCCTAACTCTGCCACTTTTTGAGCTGAGAAGCCTCGAATGAGCTGTTTACCCTGTCTGTGCCTCAGTTTCCCCATCTGTAACCTGGAGGTAGTACTAATAATAGCACCTACCAGGCGTGCTGCAATCAGTGGGGTTGCAAAGAGTCAGACATGACCGAGCGACTGAACAGCAACAACATAGAGTCATCATGAAGATAAAATACATGACAAGTTCGAGGAGCTGGTAAAGGCAGTTGTCAGTGTCTCAGGCACAAGGGAGGGTCCATCCGGGAGTCAGTCTTGGGTTGGAGGGTGGATTGCATAGCTTGGCATTTACATTTCCACTTACTTGCCCTGCTGGCCCTGAGAACCTGGGATGTGCTCAGAGCCTGGCCAGGGTGGCGAGAGGACAGAGACCGGTAGCCTGCTGAGCACAGTGGCAACGCTACGTGGAAACTGGGTACAGAAGGCCATCCTACAAAGCAGGCTGCCCACCACCCCTGGAGATGGCTTCCGTCTGGGTAACCAAGCCTTCCAGAAAACTAAGATTTTAACCCTTTGAGTATAAACATTTTTTTCCATTTAAATCATTTGGTATAGAAATATATCATTTACTTCTCTGCCTTCCTGAACTGAACATACTGAACACAAATGAGCATTTTTTTAAAATTCAGGTTTATCATAAAACACACAGAAGTAACAGATTTCATAGAACCTAGGAATTGTAAAAGGAATCTCAAAAAAATATTTAGTACCAAGATACTGAGTGAGAGGGAAATAGGGAGATACTGGTAAATGGGTACAAACGTTCAGTTTTAAGATGAGTAAGGTCTGAGGATCTAATGTATAACGTGGTGGCTATAGTAGATAACTGTGTGTTGTATCATTGAAATTTGCTGAGAGAGTAAAATTTAAGTGTTCTTACCAAACAAGGGGAAAAAAGGGAAATCTGTAAGGTTATGGGTAGTTAATTAACTCAATAGTGGGAATCCTTTCCATTGTCAGTTATACCTCAATGTAATATCAGGGCTTCCCTGGTGGCTCAGATGGTAAAGGATCTGCCTGCAATGCAGGAAACCTGGGTTTGATCTCTGGGTCAGGAAGATCCCCTGGAGAAGGGAATGGCTACCCACTCCAGTATTCTTGCCTGAAGAATTCCATGGACAGAGGGGCCTGGAAGGCTATAATCCATGGGATCACAAAGAGTCAGACATGATTGAGTGACTAACACTTTCACACTATAACATATTATCATAACTTATGTGTAATGAAGTTATAAAATAATTTTAATTTATTACACCTCAGAACTAAAAAATATATATATTGAATATGTTCAATGATATATTCAATAAAATATATTGAAACATATTTTTAGCAACAGAACCTTTATCCGACTGCGATCTTATCAAGATACTGTGAGTGAAAAACAGATGACACCAAGGTCAGCCCAAGGCCTTTCTCTCTGGTGTCTGGTGTCAGGAAGCAGTTTGCCCAGCTCTAGGGCAGTGGCCTGGGAGGGAGCAGAGGTCACAGTGCCTGGTATGGAGTACATGTTTACTAAGGAACTACTGAATAAACACTTGAATGGTGTCCATTAATCTGCACTGTGGATATAATCACACCAGGGGCAAGGCAGAAGCCCAGAAATCCCAGCCACGAAAGCCAAACCTCCATTGTAACTACCCTCGTCCTGAGAAGGGAGGGGATGGTGAGGGTCAGGTGGCCCAAAGAAAGGCACCCTGGACTCAGAGTAGGGAATCCCAGCTACTGCCCAGCTCTGCTTGAACCTCCTGATGACCTAGAGTGGAGACAGGGTTACACTGGACCTCACTGTGGTCTGGCCCTCAGTTTTACAATCTGTGTGATGGGTAGAAATGTCTATCTTTTTCCTCGTGTTGTGACAGTTGTGAGGATAAAATTAGTAACAATAAACATGGGTGGCCCTTGACAATATGAAGTGCTTGGTAGCAGTGTAGGCTGGCAGGGGTCACCATTATTGCCATCATCGTTAGGCATAAGGCAGGTCGCTCTCCCTCTAGTCTCTCTTGACTGTCAGTGACAGAAATCCAACTTGGACCAGCCTGGATAAAACAGATCTTCTTGGGCTCACGAACCAAACTGAGGTGAGAAGGGGTGTCATATTCAGGACTCTAGAACTACCGGGATCAGCCCTTCTTTTCATCCTCTCTCACATCCAGCAGCTCCCAGTTCACCGTCATTCTAGCTTCACTGCCCCAGAGGACAGTTTCTATCCCCAGCAGCAATAAGAAGAATCCCAGGGAAGGATTCTGATAGGCCTCAGCTGTGGTCAAGGACCACTCCCTGAGGTCATGGGCAGAGCAGCCCCTACTCAGACCACTTGTTCGAGCAGAGACAGATGCCGATGGTTGGGGGGTCGGGCAGCAGACTGCTTCCAGCAGAAGAGGTTCCCAGCCAGATGACAGTTTGCCCAATGCATGCAGTGGATTATTCCCAGGGTTTAAAGAAGGGGGAACACCAGAAATCTCCCCACAGGGCCTCCCCCTCTGGGTAGCACATCTGCCTTGGAGGTTTGGGTGGCTGGAGGAGAGTCACTGAAGGAAGCCACCAGATGGTTGAACCCACCATCACTTCTGAGATATTTTGCTAACCTACAAGTTGTGACCCCACGCCTCTGGTCCAGGGTCTCTCTCCACAGGTCCAAGCCCTGTGAGTATCTGCAGAGAATGTCTGACATGAGTCCAGAAGGGTGGTTTCCCAAAGTTAGAGATCTAGGGAGAAGACGGATCCTCTGGAACTGTGCACTCCAGTATTAAATCTCCATTTGTGGTACTGAAAACCTTATTGAACCACATGGCTCTAGAAAATTCTCCCTGAGCCTGAGGAACCGTATGGGGGAAGCATGGATTCACTGTGGACATCTCCTGGTGACACTGGGAGCCTCAGCTGGTTCAGGCAGTAATGACTTCTTGTTCTTACCGTTTCAGGCAACAGACAATGACGCGGGCACCTTTGGGGAGGTCAACTACTTCTTCAGCGATGACCCTGACCGGTGAGCACCCCCCCAAACCCCCACAGTGGCCCACTGCCACTCACCTGGCCCAGGACACTTCTTGGTGCCCAGAAAAAGAGCTGAGCCCCTGTGGCCAGGGAACTGGGCTGGGAGTCAGAACTCACGGGCGCCGCTCCAGGCTGGGCCCTGGTTGTGACATAGTGTTGCTCATATCCCCAAAACTCTCTGGGGCATAGTTTCTCTGACCCCCAAAAGTAGATTTTAGTTTAGGGAATGAAGAAGCTTTTTTTTCGCTTTTGCTTTCTTATTTTATACATTGCCTAGTATCTTTATTTTACAAGGGGACATTTAAGCCAATGGAGAAAAATAACCATTTTAACAAACTTTTTCCTCTCCTTTCCTTCTGTTGTTGAAAAATGAAAATCAAATAACGGATTTTCCCTTTTGCTTTAGTTTCTAAAAATCTTAGAGTGCAATTGTACATACGTTTTTTTAAACTCTTCAATAATTTGTTTTAATTTAATTTTCATTTTATATTGGGGTATAGTTGATGAGCTTCCCTGGTGGTTCAGACGGTAAAGAGTCTGCCTGCAATGCTGGAGACCCAGTTCCTTGGTTGGGAAGATCCCCTAGAGAAGGAAGTGGCAATCCACTCCAGTATTCTTGCCTGGAGAATCCCATGGACAGAAGAACCTGGCGGGTTACAGTCCATGGGGTTACAAAGAGTCGGACATGACTGAGCAACTAACACATAGTTGATTTACAATGTGTTAGATTCAGATGTACAGTGGAGTGATTCAGTTATATAAATACATATGTCCATTCTTTGTCAGATTCCTTTCCCATATAGGTTATCATAGAATATTGAGTAGAGTTCCTTGTGCTATGCAATAGGTCCTTGTTGATTTTACATACAGTGCTTTGTATGTGTTAATCTCAAACACCTAATTTATCCTTTCCTCTACCTTTCCCCTTTGGTTACCATGAGTACATTTTTGAAGTCAGTGAGTCTGTTTCTGTTTTGTAAATAAGTTTATTTGTATCATCTTTATATTCCATATGTAAGTGATATCACATGATATTTGTCTTTCTCTGACTTACTTTACTTAGTTTGATAATCTTTAAGTCCTGCTGCAAATGGCATTATTGCGGTCTTTGTTATGGCTGAATAGCATTCCATTTTCTATGTGTACCACATCTTTATCCATTCCTCTACCAGAGGACTTATAGATTGCTACTATGTCTTGGCTATTGTAAATAGTTCTGCAGTGAACATTGAGGTGCATGTATCTTTTGAATTATGGGTTCTCTGGATATGTAGCCAGAAGTAGGATTGCTGGATCATATGTTAGCTCAATTTTTAGTTTTTTAAGAAACATGTATTCTATTCTCCATAATAGTTGTACCGATTTACATTCCCACCAACAAAGGTTTTATTTGCTCCACACCCTCTCCAGCATTGTTGATAGACTTTTTGATGATAGCCATGCTGACTGCTGTGAGGTAATACCTCACTGTAGTTTTGATTTGCATTTCTCTAATAATTAGTGATGTTGAGCATCTTTTCATGTGCTGTTTGGCCATCCGTATGTCCTCTTTGAAGAAAGGTCTATTTAGATCATCTGCCCATTTTTTAATTGGGTGGTTTGAGGTTTTGTTTTTTTTTTTTTTTTTTAATTGAGCTACATGAGCTGTTTGTAGATTTTGGCAATTGATCCCTTGTCAGTCACTTCCTTTGCAAATATTTTCCCCCATTCTGTGGGTTGTCTTTTTGTTTTGTTTACAGTTTCCTTTACTGTGCAAAAGCTCTTAAATTTAATTAGATTCCATTTTTTAATTTTTGTTTTTATTTTCATTACTGTAAAGGTAGATCCAAAAATGTTGTTGCTATGCTATATATCAAAGAGTATTCTGCCTACGTTCTCTTCTTAGAGTTTTATAGTGTCCAACCTTACATTTAGGTCTTTAATCCATTTTGAATTTATTTTTGCATGCAGTATTAGAGAATGTTCTAAATTCATTCTTTTACAAGTAATATCCAGCTTTCCAAGAACCATTGTTGAAGAGACTGTCTTTTCTCTATTGTATATTTTTGTATACTTTGTCATAGATTAATTGACCATTGGTGCATGGATTTATTTCCAGGCTTTCTAGCCTATTCCATTGATCTATATTTCTGATTCTGTGCCAATACCATACTCTTTTGATTACTGTAGTTTTGTAGAAGAGTCTGAAGTCAAGGAACCTGATTCCTGCAGCTGCATTTTTCCTTCTCAGGATTACTTTGGTTATTTGGGGTCTTTTATGTTGCCATACAACTTTAAAACATTTTTGTTCTAGTTTTGTGGGTGAGGGGAAGCATTGGTAATTTGATAAGGATTGCATTGAATTTGTAGATTGCCTTATATAGGATAATCAAAATTAATTCTCCAAATCCAAGAATGTGATATATCTTTCCCTCTATTTGTGTCATCTTTGATTTTTTTCATCAACATCTTATAGTTTTTAGAGTACAGATCTTTTGCTTCTTTAGTAGATTTATTCCTATTTTATTCATTTTGATCTGATAGTAAATGAGAGGGAGAAGGCAATTGCACCCCACTCCAGTGTTCTTGCCTGGAGAATCCCAGGGATGGGGGAGCCTGATGGGCTGCTGTCTATGGGGTCGCACAGAGTCAGACACGACTGAAGTGACTTAGCAGCAGTAAATGAGATTGCTTCCTTAGTTTCTCTTTCTGATCTTTTGTTGTTGGTGTATAGAAATGTACTAGTGTATAGATTTCTCTGTATTAATTTTATGTCCTGCAACTTTGCCAAACTCATTGATGAGCTCTGATAGTTTTCCGGTGGAATCTTTAGTATTTTCTATATATATTATCACGTCATCTGCAAAGAGTGACAGTTTTACTTCTTTTCCAGTTTTGATCCCTTTTATTTCTTCTTGTTCTCTGATTGCTGTGGCTGGGACTTCAAAAACTGTTGAATAAAAGTTACAAGAGTGGACGTCCTTGTCTTTTCCTAATCTTAGAAGAAATGCTTTCAGCTTTTCACCAATGAGTACAATGTTAGCAGTGGGTTTATCATATATGGCCTTTATTATGTTGAGGTCAGTGCCCCCTAGGCCCACTTTCTGGAGAGTTTTATCATAGATGATTGTTGAATTTTATCAAAAGCTTTTTCTGTATATATTCAGGTGATTGTAAGATTTTTATTCTTCAATTTGTTAATGTGGTGTATCCCTCTGATTGATTTGCAGATATTGAAAAGTCCTAGCATCTGTGGACATAACTCCCCTTTGATCATGGTATATAATCCTTTTAATGTAGTGTTGGATTCAGTTTGCTAGTATTTTCTTGAAGATTTTTGAATCCGTGTTGTTCTTCAGTGATATCGGGCTGTAATTTTCGTTTTTGTGACATCTTTTTGTGGCTTGGAGATCAGGGTGATGGCGGCTTCATGGAGTGAGCTTGGGAGTTGTCCTTCCTCTGCAGTTTTTCAGGAGCATTTCAGAAGGATAAGTGGTTAACTCTTCTCTAAATGCTTGATAGAATTTGCCTGTGAAGACGTCTGGTCCTGGACTTTTGTTTGCTGGAAGTTTTTAAATCGGTTTCAGTTTCAGTACTTGTGACTCATCTGTTCATATTTTCTATTTCTTCCTGGTTCAGTTTTGGGAGATAGTTCCTTTCTAAGAATTTGTCCATTTCTTCTGGGTTGNCCTGGACTTTTGTTTGCTGGAAGTTTTTAAATCGGTTTCAGTTTCAGTACTTGTGACTCATCTGTTCATATTTTCTATTTCTTCCTGGTTCAGTTTTGGGAGATAGTTCCTTTCTAAGAATTTGTCCATTTCTTCTGGGTTGTCCATTTTATTGGCATATAATTGCTTGGTGTGCTCTCTTATGATCCTTTGTATTTCTGTGGTGTTGGTTGTAACTTCTTTTCATTTCTAATTTTATTGATTTGAGCTCTCTCCCTAATTTCTTGATGAGTCTGGCTAAAGATTTATCAGTTTTGTTCTGTTTATCTTTCCAGAGAACCAGATTTTAGTTTCATTGTTCTTTTCTATTATTTTCTTTGTCTCTATAGTTTTAATTTCTGCTCTGATCTTTATAATTTCTTTCCTTCTCACTTTGGGTTTTGTTTGTTCTCTCTCTAGTTAGGGTGTAAGGTTAAGTTGTTTATTTGAAATTTGTCTTGTTTCTTAAGGTGAGAGTGTATTGCTACAAACTTCTCTCTTAGAACAGTTTTTGCTGCATCCCACTGGTTTTGAATGTGTTTTTGTTGTCAGTCTCTAGGTACTTTCGAAAATTTTCTCTTTAATTTCTTNGTGGTCTGGTATTCTCATCTCTTTCAGAATTTTCTACAGTTTCTTGTGATCCACACAGTCAAAGGCTTTGGCATAGTCAAGAAAGCAGAAATAGATGTTTTTCTGGAACTCTCTTGCTTTTTTGATGATCCAGCGGATGTTGGCAATTTGATCTCTGATTCCTCTGCCTCTTAGACTGTCTTAATTTCTTTTTAGTCTTTTTTTCTTTACTCTGTTCTGTGGCAGTGATTCCTGCCATTCTGTCTTCCATATTATCTGTATTCTGCCTCATTTATTCTGCCATTGATTCCTTCTAGTGTGTTTTTCATTTCAGATATTTTAGTGTTCATAAAATATCTGTTTGTTCTTTAGTTCTCCTAGGTCTTTGTTAAGTATTTCCTATGTCTTCTTGATTTGTGGCTCCATTACTTTTCGGAGAGCTAGGAACATCTTTACTATCGTTACTCTGAGTTCTTTTTTGGGTAGATTGCCTATCTCCTGTTTACTTAGTTGTTCTAGGATTTTATCTTTTCCCTTCATCTGGGACACATTCTTCTGCTGGCTCATTCTGTCTAACTTTCTGTGACTGTGGTTTCTGTTCTACAGACTGCAGGGTTGTAGTTCTTGCTTCTGCTTTCTGCCCTCCTGTTGGACAAGGCTGGCTGAGAGGCTTGTGCAGACTTTCTGATGGGAGCAAGTGGTTCCTGCCTACTGGCAGGTGGGGCTGGATCTTGTCCTTCCGGTGGACAGAAACGAGTCAGGGAGTGTGTTTAGTGGGCAGCTCTGTGGGACCTGAGAAAATATTTAAAGAGGTAATAGCTGCACGCTTCTTCAGTGCTGCTGAGAGTCGAGAAGACTTTCGGCAGCCCGAATGCTAACGGGCGGGGCTGCATCCCCGCATTGTCGGCTGCTGGCTTTGAGGTGTCCCAGCCTTAGCCTGCAGGCCTTTGCTTGGGGCCAGGCCTTAATGAGAAAATGGCTGCCTCCAAGGGGGCTCCCAATGAGTACCCTCCAGAACTGCTGCCTCCAGTTTCTTTGCCCATGCATTAGGCCATAGTTGCTCCACCTTCACAGTAGGCCCCCCAACACCAGTGGGTAGGTGTGGCCCAGGCTCTTCTGTGAGCACTAGCTTTTTCCTGGGTCCTGGCGGACATACTTCACGAGTGGAGTTTCTTTTCCCCCAGTCCTTTGGAATTTCTGCAATCAAACTGTGCTGGCCTTCAAAGTCAGATTCTCTGGAGCCTCTCTTCCCATTGCCAAGCTCCTAGGCTGGAGAGCCTGACATGGGGCTCAGAACTTTCACTCCTATGGGAGAACTGCTATGATATAATTGTTTTCCAGGGGGTCACCCATCCAGCAGGTATGGGATTTGATTTTATCACAATTGCATCCCTCCTACTATCTTGTTGTGACTTCTTCTTTGTGTTTGGATCTAGGATATCCTTTTTGATAGGTTCCAGATTCTTTTTGTTGATGGTGGTTTGTCAGTTAATTGTGATTTTAGTCTTTTTGTAAGAAGAGGTAAGGTCACATCCTTCTACTCTATCATCATGTCTTCCAAGAAGAACTTTTTTTTTCTTATGCTTCATCCAGCTTCACTTGCTTTGTATAGGATACCTTAGACAGAGGCCTCCACCCAGCACTTCAGACCAGAGTTCTTCTGATCTATGTGTCTGCTTTTATGCCAAAACCATACTGTTTTGGTTCCTGTAACTTTGTAATATAGTTTGAAATCAGGACATGTGATGGCTCTAGCTTTGTTCTATTTTCTCAAGATTAGTTTGGCTTTGGGATTCTGTTATGGTTCCACACAAATTTTAGTATTATTGTTCCATTTATGTGGAAAGTGCCATTGGAATTTTGATAGAGATTGCATTAAATCTGCAGATTGCTTTAAGGAGTATGGACATTTTAGCAATATTAATTCTTTCAGTCCATCAGCATAGAATATCTTTTTATTTGTCTTTTTCAGTCTCTCTCATCAATGTCATATTTTTCAGTGTATAGGTTTTCACCTCTTTGGTTAAATTTATTCTGAGGTAGTATTTTACTGTGTGTGTGTGTATTATTTTTGTGTGTGTGTGCTATTGTAAGTGGGACTTTTCCCCTAATTTTTCTTCCTGATAGTGCATTGTTAGTACAAAGAAACAGAACAGATTTTTGTATATTGATTTTGTATTCTGCAGCTTTACCAAATTCCTTTGATTTTAACCTTTTATTCGTGGAGTGATTTGGGTTTTCTACAAATATCATGTCATCTGTCAATAGTGAAAGTTTTACTTCTCTTCTGATTTGAATGCCCTCTTTTTTCTTGCTTAATTGTTCTAGCTAGGACTTCTAGTACTATTTTGAATGAAAGTGACAAGAGTGGGCATCGTTATCTTGTCCCTGATCTTAGAGAAAAAGCTTTCAGATTTTCAGCATTGAGTATAATGTGAGCTGTGAGCTTGTCACATATGGCTCTTATTATCTTGAGGTACTTTTCCTCTATATCCATTTTGTTGACAGTTGTTATCATAAATGTATCCCAAACTTTGTCACATGCTTGTTCTGTGTTTTTTGAGAAGGTTCATTCATTATTTTCAGCGAGTCCGGGTCTCCGTGCTGCACACGGGCTCTCTTGTCGTGGTGAGCAGGGGCTTCTCTCCACTGTGGTGCATGGGCTTCTCTTGCTGCAGAGCATGCACTCAGGGGCACAGGCTTCAGTAGTTACAGAGTGTGGGCTCAGTGGCTGTGCTTCGTGGCTCTAAAGCACTGGCTTGGTAGTTGTGGCACATGGGCTTAGTTGCTGCGCAGCATGTGGGATATTCCCAGAGCAGGGATTAGACCTATGTCTCCTACATTGGCAGGTGGACTATTCACTAGACCACCAGGGAAGCCCTTATTCTATGTTGAGTGAGACGATCGTATGACATGACCTTTCACTGTGTTAGTGTCATGTGACCCATGGATTTGCAGATGTTGACCCATCTTTGTATCCCTGGAATAAATCCCACTTGATCGTGGTGTATGATCCTCTTAATGTGCGGTTGAATTTGATCTGCTAATGTTTTCTGAGGTTTTTACATCTTTGTTCATCAGGGATACTGGCCTGTCATATTCTTGTGTTGTCCTTATCTGGTTTTGGTATCAGGGTAATGCTGGACTCATCAAATGAGTTTGGAAGTATTCCTTACTCTTCTCTTCTGGGAGAGAGTTTGAGAAGGATTGGAATGGATTGTTCTTCAAATTTTTGATAGAATCCACCTGGTCTTGGACTTTAGTTTGGGAGAGATGTTTGATTATTGGGTTTATCTCCTTACCAGTAACCAGTGTGTCCAGACTTTCTATTTCTTCATGGTTTAGTCTTGGTGGTCTGTGTGTTTCTAGGAATTTATCCATTTCTTCTAGATTGTTTGGTTTGTTGGCATATGGTCTTTCTTAGTAGTCGCTAATAATCTTTTGTACTTCTGTGGTATCAGTTTTAAGAATTTCTGACCATTGCAGTTCCTTAACATCTAAATATCTCCAGTAGGCAGAAACCCTTGTCCACAGCAAGAGGAGCGTCATTCTGCCCAAGTTTCCTCATTGATTAAATCAACATACTCCTGCCCTTTCAGTACCTGACCATCATTCATCTCTCATGTGGTCCTTATCCCTGCCCACCACCTCCTGTTAAACATAGCTGCTCTTCTTATTTAGGGAAAATGACAAGGCAAATGTCAGACTTCGTTAATGTCTCTCTGTTAATCACCTTGGGCAAGGACAGGCTGGTAAATGCAGGTCCTTATCCACAAACTGCTTTAAACCAGGTGTCCTTTCCCTTCCTCCTCCCGGCCTGACACAGGTTCTCTCTGGACAAGGACGCAGGACTCATCATGCTGATTGCCAGACTGGACTACGAGCTCATCCAGCGCTTCACCTTGACAGTCATTGCCCGGGATGGGGGCGGTGAGGAGACCACAGGCCGGGTCAGAATCAACGTGTTGGATGTCAATGACAACGTGCCCACCTTCCAGAAGGATGCCTATGTGGGCGCCCTGAGAGAGAACGAGCCTTCCGTCACACAGCTGGTGCGACTCCGGGTAAGATGCCGGGGTGCCCTCCGATCTGTGTGTTTCCCTTGTCCTTCTCTCTCTCTGCCGTCTCCTTGACTACCCCTTTGTAAAGCCACTGCAAGAAGTGCTGACACCCATCCACGAAGGGTTCTGCTCAGATCAGGGTCACACTCTCGATCTGGGTCAGGCCCACCTCTGAGCACCACTTTGCATCCCTGGTTACTGAGTGAGACTTGTGTCTGCTTTGGCTTAGATTGTAGGTGTCCAGTCACCACCCTGCACCTCCCCTGGTGAGTGCCAAGCAGTTGCTTGTGTAAAGTCCCCCATCCAAACCCTTTAGTGATGGCCTACAGTCAGGTACTGCTGCAGCTGGAAGGCACCAGAGACCGTGGACACAACCCAGTTCATGGAAGGGGAAAGAGAAAGGGAGAGGCAGGCCCAGTGAATTAGTAGAGAGCCAGGACCAGAACTTGGGACTCCATGCTTCAAGCATCCTCCTGCTGTGAGTCCCTCCACCATACGTCAGTGACCTGTAATCAGAAACTGCTTAACATCTCATGCCCCTTCCTCACTCTGCTGACCCAGAGTGACAGGACCCAGAGCCTCCAATTAGAACTGATTTCTGAAGGAGGCAGGGATAAGGGCAAGGTGGAAGAGGTGGGCATGGGGGACACACAGAAGGCACGACCACGTGCCCACCCAGTCTGGCCATGGCTCCCCAGTGTACCCTGCCCAGCTCCTCTTACACGCAGACCGGAGGGAGGCCCCTGGAGGCTCCTAGGGTCAGAGACATTTGGAAAGAGCTAATTAATGCAGACACACCAGAGACGGTCAAGGAGGAGGAGGTTACCTGACCCCGTTCCAAGTGTCTTCTTCTCTCCTTGCATTCATGCAACCTGCACTTATTAGACATCCACTGTGTGCCAAACACTTGGCTGAACTCTTGGTATCAGTTGCAGTCAAGAAACGAAGTTCCTTCTCACACGGAGCTGACAGTCTGAACAAGGAAGGCAGACAGTAGACAGGCTATAATCGGGAAGGAGACGAATGGGGTGTCCAGCACAGGACCTAACCCAGTCCAGTGGTCAGGGAAGGCCTCCGTGCATAGGAAGGTCCAGCTGGAACTAGGGGTCTAGATGATGGTCATGCCAGGTGTGGTGGAGACCCTTTTCATCCCCTGGATAAAGCCTAGACTTCCTCTATTTCCTCTAGGCCTTCAGCCTGCCCTCTAGGTTCTCCGGGATACCTCCACACCCCTACATCATGTGTGTCTGCTGGGAGCTGGAGGGTAGCCTCCAACTCAGGGACAAGGAGAGCCTGGATCACCCAGAGAAGGGCGCTCAGAGAGGGGCCAGCCCTTCCTTCCTCCCACCCTCTTCTGGCCCCAGCATCACTGAAAGCTCATGGGCCCTGTTCATCATCTTCCTTTCAGGCAACGGATGAAGACTCCCCTCCCAACAACCAGATCACCTACAGCATCGTCAATGCCTCTGCCTTCGGCAGCTACTTCGACATCAGCATTTATGAAGGCTATGGTGGTACGTGCAGGAATGAGGGCCCGGCCTAGGGAGGAGGGTCCACAGGTGGGAACAGGGCTGCACTGCACACCTGTCTCAGGAGGGGGCCCTTCTGCCTCCCAGACACCCTGGACCACATGGAGAGCTGCCCCACAGCTCCTGTCAGCTGGAGCAGCACGTGGCATGGGGTTACCTTTTCATAGGTTCAAGATCTGTGTCTCCGATCAGCCAGATCTTTGAATCATAGTTTTGTGGCCAGCTGGGCTTCTTAAGTTACCACTGTGTGTGAGGTCTCTGTTAAGAAAAGGCGCCTGGGCAGATCTGTGATATGTGGCGGGTAGGGGGAGGCTTATTAGCCAAGCTTCCCCATCATTTGGGCATGCTGTGGCTACTGCCCAGCCCTTCCTGGCAGTGGCCTTTCCCTGCCTGGCCAGGCACAGTTCCATACTCTGGAACTTGCCCTACCTGCCCCACTGTGGGTCCTGATCCCAGGAGCCCAGGACGGAAATAGCAGCAATAACCTCAAGCTCCAAGATCCCAAGAGACCACTTGGTTTTACTTCCAAGGCCCAGAGACAGAGGGCAATTTGCCCAAGTCACACAGCAAAACTGTCCAGGCAGGCCCTTGTGGTCTGGCTCTTGGCTGCCTTTCAGCACCTGCCTCCCCACCAGAGTCCAGCTGCTGAGAGCCACCTGCACTCGCACCTGCCCAGGCCACTTCTGTGTCTTTGCAGAGTCTGCTCCTTCCACGGGGAAAGCCCTTCCTCCCAGCCCCTTTGCCCTGCTCCCCTTTTACCTCTGGCTAGCTTTAAGATCATGTGGATGTCCTCTCCTCCACGAAGCTTCCCTAATGCTGGCAGATGAGCTCGGTGTCCCCAAGACAGAGCAGATGGGCACTGGGTGACTCTGAATGTGGGACTCACTCCTCCTCCTACCCCACAGTTGTGTCAGAGACAGGTACGTGCAGAAGCTGCATCCTGGCTCAGGATGCTGCAGCCTAAGGACCTCTGTAAGACCTGTGTCCCCCTTTGAAAAGCTGAGCAGTCCCACACCTCTGCCCACCCTCACACCTCACTACCTTCTCAGCAAGAAGAACCCTCCTTGGGTTTTACATTACCAAAGCGGTCATTGTGTTTCTGTTTCCCAAATAGAAAGTGGCAGTTTAATATTGTGGGTAATGCCTTTGCAGACTGCCTATGCCCCCACTCCCAAGCCAGTATGTCTTCCTTCCCAAAACTGAAAATCAATGGCTTAGCATGAAAGAAAAAGGTGAGAGTCCAGGGACGTGCAGTGTGTCTCTGGGGAAGACACTGACCCTCTCTGAGCCTGCTTTCCTCATCTGTAAAGTGGGGCTTACATTACCACCGAAATAGTTCCCACCTGCTAGACTCAAGAGTGGGCCTGGCACAGATGAACTAGTCAGTAAACCTCAGTCAAGTCCATGAGGCTCTGGGAGTTCACAGGCAGGAGGGAAAAACCAGGCCAAGCCAGCCACACCCTCTCTGCCCAAAGGGGAGCCCTGGCCAGACGGACATGTAAAGTCTGCTTACAGAGGGCCTGGGACCTGTCCTGTCATTTCAGTGATCAGTGTGAGCCGCCCCCTGGATTATGAACAGATACCCAACGGGCTGATTTATCTGACCGTCATGGCCAAGGATGCTGGCAACCCCCCTCTGAACAGCACTGTCTCTGTCACCATTGAGGTGTTTGTAAGTACCCAGGGGTGCCCTGGCCTTGCCATTCTGGGAACTGGGGTGGTGAGGGTGCTCCCAGAGTGTTGGAGCCCTGCTAAAACCCTGTGTCCCCACATCCTTGGCTGCCCCCACAGCTCAGAGCCTGACTCAGACTGTCCCAAAGGCTGTCCCCTAGCCAACTGCCTCCCTGTTCGGCCAGGAAAGGCTCGGGGCCCTGGGACCCAAGATAGCCTGATGGTCCTGCTCTAATATCGTTTTGGAGCCTCAGAACTCCCTCTGGGGTGGAGCAGGAGCTGGGGCCCATGCAGGGAGGTAATGTCCTGTTTCCCTTCAGTTATAGCCACATTCCGTGAAGTTCAAGGGAATTCCTGGAAGGTCATCTTCTCTCCTCTCTCTCTCTCTCTGGGCCCCTCTTTCTTCTTCACTTCCTTTTTCCATTCCTCTGAAGATCTAAAGGGGCCTGAAACCAACCGCAGCTTGTCTGACACGAATATCAAACACACCTTAGTGCTTTCCGTGTCTGAAATTATCAGTCACTGAATCCATCTCCACACTGGTTCATTGGCCCCACACAGCTCCCCCAGCGATCCCAGGGTTGCAGAGCATGGTCTGACACCAGGCCAGTGGGCCTTCCCGCCCCCCGGCCCAGATACCCACCTCAATCCCATTAAAGGCGACTGCCTGCGGAGACGGTGAGCACATGCTGATGAGAGTCAGTGCATTGCCGGCTCCGGGAGGATTTGATCAGATTGTCAGGTTAGGAGATTCGCTGTGGTTTGACAAAGGCTCAGCAGAAACTTGCCCAGAGCAGGTTGCCGAATGACTTTCTTTCCCAGCTGGCTTTGCCAACGTCCCCTGGTGCTGCCTCACACCTGGCTTCATTGAGCCTCATCCTCTCAACCCAAGACTGAGCCTCCAGGGCCAGCCCTGGGCAGGGGACCCCGCTTGCTTACAGAATATGTTGGGGTGGCCGATGATGGAAAAGTCTAGGGTGATGCCTGGAGGAACCTGGCATCTGGGCATGTGGGAGCAGGGCACAGAGAGGCTCTATAGAACCAGGTCCAGGAAATGGAAGGGCAGAGTCTAGGACCCTTGTCTGACACTTCAGACTCCAGATCTCCAGAAGGAGATCCTCAAAAACCCAAAAGCATGCCTGCCTTTAACCTGAGACCACCCACCTGAAACCCAAGGCTAAGTAAGAGCGGAGAAGCACAGCACACCTGCTGCCAACCCTGACCACATCCTGGTCTTCCAGCCTGCATGGCCCTGACCCTGATCACAGCCCCCAGGGCCCGCTTAATCTTGGCCACGCTCATAACCCTGACCAGTCCCCTCACCACCAACAGTGCTTTCAACCAGAATCCTGCTCCGCTCCTGTGTGTGCTGTGCAGTGGAGACTGGGGAGGGATACAAAGGTGCCTGTGAATCCTGCTCCCCCACAAAGGGACACTGAATAGAGAGAGGAGCGTGGCTTAGGAGGCGTACGGCTTTGACACTCAGCTCTGCCACCCTCTAGCCATGTGACCTGGGATTCTTTTCCCCTTTGAACCTCAGTTTCCTCATCTAAAGAGTGGGGATCCTCGTGGTACTGCCTCATGATACTGTCGTGAAGATTAAGCATGATCGTGTGGGTGGTACTTGGCTCCAATAACATTGGCCATTTTACTGCTGGTAAGACGGATGTGTTCCAGTGGCAGCATCCATACACCAGGCTCTCTAATGCACAGGGAGTTCCAGGGAATTCAGCTGGGCAGAAAAGGACCTGCTCTAGACTTTTTGGAAACAGATATGAAAGAGGGGCAGAGTAGGGGAGGTTTAGGGAAATAGGTTGAGGTATTCTTGCTACCCAGGTATGGGCACGTAGCATTATCCAAGTAGAAATTCAAACTTCTTGAGCTTACGTAGGCTCTCTCGACCCCATTCTGCAGACGAGGCAGCTGAGGCTCAGGGCGGGAGCATAGCTGGTGCAAGGTCGCCAGTGCCTTCCTCGCTTTCTGGCTGGTTAGTGGCATTTGAATTTACCTCCAGTCCTAGTTAGCCAAGATTTGAACTCTGACCAGTCTGACTGCTGGGCTCACGTTCTACCCACCACACTCCTAGGCTTGGAGGCTTGGACGTCCCAGTCTTCATGTGACTGAGACCAGTGTGCCTCAAAGTTCATGTGGATTCCCCAGGTGTCTTCTTAAAATGCAGATTCTCACTTAGCACATCTGGGGAAGAAGGGCTGAGGCCCCGCATTTCCACATGCTCCCATGAGACGCTGATCCTTCTGGCCAGGGAACCGCTCTTTGAGTAGTGGGGCCTTCAAAAATCTGCCCTCGTGGGATCTTGAATCCCAGGGTCTGCCCCAAATCCCAGCCCGCTTCCCAACCTGTGGTTGGCTAAGAAAGGACCTGGGGAGGGCCTCTCTCTCTCTTTTCTGCCTCAGCCCCTCACATGGAGCTGGAACAGGAAGTGAATGGCCCAGAGACAGAACTGACCTTTTATCTACTGTGAATAGAAGAGTGACCAGCAGCCTCCATCTCCCTCCCTGATACCAGGGAGCGGGGGTCTCCATGCCCAGGGGCAAGTGAGGGCAGGAGTCCACCTGGCTGCTGTCCTCTCAGCAAGCCAGCACGTGCCCTGGCCTGGAGCCACCTCTGCTATTTTCAGATTTCCTCACAGCCATCATGCAGGTCAGCAGGGACCCTATACCTCCCTTCCGGATCTGCCCTGCTGCCAGGGCAGACCTGGTAACAAAGACAGGTACCACCTTGACTGTGAGTGAGCCTCATCTCTTGAGCAGAGCTTTGGGACGGTGCAGTCACTTGTGTCTAAGGACCACACTTGAAAAGGTCACTGCCTCCGGGTTGGTTTTTCATGTGGGTGACTTTTAAGTAGCTGTCACTTGGCTGAGCTGCCTCCTCCTTCTTCCAAAGGGATTTTCTCTCAACAGAAAAGGAAAAAAAAAAAAAGCCCCGGCAGAGATGAAGGAGTTGATGGCAGCATTTACTGCTCAGGTTGGGGGTGGGGAGAGGCAGATCAAGGCGATGGGGCTGTGCAAGGAGGGGGTGGGCGTGGGGACCAGGTGATTCCTTTTCATCCACTGCTTGTTGGTTTTTAATAAAGAAGTCAAACTCGGTTTGTAGATTTCCCATTAGGGGACAATAAGCTTTTGTAGAGGGAGCCGCTGAATTAGAACTAATAGTGAATGTAGTGCCAGGATCCGGGGAAATATCAGCGCTAATAAGTTTCTGCCTCGTGCGCTGTCACTGACATTCTCCGCGCCGTTCCGTGCAGCCAAGCAGGAGGCTTAAATATGTCCGTATGTGGGGCACTCGTGCCCACGCCAGGGATGACCAGGCGTGCTGCTGGGCATCAGACATCAGGTGGGGCCTCACTGCCGGTTCTCAGAGGCGGGGGAGAGGGACAGGCCAGTGGGAACCGGTGTGTGGTCCGCAGCCAGGGGCCAGATTGGGGAGCAAGAGTGCTGCACTCGGAGCCCCACAGTCCAAGGACGACAGGAGCCTCCGACGTCCCAAGGGGTGGACAGCCAGATGGCAGGCTGTCTCCTTCCTTTCTAATCTATTTTTAAATTTGTCTTATCAAATAGTTGACTCCTAGTGTTGAGTCCAGGCCACCTCCTTCTTCATGTTTGCTCAGCCAGAGGTGAGTGACTCCAGCAGAGTGACTCACTAGAGGAGCCTTTCCGCCAGAGGGCTCCCAGTCCACGGGAGACGTGGGCCCCTGGGAGTCTGCATCACTGAGAGCCAGAGCCCACAGACCCCCCAGGGGGGCTACCACCCGTCTGCCCCCTGAGCTCCATGCTGGGCTCTTGGGGAGGAAGGAGAAGGCACCAAGCCATGTGGACCAGCGAGGCTTCCTCCAAGAAGAAACGGGGAGGAACTCTCGCTGGGTGATTGCAAAAGTGGCTGATGGCACTGAGGACCAGCGTCTTCAAGGGCAGGGAAGTCTGCCCGACTGTGGAGGAGCTGTGGGAGCAGGAGGAGGCAGAGGCTGGGGCCCAGGCCCGGCAATGCTGGGTCAGCCCATTGACTTAGCACCATCTTCTGGCCATTCATGCAACCTGGGCCTGAGGAGGGATTGCTCTAGGACCGGAGCTGGGGGCTCTGGACTGGGTTTGCTCAGCAGGTGGAGGTGCTGCTGTTCTTACGTGTGTGCAGAAGGGTCTGGAATTCCAGCTCTGGGAGCCCACTGCCTGCCATTGCGTACTTCAGTATCTTCTGGGTTGAGATACTCCTTTCTCCCTTCATTTCTAAGAGGGTGAACATTGATAGGAGGGCTCCTGGAACCTTCTACTAGCATCTTGGTGGAGCTGGATGGGAAGGTCCAAGTGTGGGGCCGATGAGCTGAGGTTGAGAGAACTGGAGTGAACTTGGAGTTCAGCTGGGAGACCGATAGGAGAGCCAGGTGAACTGGGAGTTATGGGCAGTCCCAACTGGTGCCTCATTCTCCATCACTCCGGCCATCACTGTCCATCCTCGACTCCCACACGTTTCTCCAAGGCCTGTCCTGCCACGGTGAACTGGAGCCCAGCTGGAGGGTCACCTGCTTGCCTCGTGACACCCCACCTGGCTCCGTGGCACTGAGGTCAGCAGAGCTCCTTGGTGCCAGCGGTGTCCAGCCTCCCTGCAGTGACTGATCCAGGCTGCCTCCTTGGTTCCTGAAGCCTGTCCATTTTCTTTCCAGGATGAGAACGACAACCCCCCCACCTTCAGCAAGCCTGCCTACTTCGTGTCTGTGGTGGAGAACATCATGGCAGGTATGGCCCGGGTCGGGGAGGCCAGCAGCCACAGCATTCAGGGTGCAGGCCTGGCCTTGCACACACGCCAGAGCCCCCTGTCCTCCCTGTGTTCCCACAAGTGGAACCTCTGGAGGCATGCGGTTGTCCACCAGCCAGCAGTTTCTTCCAGAGCGCTGACTGGGTGCAGACTCTCTGCCGGATGCTTGGTCACTACACCCCCTGTAGCTAGTTTTCCTTCAGGGAAGAGAGTAATGGCTGAGGATTAATTCAGCAACCTCAGGTAAACAAGAGTGCCCTGAAAGTTCCAGGTTTATGGGGCATGAGGCCAGTCCCAGGGCCCGTGATGGCTGAGGGGGTCGCCCTGGAGGACAGTGTTCCTAGGTGAGGAGAGAACGGGAGACTCCTCCCTGGGCCGCATCTCAAGTGCCAGGGCCCACCTTGCAGACCCAGAGCCGCCAGCTCCACACCTGAGTTGTGCTCAGAGCAGGCCAGAAGCTTTACCCTTACACCCCGAGTGGACATTCCGTGGGGCAGACTCACGTCAGGAATTGCTACGGCAGCTGGAGGGGTCAGGGTCACCCAGAGGAGCCAAGGGACAGCTGGAATCTGACAGCTGGAGCAGGGACAGTTGTAGGAGTCAGGGACACCTTGAGTGAGAGATAGCAGAGGAGTCAGGGAGTGGCTGGGACCAGAGGTAGCCTTGCCCAGCGCTGCCGGGCCCTCTGAGGAGACCTTCTAAAGGTACCCACCCGGTGTCTGATGATTTGCTGGACGGGGCCCAAGCTGGGCCCAGCCCACCTGCCGCATGCCAGTCTCAGGCACCCCCTGAGGCCACTGACCACCCTGAACACCACTGTTGAAGCAGCCCTCCGCACTCCCCTCTGTCCCCAGAGACTCTGACAAGGCGAGGCCTTGATCCTGCACTTCATCCTCTTCCACGTTGAGTGTGCTGGGATAAAGGAGTGTATCAGGGCAAAGGTGCCTGCCTCCTGTCAGGACAGGACTAGGAGTCAGATCAGAGGCCCCACGGCTCCCCAGAGGGACCCAGAAAGACCTGACTGTCCACAGCCCCCTGCCCGGCCCTCACACCCCCCAGGAACTGTTGATTCACCGGCATGATAGATACCACGATCTGACATGGGTCAGACCTGTGCCTCACCTGTTTTATCCCATAGGATCCTCACCAGCCATCCCACAAGTCAGGCTTTATAGTTATACACATTTTACAGAGGAAGAAGCTAAGGCTCAGACAAAGTAAGGCATTTGCCAGAGGTCCCACCAGATTCCAGCCAGGGCATGGTGACTGTAGAAGGCCACACACTGACCCTTGTCACCACCCTGCCGGAGCTGGAAGGAGGAAGCTAGAAGCCCCGGGAGGCATGGCTGTAGGAAAGACTGACCTTAGAGTCTGGACAGGCCACTAGAAAGGCGGAACCCCTGACCCAGGGTTTCACAGAGATGAAAGTGAGGGCCTTAACTGGGCAGTAAAGAGAAAATAAAAACCCTTTACAAATTCTCCTTGTGAGCAAGATAAAATAAGACCAAAATCGAATACAATAAATGTAGAATAATTTAATATGGAGCTTCATTTCTTTTTGAGTCAAAGTCGAAGCTGGCCATTCTGAGCTCATTTACTGCGGTGGCATCAGGGAGGGATGGGGTGGGGCATGGTGTGCTCTGGGGCTGGACCAGGACTAAGCTGGGAGGGGGAAGGGAGTGGGCCTGACCCCTCCCAGGCTCCACTCCCTCCCATGGAGCCTTGTTCCCACACAGCGCAGGAATCTGGGCCACAGGAGCAGGTGGGGGAGCCCACTCTCACCCCCAGATGGCCCCTGGGGCAGGCCTCCTGCCCTCTGAGGACTCCTCCACTTCCTGTGCCCTGTCCTGCTCCCAGAGCCTGGGGCTGTGAGCCCAGGGTGAGCAGGCCTGTCTCCTTTTGTCTGCCGGAAGGAGCCACGGTGCTGTTCCTAAATGCCACAGACCTGGACCGTTCCCGGGAGTATGGCCAGGAGTCCATCATCTACTCCTTGGAGGGCTCCTCCCAGTTCCGGATCAATGCCCGCTCAGGTGAGCCCTGACCCTCTGCACCTTCAGCTGATGCTCCATACCCAGCCTGGGGACCGTCCTCTGGGCCAGAGCCAGCTTGGAGCACTTGGCCTTATCCCTAAAATATCTGAGTGAGATGACTGATCTTAAAAAAAATGACAATGTGAACTCATTCACCAAAGAATGTCTTTTGGTAGTGAAGAGTCATGTTAGGTTTAAATATGTTCCATTTCACAATTATCTGGCTAACCGAGTGCTCTTCAAGGACATCTTTCTTCAAGCCTGTGGGTCTCAGTGGCTGACCTCACTCTCGAATCCTGGCTCCTCTTCCTAACATGAAATGTGCCTCAGTTTCCCCACGTACAGAGGATATACATACTAGGGCTGTTGTGTGAAAACAGGAGTCATTATAGAGAACTTGGAGTGGTCCCTGGCACACAGTAAGTACTGACTGAGTTAGGTTGTTAGCATTATTTCCTTTGGTCTTTTCACCCTGGGGCCCCCATCCTCAGCTCCCTGCTCAGCCCGTATAACTCTCCTTTCCTCTTCATTTCTCCATATGCCTCCCTCCAACTTTCTGTCCTCCTTGAGGCTGGGAGGGAAGCAGGGCAGAAAAAAGCAGCAAGATTCCCCAGACTTCTAAGTCAGAAGCTGGAAAGGAAGGAGAGGTCTCTGAACATTTGTTCATACCTTCGCTCAGCTGTCAGTGGGGGCCTGCTCTCCACCAGGTGCTGTGCTGGGTGCTGGGGAAAGAGAATGGAATAAGACATGGCCTCACCCTCACGGGGCTCCAAGTCAGCTCAGTGGATGTGCAAGGCTCCCCACTTCCAAGTTCTCCTTTGTGTATTAAGGGAACTTGTAGTTGCTGAACAGGCCAACCCTGAAACCTCAGTGGCTTAACATAATAGAACTTCTAACTCACCCAGCAATCCAGTGCCGTGTTTGGTAGACAGTCTTCCACATGGTGATTCGGGGACCCAGACTCCTTCCGTGTTGTGGCTCCAGGGTCGCTGAAGAAAGGAAAAGGGAATGTGGGATATTGTGCAAGGAGATGTTTATGGGTCAGACCTGGAGGTAACAGACATCACTGGGGCCCACATCCCATTGGCCAGAACCAGGCAATGGCCCTGCCACATGCAAGGAAGGCTGGGACCAGCATAGTCCCTGGCCTGGCAGCTCCTCTCCAGCAAGCATCTGGCCTGGGAAGGGAGCAGGAGCCTTTGATGGACCCTGGCTGTCCTTGCCCTGGGCGGTCAGTGGCCCAGCAGGGCATCTAGTCTTCCTGTTATCTGTGCCTCCGTGCTCCAAGCCTGCCTTCAGTCTGTTTCACCCCGCTCTCCTGGAGGCTCGGGGAGCAGATGGCTGGTGTACAAAGACTTAACATATCCAGGGCCAGCCTGCACCTCCTGTTCCACCTCTGACAAAGCCGGTGCCTCCCTCTGACCTCTCAGGAGCCTCCAGCCTCAGGAAGTCTGTGTTTCTGGGGAGCTCAGAGGACTATCATTAAGGAGTATTAGCCAGGCACTCAGCACTGCTCTAAGCGCTCTGACCAACATCACCACCACCCTGAGGTAGGTCTCACCCTCATGTCATCCCCATTTTCATTACAAGGAAAGTGAGGCAGAGGAGAGGGTAAGTCACTGGACTCAGGATTCAGAGCCTGAACTTCTGACTCCAGAGCCCAGACTCTCAGTGCTCTGTTCTCTAAAGCCGTGTAGGCTGTGTGCCGCCCCCAGATACGGTGGTGGGCTCGCTGACCTTTCAGCACCTACCCTGCCTCTCCACTCAGGGACTCCATCTCCACCCTGGGGCCTTTCATAATGACTTGGACACTTTCTCGCTGCCTTAACACGGCTCCTCCAGCTCCAGAGGTGCAAGCGTTTTCCTCTGAGCGCCTTGGTCAAATTAGCCAGGCCCACTCCACAAAGGTGGCCTTAATTGGATCTAATTTCCCAGACAGGAGGAGCCATCTATCATGCCGACAAGTTCATGTTTAAAACTTTTCAGAGATTAATTTCCTCCTCGCCCTGCCAATTAATGGACACCACCCCAGCACGGAGTGTGGCTTGGCAGGCAAACGATTGCCAGGCTTTTGTTCCTGGCCTTAGCACCTTCAGGGCCCTGGCCCCCAACCCCAGCTTCCTTATCATGGCAGGAAGGGGAAATATGAGAGTGGAAGAGCCCTCAGGACCACTGGCCCGGCTCCCTTATATTACCTTAGAATAAACCACGCACAGAGAAATTAAGTAACCTGCCGCAGGTCACACAGCTCAGCCAATGGGGATAGCACTAGGTCCTTGCCCTTGGAGCACCCTCACAGTCCCTTGGAAGAAAATGAACATTTTCTGAATGTTTGGAAACTTCACCTGTAGTTATTTAATCCTCACAAAGCTCTGATTTGAAAGCATACTAATCTCTTCTAGATGAAATAACTGAGGCTCAAAGAAATTAATTAACTTTCCTAGGCTAAGCTCCTGGAAAGGACAGTCATCAGAAGTCACAGCTGGACTTCACTGTCCTGAGCACCGGCTCTTTGCAGTGGCCCTTGTGAGATGGAAGATGGCCGGTTGTCAGACCGTACTGAACTGGCTTGTGCTGTCTCATGCCTACTCATGAGAACCAGTTACGTACATCTCTTCCCAACTCCAAGTTCAGTGCTACCTACCGAGTGGGTAGCTTCAGATGGGCCCTGGTGGGAATATTTATAACTAGGGAAATCAGCAGATGCCCTTTTTTCCCTTTGGGGATCCAGTTGTCAAGCATTTACTGTAACACCACTACCAAACGACTTCCATATCTTAGTTACACCAAAACACAGAGAAGAGCCAAAAACAAATCGACAAAGATTATGTGGTGGTTTAATCACTCAGTCGTGTCCGACTCTTTTGCAACCCCATGGACTGTAGCCTGCCAGGCTCTTCTGTCCATGGGATTTCCCAGGCAAGAATACTGGAGTGGGTTGCCATTTCCTTCTCCAGGGGATCTTTCTGACCCAACAAAGATTATGGTCTATTTTAAATGTTTATATTTAATAGAATAACTTATTTATACACCAAAAAATTCAAAGCATTGTTACAAGGTAATTAAGGAAACTATTTGTAGCCATTAATATTAAATCCCAACCCACTATAGGTTGAGCTGTCTAGAATGAGCCACGCATTGAAACATGCATGAAGCACTCACNAACAAAGATTATGGTCTATTTTAAATGTTTATATTTAATAGAATAACTTATTTATACACCAAAAAATTCAAAGCATTGTTACAAGGTAATTAAGGAAACTATTTGTAGCCATTAATATTAAATCCCAACCCACTATAGGTTGAGCTGTCTAGAATGAGCCACGCATTGAAACATGCATGAAGCACTCACCGTGTTTCAGTCCTGTTTTTGTATTTCTATAAACAAATGAATAAATAGTGCCAGATGCCTCTCTAAGTTTAGAACCAAATTAATCCCATATCAACCCTATGAGATGGGCCCTATTGTTGTTCCTTTTTAACCAGATGGAGAAACTGAGGCACGGGGGTTTTAGGTCACTAGTTCCAGGTGATAAAGCCAGTGAGGTAATGTCCACAGCCTAAGTGAGAGGTACTTTGTGACTGAGCTTGAGTCCAAATGACGCCCCTGCCCTGTTTTCCAGCCCCATAATCTGTCTCGATTTCCCCCATCTGAAAGTGCTTCCTCCTCCTGGGGTTATGTTGCCCAGCTCTGGGGTTCAGGTTCCCAAGGCATGGCTGCCGTGCCCTGTGAGTGCCGTCTCACCACCCCCTATTCACACAGGTCACTGGATCTTGCAAGCATCTCTCTCACACTGCGCGCTCCCTCCTTCCCCATTCCCTCCCTGGCCCACCCAAACCATCTCTCACGCACCCTTCTCTTATTGCAGGTGAAATTACCACCACCTCCCTGCTTGACCGTGAGACCAAGTCTGAGTACATCCTCATCGTCCGGGCAGTGGACGGGGGCGTGGGCCACAACCAGAAAACCGGCATCGCCACTGTGAGCATTCAGCCAGCCCCTGGCCCTAGCTCCCCACTTGCCAGCCAGGCTGCCACCTCCAGCTCATCTTCAGCTTGTTCCACTTAGGCCCCTGGACACTTGTGTCCCGAAGCAGTGTGAGGCCTTGTGGGCGTGGAAGGTGGCAGGTACCATTTCACTGTCAGCCAAAGTCAGCCCTGGGGTCTTCGCAGCTAGGGGAAGAAAGACATGGGGGTGCTTGGGAAGAGCAAATACTCTCTCCTGCCTCCAAAGACCAGCTGGCAGAAGGCAGGAGCCCCATAACTCCCTCCCTGCCCTGGCACCTGCCAAGAAACAGGAGAAAGGACGCCCAGGAAGAGTGGCTCAGAGCAGGAGGCAAGGCCCTGAGGGTTCCTGGGGGCTGTCACCACCCACCCCTACCTTGCCATGCTGAGAAACGAGGTCCCGGTTTCCCTCCCATGAGCAGGTAGGACCCATGAAGCTCAGAGCCCCACCCAAGGCCTTCCTGCCTCAGAGGAGAAGCTAGAGGAGAGCCATCAGAGGGTCCTGACTGAGCTCTTTGCTGCAATTGCTGCAGAGGAGGGTGGGGTGAGACTTTCATGCTGTGGGACAGGAAGAGCGGCTGACAGGCCACTCCAGCCACTCCCCTCCTTATCCTCATTTGCTGTCTCGCAATCCCTCTGGAGCCCCCTCTCCTCAGCCCTCATCCCACCCACAGCAGCTGCCCCCATTCTTACCCAGCCAGAGGGGCTGGGGGTGCTGCCACTTGGCAGAAAAATCCCCAGTGCCCTGTTCAGTCATGAGAGGCCCCTGCTAATAGGACTCAGAATTCCATAAATAATTTACCTGGGTGGCAGATGAGCAGAGAAATTGCTTGGCTCGTAGCTGAAACTAAAAGGGGAAGCTCTGTGGATCCTATCACATGTCCCACCGCAAACCTCCCACACCCTGTCAGTGGCCTACAGCCAAGACTCGGGGTGGACAGAATGCATCCCAGGTCACAGGGACCATTTCAGGGGTCATTTCATCCATTCCTCTGTCTCCTAATGGGACAGCACCTAGGCGCCACGAAAGGTCTAGGCCCCCTCCTGTTCTTGAAAGCCCAGGATCTCTCCTGAGGCCCCCAAAGTGGGTGGAGCTGGTGGAATTAGTGCCAAGGTGCCTGTAGGCCTCTGAATGAGTCCCCAGCATGGGCACTGTCCTTGCACAGCTCAGCTAGATGCATCCCACAGCTCCCCTTGCGGCTTCACAGGTGAACATCACCCTCCTGGACATCAATGACAACCACCCCACCTGGAAGGACGCTCCCTACTACATCAACCTGGTGGAGATGACCCCTCCAGACTCTGACGTGACCACGGTGAGTGGCTGGGGGGAGCAGAGCTTCCAGGGGGCTATTCAAGGAGTGTCTGCCTCCCCCACGTGAGCTCTGTGGGCCAGCCAGTGTGGAGCTGTTTCCAAGTCAGCTCTAGGAGCAGAGCTCCAGATGTTCTGTTGCGTGGTGAGAGATAGCCAGGGTTGGGGGAAAGCCCTCACACAGTGCTTGGAGACAGCAGGCTCCAGACTTTGTCAAAAGGGGCACTGGCCGCCCAAGGACAGTGCCAGAGGGGCTAGGGCTGGTTCAGATCGGGGTCACCCTTACCCTGGGACCCCAGGACTCTGGCTACCCCCTCAGTAAGCCCCCTCCAAATCGCGCATGCTTCAGCCCTTCCCCCATCACCTTCCTTCCTCCTCACTTCTGCACTGCAGCCTGCAGTCTGGATCAGCAAGCCCAGGGCTGCCCCAACAGGGGGCTCAGAGCTCACCCAGGGGCTTTCTGGCATGAGATGCTGCAGGTTTGCACAGGCTCCTAGGTGTGCTGTGTGTGGGGATACGGCTCAGGATAAGGAGTGAGAGACGCAACCAGAAAACCTCAGGGCGTCCAGAAAGGAGAGCGGTGCCCTGGGGAAACTGAGCAAAGTCGGGCTCAAGCATCCCACTCTCTGTGCTGGGATTCACATTCATGAGGCTTTCTTTCCCCCTCATGCTCGTACCCCATTTGGCCTCATTCAGAGAGCCTCCTGCCCCAGTGTCCAGCCCCACAGACACCAGCACCCCCACCNGGTGCCCTGGGGAAACTGAGCAAAGTCGGGCTCAAGCATCCCACTCTCTGTGCTGGGATTCACATTCATGAGGCTTTCTTTCCCCCTCATGCTCGTACCCCATTTGGCCTCATTCAGAGAGCCTCCTGCCCCAGTGTCCAGCCCCACAGACACCAGCACCCCCACCCCACCCCCCGGTGATGGACACGAACCTGACGGATCACATGCTCAGACGCTCAGTCGTGTCAGACTCTTTGCAACCCTCTGGAGTGTAGCCCACCAAGCTCCTCTGTCCATGAGATTCTCCAGGCAAGAACAGTGGAATGGGTTGCCATTTCCTTCTCCAGGGGATCTTCCTCACCCAGGGATCGAACCTGGGTCTCCTGCATTGCAGGCAGATTCTTTACCAACTGAACCAGTAGGAAAGTCCCCATTTATTGAGTGCCTGGGACATGCCAGCTGCTGTGTTAGGTACGTCTCACGGATTCTCTCATCTTCATGGGGATCCCACATCGTGGCAGATGGATTCCTTGCTTCCGCTGTACAATAGAGAGAATGGAGACTTAGTGTTTGAGGGACTTGCCCAAGATCACGGAGCTAGTGAGATAGTAAGAGATCATGTCAGGACTTCAACCAGGGTCTGACTGACTTTGAAACTACCTGACCTCTGCCCCTCTGCTGGCTCAGGGGCGCTCTGACAGGTGGTTGGTCCTGAAAAACTGGAGAACTTAGCTGGGATGGGAGAAGGGATGGTAAACTTTCATATCCAGTTCTTCAGGAAGGCTGCCCCACCCTGAGGGCAGGCAACCTCGGACTGGTTATGCCCAACCTCCTCACCCCTCCCCTCCTCAGCCACAGGCAGTAGCAACAAGGTCTGCCAGGTCTCGATGGAGGAAGATGTCAACCTGTGGACAGCCATGTCTACTTAGTACTGAGGGGTGGACTCTCATGTCCTTCTCCCCGGACAGAGAAGGACAGAGAGAGAAAGAGGGCGAGGGGCTGGCCATCACACCTGTCCTGTCTTCCTTCCTACCTGTTAATGATACGAGTGACTCTCAACTCTGGGCAGGATCCCCTCCCAGGGATTCCAGTAGGGTGCAGGATCTGGAATCGGTTTTCTCAAAGTCCCACGTTGGGGAATCCTTCCAGCTCAAAGCCAGACTTGGCAGCCACTCCCAGACGCGATGGGCACTCTCTGCTGCCCCCTCATGGACACTAGGGCTCTAGACCAGGATGACCCCAGCCAGACTCCCAAAACGCTGGGGCAGAATGCCCCCCTCTGAACACCTGTCTGGGCAACTCACCTTTGCTTTACCTGTCTGGGAAGTTCTTCCCAGAGGAGACTGGGGGGAGGAAGGGGCTGTGTGGGGCAGCATTCGGCCTGCTGCCCAGAGAGCAGGTCTGCTGGGCGGGGAGTGCGCTTCCTTGGCTTTTGGCGTTTCCCGGATCAGCGCCCGTAGCCTTCTCCGGGTCTCCAGCCTTTCCTCGCATCCTCTGTGCCGTGGGCAGGTGTGGATGGGCCAGGGGCTTGCTGCCTCGTGTTGTCTCACTTTCCAGGAAACCCCCACAAGCCTTCAGTGAGCACCTACTGTATGCCAGACGTGGCAGGCTCAGGAGTTCAGGGCGCAGCATTTCCTCTCTGCCTTCAGGGTGCTGCGTGTCACTCTGAGGCTGGAACTCACCCCTGGTTCACATCTCACCCTGTATAAAGCCAGGATGCTTCCTTACTGGACCTGCCTGGCCCACAAGATCTGCCTCACGTTAACTCCGGGGAGCAGGACATGTGAGTCCACCCCTCAGTACTAAGTTAGACATGGCTGTCCACAGCCACGGGTTCGGGGCACCTCAGCTTTTCAGTGACTCGTGGTTGTGTTTGAGACCTGAAAAAAAAAAGTTACTCAGAATTTCAAAAAGAACAGAGACAGAATTAAAGCTTGTTATATTAAACATCTGCCACATATGTTGTGACAACTTTAGAAATTACAATATCTAAGGTGTATAACAATTTCATTGCATTTAAGGACAAGTTGTAGGCTTGATTTTCTAGAATTCTGGAGAATTTTTTTTTAATGTGATGATTTGTCAGGATGTCAGAAATCAAGAAGCCCATACATTAATTGAGCTTGTTAGAGCAAAATAATTTCAAAAGGAATAGTCATAAAAATTCTTTCAAATTTTATAGCCGTGAAATATGTGTATGTGTGTATAGGTGGGTATATTATAATACCTTCTAGGGGGCCCCTGGGAACTTCTACGGTCTCATAATGGCCCTGAGTGAGGTAGGATCTGTGGCTGGAATTCAAGAAAAGTGGTCTGTAAGGAGGGAACAGCTCACCCAGAGGTGACCTCAGGAGGGGGTGATATTTCAATGGAAAAGAAACTAGCCCACCTTCTGACTCATCTCCCACCCGCCTTTGCACACCCACCACACACCCCCAACATGTGCAGGACTTTCAGTTTCCTGGACCTGCTGAATTCTTACCCGCCTTGGAGCCTCTGCACAAGCTCTTCCAGCCCCACAGGCTGCCCTCTCCTCCCTCTACTCCACCCCTCCCCCGCATCCCGACTCTTCCCATGGCTGGCTCATTCTCCTCCCTCTGGCCCCCGCTTAAAATGCCACCTCTCTATGCTCCATTTCTTTCAGAGCTGACTCCACAATCTGTGTTTAGGTTGTTTGCTTATTAAGAGGCAGTGTAGCTCAGTGATTAAGTGAGAAGCTTTTTCTGCTACCAAAAGGTCTGGCCTCTAACCCCAGCCATACCACTTACCAGCTGTGTGACGTTGGGCAAGTTACTTAACCTCTCTGTGCTCCAACCTTCCTAAGTAGAAAATGGGAATAAAGTCTCCACTTGATAAGGTTGTGGTCATATTTAGTGAGTCCAGACACACAAAGGACACTGGCACACAGTGAATGGTCAGCAGATGAGAGCGATTGCCACCATCAGCTGCCTCCCCTGCTGGAATCAAACAGTTGAGCCCCAGCACCTGGCACAGTGCCGGGCACATTCTAAGGATTCAGTATTTGTGAATGAGAGCTGTTGATGGACTTGTTCAACTTTCTTCCCCATCCTACCTAGCACCCTCCTCCAACAGGTGGGGTCAAGTCTTCCTTGTCAGAGGGAGATGAGGGCATGTGGCCTGGGACTTTCCCCTAGGGCCCTGCTAGAGGGACCCTGGCCACAGCTTCTAAAGCCTGAAGTGCAGGGTGATTCCCGTGTGTTTTTCTTCAGAGCTGTGTGCAGACGAGCGTGTGCCGTGCTCCCTTGCCCTGGGAGCTGGCCAGGCGCGGGGCTATGCCCATGTGTGCCGTGCTCCCTTGCCCTGGGAGCTGGCCAGGCACGTGTGTCTGTGTCCGTGTGCACTACACCTGCACGGGCACGAGCTTGCAGCGCGGCTGTTCTCTGTTTGCAAGTAAGATTTTGGCCCAACTCTCCCTTCCGCTCCTGTAGCCTCCTTCAAGGACCTGGCTGATGGGCATTGATTTAGAACCTTTCAAAGCCCTCCAGCAAAATAAAGGAGAGAGGAGAGGGAGAGAATTATTCCCCGTCAGGCCAGGAGAAAAATGACGGGCGTGAAATGGGAAATAAATGAGGGGAAAGTGGTGAGATTCTACACAATCGCCCAGCAGGGAGCTCATGGGAGGGGTGCCAGCCCACCGCCTTCTCCTGGGCCCTTGCGCCATCCTGCCACCCAGGAGGGGGCCACAGGGCCAGAAGTCAGGACCCACCCCCAACCATGGTCCTTTGGAAGCAGCTGCCGAAGATTCCCCTTCTCTAGCACTTGGGGATACGAGAAGGTGTATCAGCACACTCAGCAACAGGCTAGTGTGCCTGTCCTAGAAAGGGTGGTTCAGCTACTCTGTGCCTCAGTTTACCCATCCAGAAAAATGGGAATAAAAGCTGTCTCCATCCTCTACCCTGAGAGAAGCATTATAGAAGCATAAGCCTTTCTGGTCTCTTCTATCCGTGGGCTGACTGCCTGGCTGAAATGATCACAGGAGAGCCTGGGGGACAGAGCTCTTGTCAATACAGCGGTGATTGGGCCCCCAATATAGAGCATGGGGAAACTTAGCCCCATGCCCACAGCACAGTGAGGACTGCTCAGGCCTGGAAGGCTGAGGCCACCTCCCTGCCCCCTGGTTACAGCAAGGCTGGGAAGGGAGGACAGAGGCTGAGCAGATGGGGCGGGAGTAGCGCCATGTCCCACTCTCTGAAGTGGAAAAAGACCTGGATGGTTTGGAGTCAGAGCCAACGCTGGCCCCTCTCCCTGCCTGCCTGGGGCCTGGGGGCAGACGGGCACCCTCGGCAGGACAATCCATCTGTCTGTTCTGGTCTGATGGCCCCTGAGATGCCTCCGTCTGGGGTTTAAGCCAGAGGAGGGACAGATTCTGCTGCCAAAGCACAAAAGGCCGCACATCAAGTAAGATGAAGGAGCTGACAAGGCCAGGCCATCATCCCCGAGTGGCCAGGAGTTAAGAATGGCACCGTCCTGATGTAGCCCCCGGGACTGCAGTCACACCCTGTGGATCTTGTCCATCCTGGCGCTGCTGTGCCCCCCAGCACAGGGTCGGGTGAGCTGACGGGCGGGTGCCACTGCTGTCCTGGGCCCCTAGGAGNCTTCCAAAGAAATCCCAGGGCTGATCTCCTTCAGAATGGACTGGTTGGATCTCCTTGCAGTCCAAGGGACTCTCAAGAGCCTTCTCTAACACCACAGTTCAAAAGCATCAATTCTTCGGCGCTCAGCTTTCTTCAAAGTCCAACTCTCACATCCATACATGATCACTGGAAAAACCACAGCCTTGACTAGATAGACCTTAGTCGGCCAAGTAATGTCTCTGCTTTTGAATATGCTATCTAGGTTGGTCTTAACTTTTCTTCCATAGATTATATGTTTAAAAAAAGTTGTTTTCCAATAGAACTTATTTACAAACGTAGGCAGCAGATTCGGCCCAGGGGCCACAGTTGGCTAACTCTTGGTCCAGATGTTGGTTCTGCATCTCCAGGTAAGCAATTCATGTGTAATACTTGGGATACAGGATATTCATCATCTCTAACATTAGCCTAAGTGGCTCTACTCAGAAACTTATTGAAATTCAGATTACTACATTGTACTCAGGACCTACGGAACTAAAATCTCTGAAAGTCAGGTTCACCAAGCTATGGTTTAACAATCCTTCAAGTGATTTTATACATGCTAAAGTCTTCAAATTAAAGGTCTAAGTCCAGCAAAGTTCCTTAATAAAACTTGGGGAACTAGGTTCTAAGAATGAGCTTTCCCCTATTTCTCCCATCTCTTGCAAACCTCAAGAGATGCTGCCACTCCGCTAGTGAGCTAGTAATAACACTTTATAATAAGAGGCACAGCACACATGACTCCAGGCAGGTGGTATCTCATTAGACCAGCAGAGATGGAATCCTTTCCCCTAGTGGTACAAAGACTGCTATCCTTACAGTCTTGTTTCTGCAGAACTTAAAAAACAGAAAAGAAAAATACATGGTGAGTCTGTGATGTGAAACAGAGGCTGCAGGATAGATTTCTGTATGCTGATGAAGCTCTAGAAATTACTATCTACATTTAACTCCCCACATGGACAAACATGAAACATTTTGCCAGCACTTCAGGATATCTGCTTTATTATTATTATCCTGCCTGTTTTCTCGGTTCTTTTTCTCCTGGTCAGTCTTTTGATAAATTTCATCCCCCAGCCAGAAGAAACCTGAATTAAGCCTGGAAAGGAAAACAGGGTTCAAATTCCATCATCTCTATTTTTCTCATTATTTCCAGCCTTTTGTGTTTCTTATAGTCATTCTAGCTAAATAGGGTAGTAGAATAACACCTGCTCAGAGAAAGAAAGAAATAAAAGATTTACTGAGAGCAGAAAAGACAATGGTCTGGCAACACTATATAGCTGATATGTGCTTCACACTATGTAGCTGATATGAGCTTCTGCCCAACCCTAATCAACAAACAGCTACGTGACCTCATGTAAAGTTGAAGTCAAATGTCTCTACAATCAGAACCATGAGTGGAATCTGAAGATAGTGTGTGTGTCCCTCAAGAAGACACTGAGTTCTTAAAAACACATTAGGAATTAACAGAACTGTGCTCAGCCAACCTGCAGGACTCAAGTGCTGACAGTGAACACCAGATGGAATATGGCTCTGAAGGCCACCCACAATGCTAAGTAATAACTTTACAATCCTCACTCCAATGAGGCTGGTTCTGCTTCCAATGCCATCTTATAGAAGATGAGGCTCACAGATTGCCCCATAATCCAGGTAATTTGACAAAGTGGAAATATGTGTAAATAGAGAAAGATAATGAGCATGGCGAGATGTTAACAGCTGATCGGTGATGATGGAATACATTATGCTGTTTGGTTTTTTTTTTAATTAGTGTATGGGTTTGAAATATTTCAAGATAAAAAAAGAATAAAATGATTTTTTTTTTCCTTAAACAGTCACACTCATCATGCCCCTAGAAAACATCTATGTGGATCTCAACATAAAAACCACAGGCTGACTTCCCATAAAACCGTGGCATTGTACAGCTGTTCCAATATTCTCTTGATGCTCAACATAAGGAAACACCAAGAAAGTGACATCTGAACAGCATTAGATTCCAGAGAACACCCAACCAGGAAGTGTATGCAAGGTTCCTTCCCAGGATTGGGCACCCCAGATTGAAGCCCTGCACTTTTGGGTCTTAGGACACTGTCAACAAGTAAGAAGTTTTCAGTGTGCTTATGAAAATACAAACCGAGATGCCATTGGCATTCCATAGTTTGAACATCCATAGTGATTAACACAGCTGTTCCCCTACCATCCCAATCTCACTCCACTTTATTCTCAGATAAGAACAGATAATGCAGGTGGTAAACGATATTCTAATAGGGTCTGATATCATTCAAGCAACAGCAGACTAGGACTAGAGTTCCAGGTCCTCTTACCTACACAAGGAAACATCATAGAAGCAGAAAGTTAAAGTGAATTCACTCAGTCGTGTCCTGACTCTTTGGGACCCCATGGACCGGAGCCTACCAAGCTCCTCCATCCACGGGATTTTCCAGGCAACAGTACTGGAATGGATTGCCATTTCCTTCTCCAGAGGATTTTCCTGACCGAGGGATTGAACCCGGGTCTCCCGCATTGTGGGCAGATGCTTTACCGCCGGAGTAACCAGGGAAGCTACCAAGCCACACAAACAGGTTGCTGGGAAAGACTGGAGGCAGGAGGAGAAGGAGGTGACAGAGGATGGAATTGTTGGATGGCATCATCAGCTCAACGGACATGATTTTGAGCAAACTCCAGGGGACAGTGAAGGACAGAGAAGCGTGTCGTGCTGCAGGCCATGGGAGGGCAAAGGGTCAGACACTACTGAGTGACTGAACAACAAGGATTACGTTAGCACATGCCACTCCAATTTCTGCTGGATTGTGAGAACAGAGCCCACCAACAATATCTACACATTATTTGATGGGTCTGAAAAAGGGGAGACCATTTTCCCTGAGAAGAGCATCCTAATAATTCTATGCTTTGCATAGTTGCTGCTGCTAAGTCACTTCAGTCGTGTCCGACTCTATGTGACCCCATAGACGGCAGCCCACCAGGCTCCCCTGTCCCTGGGATTCTCCAGGCAAGAATACTGGAGTGGGTTGCCATTTCCTTCTCCAATGTATGAAAGTGAAAAGTGAAAGTGAAGCCGCTCAGTCGTGTCCGCCCCTTAGCGACCCCATGGACTGCAGCCCACCAGGCTCCTCCATCCATGGGATTTTCCAGGCAAGAGTATCTTTCAGAACTGAAAACAAATAAGAGAATCACAAGTATATGGTCCCAGACAGGTGAGAATGGAAAGACAGACATCTTGCATCAGTAAGATTCTAGAGCAGATGCAGGCAAAACTTTTCTGAAAGGTCAGATAGTAAATATTTTAGGCTTCATAGGCTGTAAGGTCTGTGTTCCAACTCTTCAGCTATGTTTTACCAGGAAATCAACTCTAAACAAGATGTAAACAATTGTGCCTGGCTATGTTCTAATAAAACTTTATTACAAAAACATACAGTAGCCTGCACTTGACCCACAAGCTGTAGTTTGCCACCACCCCATTCCAAAGATTGTCTCTCTCTCAAAAATGTGCTGTTTGCCTAAGCTTGCCAGGCTTTACATGACTGTGCATCTGTGTGTATACAGGTAGCTCTGGTGTACAAACTGCCTTAGAAAAAGAGTAGGTGGGTGCGCCATGATCTGCACTGATGGGGCTTTCATAAAAAAACTCAGTGGCCTAAACATAACCCATTCTCATGGCCTCTACAAAGCAGAACAACTTTACACATTTAAAGAGCCTTCTGAGAAATGTATTAAATGTTTCCTGGAATGGAATGTTATTGGTGTCAATCTTCACTCTATACAGATTTGCAACATAGAAAAACCCAGGAAATAAAAATTTCCCTTTGATGATCATATGTTTGATGCTCTGTCATAAATCTCTTTCATGAACTTTATCTCATTTAAACTTCATAAAACCCAGGGAGAATGGTTAACATTGTTCCCACTTCAAAACAGATGAAGAAAGTGAGACTCCCAGGTACCGAAGGGATCAGATGGATGTGGGACTAGAAATCAGATGTCCTAACTCCAAACCTCTACACTTTCCCCCTTTCATCTCTGTGATTCTAAACCAGGTGTTTATCCAGCAGTGGAGAGTGAAACTTTTTGTTACAAACATATACTGGTATTTATCACAACTGTCAAGGTCATGGAAAAAGAAGAAAAGATTAAGAACCTTGTACAGACTAGAGGAGTTTAAGACACGACAACTAAACACAACACAGAAAATAGACACTGTAAAAGCAACTCACGTCAAATGTATCATGACTATGCAAGATGTTGGCACTGGGGAAAATTAGGTAAAGGAGATTCCAGAATGCTCTGTACTATCTTTGCAACTTTTTGCATCTAAAATATTCCAAAACATAATTTATTTCTAAAAAAATGTACATAATGCACCTAAATGAAAGTGCCTATGTGCAGGGTTCTTGGGCTGTTTTACTTTTGCCAAACCAGTAGGTAGGAATTCTTACAGGGATTGATCACAGTTCTTATTTATAGAGAGTATGATATACAGTATATGTGGCTAAAAACTCTTTGAGAGAAAGAGTTCTTAATTCATAGGTGGTCACAAGATATGTCTAATTCCTGTAATTCCATAAGTGATTATCATTTTCACACTACTATTTCCATTCCATCACCATCTTTCAGCTGTTATTCAAAAGTGATTATAAATAATGGGGCTATAAAAGCCATTCAATAATTAGGACACTCACTGGCCATATGCCCACCCCGACAGTGGGAGGTGATTTATGTAAGGAAACCCCATCACATCTGCCAAGCTGGTTTCTCTATGGTTTCCTCTCAGACTCTCCAATTGCAGATAAAAACGTGGCTCTTAATAGTCATCTTTTTCTTAACTAGAGCACTGACTTATGAGCCAAAGTGCTACAGCATTTAAAATTTTATATACAGGGAAAGAAAACCAGACTCAATAAACCATTCTCTGTCTTGCCATCTCATGGATCCAGATAACCAGAGGAAAAGTACAAAACATTATCAAATGGATCTGGTCAGAATCCTGACCTTTGTCACAGAATGGGAAAGACCTAAAGGAAATCCAAGGATGAAAGAACTCAGACCTCGCTGGTCAAATCTCATCCCCTTGATACACAAGACTTTTAACAGATGTAAGCTTAAGCCCACGGCACGATTCACCAAGGGTTTCTTCTTCCAGGAGTGCCACTGGCATCTTGGACAGGAAAATTCTTTGTTTGTGGGTCTACTCTCTGAACCTCAGCAGCCCAGTTCTTGGCAGCTTCCAAATAAATGCCTGAAGTGATCCCCAGTCACTGCAACAAGCCTAGTGAGGCAGTGCCACCCTGGAAGATGGATAAATGAAGAGCAATCAGGAACAGTTATTCCTGTTGAGCTTTCTTTCTTTTCTCCATTTAGATCCAAGAGCATATTAGAAAAATACTGGGGGAAAAACCCTCATACGGGGGATGATTTCAAACCGCTAAGATCTCCTCTGCACATACTTACATAAGCATTATCTGTCTTCTAGTGCAGGGATGCTGGTAAAGAGGAATCAGAGCTTAATGCTGAGACCAGAGGTTTGTGCTAGTCCTAACAATGATGCAGCAGAGACAGTCTCCGGCAAGCCTCTCAATGGAAAGGCCCTCCACCAGTGTCTAGCCCATCGCTCCGGTTTATTGTGTTCACAGCCTTTGTGTGACTGCTCAGCCACTTCCGTTGTGTCCAACTCTTTGCGACCCTATGGGCTGTAGCCCACCAGGCTCCTCTGTTCAAGGGATTCTCCAGGCAAGAATACTGCAGTAGGTTATCATGCCCTCCTCCAGCGGCTCTTCCTGACCCGGGGATAGAACCTTTGTCTCCTGCATCTCCTGCATTGCAGGTGAATTTTTCAACCACTGAGCCACCTAAAGTCATGATTTTTTTACCCACTGAGCCATCTAAGGTGGTTTATCAATATGTTTATTTATCTTGTTTATTATGTGTCCTCCACCACCATGATAGTTTCACATGAGAGCTGAGACCCTCTCAGCTTAGAGGAGAAATTGGCATAGACCTAGTGATGATTAAATGAGTGGATGAAGGATGAAAACACTACTTAAAATAACACTAGTGACTAAAGCAGGACTAAGCAGAACTACATTCCCATCCTGGCTTTGCCGTTTGCTACCTCTGTGTTCTTAGGCAAGTTCCTTAATCACTCTGGGTCTCTTGTTTTCTTATTACGAAAATGACAGTACATACAATAGGGCAGTAAAGATTATTAAATGAAAACATGCAATGTTCAGCAAATGCTAGCTACCCTCCCCTTGACTTGGAAGTGATCAGTATCATATTCCAAAATGTACCCTTTGTGGAGTTGTTTGTCCTCCAGGAGAGCTTTTTAATATTTAATTCTTATGACAAAATGTATAAAACAAGTTAAACAAGTCAAGCTTTCCATATTACTAGGCTGAAAACTAACTAAAACTTGGATGCTGGCGCTGGACTGCTTTCACACACCCAACACTTACTAATAGTGCATCCAGGGTATACTCTACGGCCAAAGGTATGAGAGCAAAGACAGGATTTTTAGGTTTCTATGGAATATGAATGACAGTGCAGAGTATCACACACCCTTCAGTCCAGCACCAGTTATCAGGAAATCTGGATTCATTTTTTACTTTACTATTTATTTCAATGTATGTGTCATATTGCTTCTTCATTACTTTAATTGTATTACCCTGATGGATAAGGATATGAAGTATAGAAGATACTTTCCGGATTTCATACTAAACCAAAAACATCAGCTCTCCTTGTCTCAAGCCTACAGCCTTCAGACTAGAACTTACACCATCAGCTCTCCCAGATCTCAAGCCTCTAGACTCTTAACTAAAAGCGCACCATCAGTATTTCTGGGCCTCCAGCTTACCAACTACAGACCTTGGGGCTTGTCAGTCTACATAATTGCATAAACCAATTTCTTACCATAAAGTAAGTAAGGAAAAGTTGCTCAGTCATGTCTCTTTGCGATCACATGAACTATACAGATCATGGAATTATCCAGGCAAGAATATTGGAGTGGATAGCTGTTCCCTTCTCCAAGGGATCTTCCCAACCCAGGGATCAAACCAAAGTCTCCCGCATTGCAGGCATATTCTTTCCCAGCTGAGACACAAAGGAAGCCCAATTTCTTATCATAAATATCCATAAATAGATAAAACTTCCTATTGGTTCTGCTTCTCTGCAGAACCCGAATACATTAACTACCTCTTCTGGTTCCAACATGACATGCAGCATTCTAATAGGCACTTAATGAATCTTGCTGAAATCCCCAATAAATCAGCTTGGTTCACATACCTGAAGTGAATAGGCTAGATTTGACCATCCCAGAGTTCTCTCCCATTCTGATACTTATCTTGATCTCATCTTTCCATTCCAGCAAGGGTTTCTCCCTTGGGTGTCCTCTTGCAAAATTAATCCAGCTATGCCTCTCAGAAAAAGTNGCCAGATCCCCAGATCTGGAGTTTCAGATCCTTTCAAAAGATCGGCCCAGGATTTAGACTCCCCAGCCCTCCCTGGCCCCCGCCCTGAAGAATTCCATGGTGGTAGGCTGCAGGGACTGCCTGCTCCGCCAGAAGCCCATGAACACATTCGCCCCACTTGTCTGGAAGGAGGGGCGCTGGCAGTGTTGCCTGCTAGAGGGATCTAGAGCCGCTTCCTGGCTGGGAGACTTAGGGAGACTCGTCGGGCCTCGTCTGTAAAGAGGGCTTCTTTCTAGGTGTCCTCCTCCTCAGACTGCGGACACAGTAGGTGGAGAAGGCCTGTGAGGTTCAGGGAGCCCCTCCAGGCTGGTGGGTACTAGGCATCGCTGTTACAGTTCAGAAACCGCGGCTTAGGTGGGGAAAGGAACTTACCTACCTAGGACCAAGGCTGAGTGGGTAGAGAAGCCAAGGAGCCCAGGCTTCCCACTGTGGTTCATCTGCTGAGCCTCCTGCCTCGCAACCCCTAGAGACACCCCCTGCTGAAGCCAGGAGGGAGACCCAGTGCCTGAGTCTGAGCCAGAATGCTTCCTGCGCCTGGGCAGTGGGGTGCCCAGCATGGGAGCTCAGACAACTGGGGCAGGCAGCCCAGGTCACGGAGAAACCTCCCTGGGCTGGGCTCAGCTGAAGGGCCAGATCCCCCCCGGCAGGTGGTGGCCGTGGACCCAGATGTGGGGGAGAACGGCACCCTGGTGTATAGCATCCAGCCACCCAACAAGTTCTACAGCCTCAACAGCGGCACAGGCAAGATTCGCACCACCCACGTCATGCTGGACCGGGAGAACCCCGACCCCCACGAGGCGGAGCTGATGCGCAGAATCATCGTCTCTGTCACGGACTGTACGTTCCCCTCACGCCTGGGCTGTGGCCCCTGACCTTGGTGACCTGGGGACCTCCCCCAGTGCATGTCCTCTGGCCGTTCTGGGGCCTACCCAGGAGGGCTGTAACTTCGTCATCAAGAGCGGAGTGACACCCACCTCCCAGTTGTGACTGCCAGAGCACCCTTAGGGGGCAGAGGGGGGCGGGGGTGCAAGGCCCAGGCTGCCTCCTGGGGGGCCACTGGGATGGAAGGCCTCTGAGTCACCCTCCTCCCTCCCCCTTTTTCCCCTGCACCCCTCTCCNGGGTTATATGTTATACAGCCATCGATTGCACTGTCTGGGCTCAGATGAGGCTGAGTCAATAATTTCTGTCTGCGGCATCGGAAAAGGTCCCTCACTGTTCAACACACAAATTCACGAATGTACGCACGCGCCTCAGGGAATAGAGAAAAAATCCGGACTCAAACAGGTGTCTCCACAGTTTTGTGAATTTCCCATCACCCTGTACTCCCACCCTCAATCCTACAAGTGCCAAAGGGTGTGACTGGGAAAAGCTGACAGGGGCTTTGGTCCCTGGGGATGGATGGCAGATCTTGGGGGGAGGGCATCCTTCCCCCCAAGCCCCCGGGGCTGCAGTTAACAGGTGGGCTGAAGCACCAGGGATCTATCTCAAACGGTCGCCCCTACTCTCAGCCCACCACCCTCCAGGGATCTGGAGGCTGGGCCGGCGCGCCAGGGATCGGCGAGCCCGGGTCCAAGTCTTCCCCAGCCCGCTCCGTCCAAGAGGTCCGAGGCTGCCGCCGGTCCTCTCCTATCGCCGCCATGCCCCACCTGGCGGCTCCCGCTTACCAGTCGAAGAGGTTCAGGACGACTTCGGGCACGGTGGAGGAGAGCTCTAAGTGGAATTTCGGGGTGGAACTGAGGTCGCTGCCCTCTGCGAGCCAGGTTCTGATGAGCAGCAGAAGCACAGCGGCTCGCAGCATCCCTCGGATGCTCATGGCTGCGCACTCCAGGGCTTTGGAGGGCGCGAGAGGCTGTGGTTCGCCGCCGCCGCCGGGGAATGGGACCGAGCGAGCGAGGACAGTGCGGGGCGAAAGGGAGCTGGGGGGTCGCGAGGAGTCGCCTCTAAGGAGGCCTCTAAGCGAGAGTTTAGGGAGCAGGGGGCGCAGGAGTCGGACTGGAGTCCAGAAGCCAGGCTAGTGTCCGACCCGGAGCCTTAGGACGCGCCCGGCGGCTGCTAGGTGCGCTCCGTCTGCANTCCCCCTTTTTCCCCTGCACCCCTCTCCCCCACTCCTCTCCGTGGTCCCCTAGGTGGCACACCCCCCCTGAAAGCCACCAGCAGTGCCACCGTGTTTGTGAACCTCTTGGACCTCAATGACAATGACCCCACCTTTCAGAACCTGCCTTTTGTGGCCGAGGTGCTTGAAGGTACCCCTGCAGGGGTCTCGGTCTACCAGGTGAGTTTCCCTTTCGTGGCCCGAGACCCTGCTCTCTGTCATCTCCTCACTTCATACCAACCTGCCAGCCAGGGAGCAGTGGGTGCTGTGCGTGCCCAGGTCGCGATGGGCACTTTGCACGGGTCGGGGCAGCTGAGACAGGCCACAATCCACTCCAGGCTTGGAGAGCCAGTGCCCTGAGGGATGGAAATGGAAGGCTCCCTGGAGGAGGAGGGGCTTGAGTTGGGTCTTGAAGGAAAGCACCCAAGGAGATGGATAAAGGCAGAGGGAGGAAGGCAGAGACAGAGTCCTGGGAAGCCAAATGGCTTTCTCAGAGCCTGACTGTGATGGTCTGGCCCGAGACTCTCAACACTTCACGCCTATAGGTGGTTCTAGAACACAAAGAAGGTCAGACCCGTGTAGCCCAGATATTCTGTCTCCATGGGCAGCCCCCTCTCCTGTAAGCCCCAGGGCAGCCCCACACGGTGGGTGGGATCCCTCCACTTTTCAGGAGACATAGAGACTTGCCCAAGTCCCTGTGGCTGAGAAGAGATGGCCCTGGGCCTCTGCCTCCTGCTTCACCACCCTTCTGTTC
>SJYV01043387.1:133347-210213 GCA_006410875.1 Neotragus pygmaeus | reverse complement strand
GTGTCCGACTCCCTGCGACTCCATGGACTGCAGCCTACCAGGGTCCTCTGTCCATGGGATTTTCCAGGCAAGAGTACTGGAGTGGGTTGCCATTTCCTTCTCCAGAAAGAGGGCTCGAACTTGAGCTCTGCAGTTCCCCAGGTCCCCTCTACAACCTCAGCTAATAATGATTTCTGCTGAATGTGCAGAAGAACTTTCCCCGAGGATTAGAGCTGTGCAGATAAATTAGAAGTAGTGAGTCCCCCAGTGAGGAAACCATCCAATCCGAGTCTGGATACTCTCTTCTTGTCCGGCTTGTTGGATGTAAATTAGGGCAGACAACACTAACATTGACTTTCAATCTTGAGTCGTGCCGCGCTGTGTTAAGTCACTTCAGTCGTGTCCGACTCTGTGCAACCCTGTAGACTGTAGCCCACAGGCTCCTCTGTCCGTGGGATTTCTCAGGCAGGAATACTGGAGTGGGTTGCCACTTCCTTCTCCAGGGGATCTTCCTGACCCAGGGATCAAACCCACGTTCCTTAAGTCTCCTGCATTGGCAGGTGAGTTCCTTACCACTAGCACCACCTGGGAAATCCCCTCAATCCTGAGAGTCTTGGTTAGATCCAAAGCTCTCATTTTAACTGTTTTTGCACATTTTTCCTCGAATGTCTTGAATCTTCTTCTGTAAAACTTTCAACATGTCAGAGTCTTGAGTCAGGATCTCACTCATCAGCACTGGAGGTGCAAACGGTAACAGTTGGGAGCAGCCTAAGGACTGAGAGAAAGCTGGCCTACAAGTGTCCTCGAATGGCCAGGATTTAATGACATCCTCAAATGGCTTTTAAAAGCCAGCTGTATCACCTCATTTTTGTTATGTTACAAATAGGCCATGGGAGGGAGTCCTTTTCATCAAGCCTTTTGTGTAGTTGAGTCCCACATAGCTGAAGGGGTCTGAGCTGTTTAGCAGCTGCTCCTAGCCAGCAGTGGGAGAATCAGGGGTGAGGGAGACCCCTGAGCTTGGAGAGGGTCCTGGGCCAGCTGGAGTGAGTCTGGGAGAGCTTCCTACCGAGGAGAACAGGGTTTTGAAGGGAGAAGGCTGTAGACCTGGACACTTGTTCTGGAAAGCCCCTTTCCCACCTCTCCCACCCCCAGCCCCACTTGTTGCATCTGTACACCTTTCAGCTCGGACATGCTGACCCCCTGAGAGCATCTGGGAGGCCGCATTGTGGGTAGTGGCCTGGCCTGAGGCTCTGGGGCAGCAGCCGTGTCATCTGGAAGGAGGGGGCACTTCTTGGGGGGTGTGCATCAGTACCGGTGTCCCCAGACCTCACTCCAGCTCCCCCTCCCCTTCAGGTGGCAGCCATCGACCTGGACGAGGGCCTGAATGGGCTGGTGTCCTACCGCATGCAGGTGGGCATGCCCCGCATGGACTTCGTCATCAACAGCAGCAGCGGCGTGGTGGTCACCACCGCCGAGCTGGACCGCGAGCGCATCGCCGAGTACCAGCTGCGCGTGGTGGCCAGCGATGCGGGCACGCCCACCAAGAGCTCCACCAGCACACTCACCATTCGAGGTGAGGGCGCGGGGTGCCTCCTACTGTGCTAAGTGCATGGCATGGGCCCCGGGGCAATGCCAAGCTGGCTGGGAGCCCATGCCCATCACTGCTGTCCACTGTCCAGGCAGTGCAGACTGCCTTGCCAATGGGCATCCTCTTCAACTGGAGCTGTTCGACATAGCCCTTCATGTCTCCACCAGTTCAAACATGCCAGCAGGGCCTTCTCTCTGCCTGGTCACTGACTTCAGGGTCCCAGAGCCCAGGAGCAGTGACCTGGACACACCGCTCAGGTCCCGCAATTTGATCCCAGCAGCATCAGAGAGGGTTTGAGCAGGGGGTGGCACCCTCGGGGTTACGAGCAGGCAGGGAGGTTCAGAGCTCTTTGTCTGTCTTTGGAAGGACGGACTTCCTGTTTGGAGATGTAAAGGGAAGCTTCTCTTCCTGTATTCAGGGAATGCCTGAAATTGCTGTGGAAGGGCATCACCTGGGAAGAAGGCAGCTGGGATTCCCAGACTCCCTAAGATTTCTCACCCACTGGGGCCCTCTGGATAACTCCCACTGTCTCCACCCTCCAGCAAGGCAGGGCCAGGCTGAGGAGGGTTACTGTTTCTCACCTACTCGGCCTGTGTCTTTAATTTCTAGGACAAAACTTGGACGTGGACATGAACTCTTGCCAGGGGGCCAGGAGTAATCCCAGGGAAATTAGTCCAGAATGTAACAGGCAGGAGATGGGCTGTTCTCTCCGATAGGCCTGGTCCCGTCCTGGCTCCTGCTGGCCTCCGTGGGATGGGGAGTGGTTAGTAGTTGGCCTGGCACAAACGTTCACCTCCCTTAATCATGACCCAAGATGATGGAGGCTAGAGAGAGCTGAACATCTGCTTTCTTGTTGATGCAAGTCTTGGGGGTTCCTCGTGCCAGTTGGATGACCCATGTCTGTGCCTGTGATTACAGGGCAGATGTCCAACCCTCTCAAAGAGGACCCCAGATTTTCTTTTTCCAAGACTCTGCAGATACCATATCATCTGATGAGCTGATCATTTCCCCCAGTGTTATTGCAAAGAGGAGCTGAAGCAGGGTGGGGCTCATTTCACTATGAAGGTCATCCTAGGTCATCTGCCAAAGGAATGGGGGCCTGATGTGCAGAGCTGCAAAACAAATCTGTAAGGGAAATTAGACTTTGGGGGCTAGTTCTCAAAGCCCACTAATTTCCCTGGGATAAACTGGGGACAGGCCTCCCCAAGACCCCCACCCACCATTCTCTCGCTGTGTGACTTTGGACAGGTCATTCAGTTCCTCTGCCAAATGATGGGTACCTAGTGAGGATGATATGAGGGGCCCCTGTGGTCCTGTACAGGAAGCACTTAGCCTGGGCCCGGCACCTGTGGAGAGTGGAGGAATGTGACGACCATCATCACAGTCATCACTGTCATTCTTAGACACATATTGGAGAGAGACTCTGGGGTGTCGATGGCATGAGCCTCAGGAGGGGGCAGAATCTCTGTTCAGCTCTGTCCTGGCCCCAGCAGCCATGGGGGCCCTCGGCCCATGACCAGCAGGCGTTGACTCCTAGGAAATGCGTTTCCTATTGGTCTGTGGCATGAACTGCTGCCTTTGGAGCTGGTAGTTTAGGGTGGAAGCCAGGCCTAGCCCTGAGTGCCGACTCTGCCCCCAGTGCTGGATGTGAATGACGAGACGCCCACCTTCTTCCCTGCCGTGTACAATGTCTCCGTGTCGGAGGACGTGCCGCGGGAGTTCCGGGTGGTCTGGCTGAACTGCACCGACAACGACGTGGGCCTCAACGCTGAGCTCAGCTACTTCATAACAGGTGGGCCCTGCCTCCCTGCCCCCCAGATGAGCGGCCAGCCTGGAGTGGGCTTGGGAAGAGGGGAAGAAGGGATAGGACCTGCCCTGGCCGTCAGCCTTTTGCCCCTGCTGGGGCCTCAGAGATTTGCTCTTGACTTTTCCCAAAGGGTTTGCACCTGGGTCCCTCTGGTCTGGCTCTCTTGGTTGGGGGGAGAGGGGAGGGGCATGCCTTCTGTACCTATTGGATGATGGGGGAGTCTTCCTGAGGTTTATTCTAGAGGGTGGTGGAGCCAGTGACTCCTGGGGAGAAGCCCTGCCCCCAAGTCCACCCCCATCTCTAGCCAACAAAGCGGTGGCTGGAGGAATGTGGCCTAGCCCTTCCCAGGGCGCCTTTCACTCATGGTGAGAATTTTCATCTGTTTAGAGACAAATAGTTTAGATATCTCTGAGTGAAACGATTTTAGCTTAAAAGTGTCAAGTGGCTGCCACTTAGAGAGCTGTGGAGAAATGTTGTGAGGCCACATCCTGGCTCCACAGGAGAAAGTGAGCTGTGATCGATTAGTGATGTCTGCAACGGCAGTAGTCTTGGTAGGTGGTGGCAAACATGCTATGTGTTAGCCATTCCTGGATTAGAACAGTCTACCAGCGTTCTTCAGTCCATGGGACACCTGGGAAGTGCCAGGGTGCATGGAAGAGAGCAGGGCAGTTCTTTCACATTCCTCAGCCCTCCCCTCAGCCATTTTACTGGCTCAGTCTTCGCTCTGCCCCGGCCTGCCTGCAACCACATTACACATGCACTCATATGCACACGTACCTGTGCACACACCAGCTTCCCTGACGCCTCTCCCCTGAGTAAGGAATCCTAGGCTACAACCCACCCCTGGCTTGCTGCCGCCCAGGTGACCTCCCAGGCCTCCGCCTCTCCTTTCCAGATCCTTTCCCTCCTCCCCCTCCCTGAAAGAGGCCCCACACCTTCAGACCAGCTCCTTGCAGGTTGTTCTCAGGACCCCCACGTGGCACCAGCCATGGTCCAGCCTCCAGCGTTACTTATGTCTTGGTTCCTCCCCTGCCCCTTGAAGCCAGATTGTGCCCCTTGTAGATGCTGCTTCAGACCCTGGGAAGCAGGTATTAGAGACTCGGGGGACAGAGTGCTTTCTCCAGGGGCCAACCACGTGAGGGCAAGGGAGCGTCTGGTGGCAGCCTCTGGATGACTTCCTGGCACCTCAGAGTGGCCAGTCCCTGCTGACCTGAGAGCCCCCAGCCCTAGGCTTCTCAGATCTTCATTTTGCACATTCTGCCAGGCACTGCACAGCATCCCAAGCCAAGCTGGCACAAACCCAGTTCAACTGACCCTTCTACCGGACAGGCAGGTGGCAGAGTGGAGAAGGACATGGGTTCAGGAACCAGACTTTCCGGTTAGAGTCCTACCCCGAATAGGTGACAGTACGCCATAACCTCACTAACGGACCATTTTCCTGCTCTGTGAAGTAGCAACAGCACAGATGAGATGCAGCGCCTGGCACACAGTAGGTGTTCTACCAATGTTAGGCTCAGGATTTCAGGCATTCGACCCTTCACCCAAGCCCACATAGGCAAGCCCACACCCTCATCAGAGCCCCCTAGGACCTCCCCTCCCTGGTAGTGCCGAGTAGACAACACAGCCTTTCACCCCTGGACCAGCCCTGGGTATCCTGGCTCAGAAGCAGAGCTGGGTGCCACCACCGTTTCCCTGGTTCCTGAGCAGCGCTTCATTCTCTCTTGCCCGCAGGTGGAAACGTGGATGGGAAGTTCAGCGTTGGCTACCGCGATGCCACAGTGAGAACAGTGGTGAACCTGGACCGGGAGACCACAGCCACATACACGCTCGTTCTGGAGGCCATCGGTGAGCACCAGCCCACCCACCGAGTTTGCGTGGGTGCCCTCCCAGGAGCCGGCCTTGAGGCAAAGGCTGTGCCCTCGTGACAGTGGAAAAGGGGCAACCAGACCCTCAGTACAGTAGCACCCCCTTGCCAGCTGTGAGGCTCGGCACATGGTGCTACGTGCAGGATGCTAAAGTGGTGTGGCGGGGGCTACGTGGGGGCCAGACAGGAGTCCAGCACGTAGATAAATCACTGCAAAACTAGAACAGAGCAGAAGAGGGTGAAGGGGTGGCCCACGAGTGCAAGCCCCAAGGATGGTGGAAATGTGCAGAGGCGGTGATCAAGACGGGCTGCTTGAAGGAAGTTGCCTCTGCGAGTGCCTTTGGATTAATTAGGACTATTAGTGGCAATTTTTAAAGTAAACTAGCTTCAGCAGGATGGGCTCACAAAACCACACTGGTCCACAGGGAGGTGGAGCTTTAACTGTGGACCGGCTTTGGGGCTCGGATGATGCCACCAGCCTCAGTCTCTCCGCACTGGCTGCCTCTGCCCCCTGTGTGTGAGCACCATCCTCTGGCTCACTTGGTGACAGATTCTTGCTGCAGTCCCAGCTTTAGTCTGAGTTCCCTGAGCAGCAGGGAACTGCCATTTGAATCTTTCCCAGCTTCCCCAGCAGAAACCCTCAGATGAGCTCTGATTAGTTCCATCTGTCCCAGCACCTGTCTCTGAACCCCTCATTACGGCCAAGATGGGGTGTGATGTGCCAGTTAGTTGGGTCTATTCCTGTGGCTGGGGGAGCTGTCAGACCTACCTGGAACCCCAGGCCTCAGAGTCGGGAAGGGAAGCTTCTCAAAGGGACCTTCGGGGCACAGACTTGCCCAAGAGAGCAGGATGGTGCTGATAGAAACAAGACACGCTGCCCACCACCTCGGGGCCTGCATTGGGTTTCCATGTGTGGAGAAGCAGGGAGGGCATTTCAGGCCTGAACTGGAAGGTAGGAGAGAGCTCTGTGTCTGGGTGTCCCTTGGTGGGGGGGCTGTGATCGGGTAGGGCCGCTTGTGGAGGCCTAAATGTTTAGCTGGAAGTTTGGTCTTTGGTTTCCAGGCAGCAGGGAGCCCTTGAGGACACCGGATGGCAAGAAGGGTGTGATGAGGCCCGTGTCCCCCAGATGCCCCTGGTGTTCACAGGAACGCCCTGTTCCATGTTTGCAGTGATCTCAGGGGGAGAGGCAGTAAGCTCTGTGTGCCTCTCTCTAGCCAGCCTGCAGTGGCTCCCCAGCATCGCCCCCGTGCGTCTCCTCCCTGCCGTTCTCCTCCCATCCTGAAGTGGCCACACCACCCTCTGGAGGCCCATCACCCGCCCTTGGTTCAGCCTTTGCATGAAGCACTGGCTAGGAGGAGAGACTGGGGCCTTCTATGGAGCCTGCCAGCTCACACTGTCCCCAGACGGGGCAAGTAAGCAGTATCCCTGGACAGTGAAAGGTTGGTCCTGGAGAGGAGCTCAAGAGGACAAAGTGACCTACCTCAGGATAACTCACTGACCCCAGCAGGTGGGCAGCTGGCTTGGGAAGAAGGACAGAGTCACCACTGGTCCTCAGCCAATACCAGCTGCCCGTACTCCTCCCTGGGGTGACTGCCCTTGCCTGGACATGCAGCACTGGGCACAAGAAGGATGACCCAGCCCTGGGAGGGTCCTTCCAGGAACTGAGGGGGCAGAATCCCTGAATACTTAAGGCTTAGAAATCAGGCAGAGCCCACATCACTGAATGCAGAGGCCCAGTCCGTCCTGCAGGCGTGTTTGACCCATCCCATGTTCCATGAGAAATGATAGTTAGTTTTGGACGTTTAAAAATCAGGAGGTTTTAGTCAGAAGCTCGGATGTTTGCGTTCTCTTGAGGAATCAGAACATCTGGTGTCCCTGGGCCCCATTCCACCTGTCCAGTGTGGACAGGAGCAGAGGACGGCTGCCCCGGAGGCAGACAGCCCCGGGTGTGCACCATGGACCTTACCTTCTGGCCCCGGCAGCAGTGGGGTTTGTCATCTCAGTCCCTATAGCTGATTCCTAGGGCTGTTGAAGCACATGATCACACTGTTGGTGGCTTAAGGAACAAATTTATTTTCTCGCAGCTCCAGGGGCCAGAAGTTCAAAATTAGGGTGTCAGCAGGACTGCATTCCCTCTGGAGGTTCTAGGGGAGGGTCCTTGCCCACACCTTCGGTTTCTGGTGGTCCAGGTGTCCCTTGGCTTGAGGCTCAGGACTCTGGTCTCCACCTCCAGCTTCACATGGCCTTCTCTCTGTGTCAAATCCACGCTCTCCCACCCCCATGCCTTTCTCTTGCAAGGACCCTTGTCATGGGATTTACAGCCCACCCAGATGATCCAGGATACCTCCTCTCAGGATCCTAATTACATCTTCAAAGTCACTTTCTCCCTGAAAGCTTACATGTACAGGTTTCCAGGAAGTTGCAATAGGTGTATCTTTCGGGGGCCACCATTCAACCTACTCCACGCCTCAGTCACCTCCTCTGATAATGCACCCGCTTGGCAGGCTTGTTGTGAGGTTTGAATGAGTTCTTGGGACATGTTAGATACTGTTAGTGTTGTTTCTAACCTAGAGAAAAAGAGCCACCCCCTTGCAGAGGTGGGGGAACAGAGTCTGGCTGGCACCCGGGAGCGTGCCCCTCAGGCAGCTGCTAACACCACCCTCCCGGCCCCCCACAGACAACGGCCCCGTGGGCAAGCGGCGCACGGGCACAGCTACCGTGTTTGTCACCGTCCTGGATGTGAATGACAACCGGCCCATCTTTCTGCAGAGCAGCTACGAGGCCAGCGTCTCCGAGGACATCCCTGAGGGCCACAGCATCGTGCAGGCAGGTGACGGCGGGTGGCGGGGAACGGGCAGGGCCACATTCAGTTCAGAGCACGCGCTCAGTGACCTTGCGGCAGAGTGGAAACAGGGGCCAGTCCAGCTGCTGCTCCCAAGTAGCCAGTGCTGGAACCAAAGAGGGACCCAGGCTCCCTCCTCCCTCCTGGGGAGAGTAAGCCCCCAGGTTATGTAACCCAGGATGGATGGGCCCAAAACAGAAGGCCTTGGCCCTCCTCTCCCCACTCCTCTGTCCCCCACAGGCCTCTCCCCATCCCCCACTGCACCCAGAAGGCCCTTTCAGAGCAGGAGGGAGCTGGACACGTCACATTTCCCAGAGAGGAGGAGAGAGCCAGGGCCCAGCACAGCCCAGAACAGAGCTGCTTTCACAGGGCTTTTGGCTGAAGCTCCCCTCTTGGGCAATAAACAGGCACAAAAAGAAAGGGCTCCTTTGCCCGGGGAACAGGAGCCACAGCTTTGGGCCTCGGGGGAGGAAGGCAGAGACCTGAAAAAGGAGGCTGGGTGCCCTCCCGAACCCTCCTTGGAGGCCTCAGTTGCTGGGTAGGGAGGGAGGCCAGGCATGAATTACCCTCCTCACCAGCTGTGGGGTTTCCAAGTTGGAGGCTGAGCCAAACAGAGCAAATCTGGGCCTGCCCTCTGGGACAGGCTCCCAGGCCTGGGAGGGGCCAAAGAGTGGGAGATTGGCAGTGTGCCCACCTCCCTGCATCAGGGCCAGGCGTGGGGCAGGAGGGGAGCCAGGAGCAGGGTGCTGACTCCCAGAGGTGCCAAGAGTCCAGGAAGCCATGGGTTGGCAGGGTCTGGGGGCTGGTTCCAGAAAAAGGTTTTCTCCCTCTGAGCCTTGGGTCCTAGGGCCTTAAAGACACCCACCACAGCAAGCCTTGGGGCTCCACTCTCCCCTAGCCTAAAACTCAGCACCTGCCACCCCCAGCCCACACAGGTCTCCAAGGATCAACCTGGGAACACAGATGGAGGGTACAGTAGACCTTTGAGAGCCCTCTCCTCCCCACCCCCAGCTTTCTGTCCTTCAGGTCAAGGGTAGCCTTACTGCCCACCCCTGTGACACCGCATGCCAGGCAGAGCATGCTGGCCCGGGGGTGATATGGTGACCAGCTCCAGGCAGAATTCAGCCTGGGGTGTCTCAGGTAGACGTGACAGGGGAAAACCTTTGCAGGAAGAGGTTACTGTGCTGTGGGGGGAGGCCTGCCCCGCTCTCTAAACCCCAAGACGTGGTTTCTATTTATATAGACTACTCAGCGTGAGATCCTAGAGCCTGTGAGTAATATAAGGCAGTCCCCGACTCTCCCCATTTCTCAGGGAGAAAATCAGGCTCTGGTGATTTCTCAAGGCCCTGGAAGTAAGTTTCTAGCCAAAGTGGACTTGCTGTCAGATGTCAGACTGACCTGAGAGGAAGGCACGGTGGGCCTGCTGGGAGAGACAGCATCTCTGCAGGGGCATCCAAGGGAAGACGGGGTGCCCCCGAGACTAGACAGGGCCACCCTCCATTCAGTAAACAGAGGCCCCATGCCTCTGAGCCTGCTGCTGGTGAGGCAGATGAGGGGCTGGACTGGGTCTCGCTCTCTGGGGGCCTCCCAGGCCTGCAGAAAGGCGCAGCCATGATGGGGATGACCCACACTGCCCAAAGGAAGTGGTCCCTTTCCTCCCTTGATTTCAGCAGGGGGAGGCCTCAGGTGGAGACAGAGGGCTTCACAGAGGGCGTGCGAGCCGAGTGAGCTGCAGCCCGCGGCGGACAGATATTTCAGTTTGCCTGGAGTCTTGGGTCAAGATGAGGCTAGAAACATCGTTTGCAGTCAGCTCCCAATGGGCACCGAGCACCAGACAAAGACGCTCTGGCTTGATCCCGCAGTGGGGAGCCCGCAAGGCTCTGGAGCTGGGGAGTGGCAGAATCAGAGCTCACTCTGTGAGAAGACACGCCTGGCTGCTCTGTGGATTGTAGCAGTCCCTAATGTAGATCAGTCCCTAATGGGGTACAGGTGACCCTAGCCAGATGACTCTCAGGGGCAGGAGCTGGGCAGTTCAGACCCCTCTTCCCAGCCCCCCAAACTGGGAACCAACCAAAGTGGTTAGCCCCAGCCTGGGGTGGGATTGCTTTGACAGTAGCCAGTCATTGAAGCAATCACCAAAAATATGATAGCACACCTCGTGTTGTCGAGGCCTGAGGTTCCACAGCTGTCCTGGAGAGGCCTGGACCCTCCCAGCTCGAGGAAGCCTGCCTCCCTCCCTGGGTGAGGCACGGAGCCTCTATGATGCTCTCAGAGCCCGGATAATATCACCTCCAGTTGCTGACGGTGCCTCCTCCCGCTCTGACACAGCGCCAGGCCTGGCCTCTGCAAGGAGCTTCTTAAGTCATTCCCAGCCCCTTCCTCATCCATCCTGGCTCAGGTGCATTGAGGGGGGGTGTGCCAAGGTTACAGCCAAGATTGTGATTGGCTAGGGGTGTTGAGCCCCCAGAATGCCCCTCCTCCTAGCAGGCACCCAGCATCTGATTCACCACAGGGGTGCTGGCTGCTCCCATGGATTCCAGGCAAATGCAGGCAGGGTCCAGGAAGTCGGGGGAGAGGATTCCCTGGGTTCCCCTTTGCCTCGGGCACTGAGTTGGCACAGAGGGCAGGACACTCCCTGGCCCCCAGCATGGCTGAGTATTTCACTTGGCTGGAGGGAACCTTTGGCCATTCAGCAACTCACACTGGAATCTGAATCCGGCTTTGGCACCTGGAGGGTGGGCAGGGCTTCTCGGGAAGAAGGGAGTCTGCTTCCTGGAGATGGCTGGTGCCTGGTGGTCAGAGAGGGGCCTGGGGGTCCCCAGGTTTGTGCCGTTGAAAGCCTTGGGCCAAGGGTCCAGATGGTCGCGGGTGCCCAGTCACTGGTCCGGGAGCCTTCCAACCGGCAGCAGCTAAAGTGGCAGCTGGAAGGAAGGCATTCTTCCGGGGACGATCCCGGGGAAAGGCCCCGGGCCTGAGTGCACAGGGCACCCCTGGCAGGGGGCTTGTGGCCCAGGTTGTTTGGGCCACTGCCCTCTTGCAGCCTGAGGTGCCTGGTTCTGCCCAAGGCAAGAGGGTCTGTGGATGGAATAGGAGGACACCCCCGTCACATCTTGGTAGATTCCGTGCAGTCGCAGTCGTGGCTGTCCTCTCTGCCCGGCAGGGGGCGCCGGGGGGCAGGCCGGCCGCGGCGGAAGCTGTGCAGGGAGCGGCGCAGCGAGCCCAGGCGCTTCCAGAAGCGGAGCTGGGGCTCGCTGGGGCTCCCCGGGTGGTGGGGCATGCACTCGCGGGCCCGGCGGCGGCTCGGGTCCAGTGCCCGGGGCTTGCAGAGGGTCATGAACAGCAGACAGGTGGCCAGCAGAAGGAAGATGCAGGCCAGGGCAATGAGCACGGGGATGGGGTCAACGGCCTCTGAGAGCCTCCCCGGAGCGGCTGGAGCTGTGAGGAAGGCGAGGGGGCTGGGGCCCTCTGTGTTCATGGCTCCTGCAACAGGATTGGGACAGAAGCAAATGAGCTGGACTCAGGACTGGAGGGGGAGGGGGCTTTGATGGCTGCTGGGCACTGCCAAACTAGCTGCAGATAAGATTGCAGTCATTTTCCAGGTGAGAACAGTGAGCCTAGGGGAGGTAACAAGTCTAAAGTCATGCAGTGGGAGAGTGATGGAGCTGGGCCTGAACTCAGGACCTCCATCTGCTACAGTCCCTGCCTACCAGTCACAGAGGAGGCAGGAAGGGTAATGCCTTCTGGCATTTTAAAGTCAATGATCATGAATCACAACAGAGTCTTGGGATCTAAGACCAATCCTGTCCCTAACTTGCTCTGTGACCAGGAAACCATCAGTTATAGCTGCAGAGGGCAAGGACCCTAGCAGTTACCTGCCACCAAGGCGACAAACTGGTCAAGTTCTTACGGTGCTTTTATAAACTTAAATTAATTGTGAATGTTTTTTAAAAAATAAACAAAAAACGAGGTTTCACATAAATATCTGAACACCTGGCTTCTCTTGAAATTTCAGAATTTTAGCGTTAGCAACGTGGGGTCCATTGCTGCCAGCCCCCAGGGCCGGGGCTGAGCAGCAGCTGCCCGACTTAGACGGGGTGCAGGCCCCTAGCTCACTGCACTCCCTGCCCCCCGGCCCCCCCACACCTATGTCACCCACCTGACCCCCAGGAGAACTCCTGTTGGTGCTTCCCAAAGAAGTCCAGCCTGCTCCAGAGACAAGTGAGGAAACTGAGGCCCAAATAAGGGGTAGCCAAGCCCAAGGCCACGCTGTGAGCCAGTGACGAAGCTAAAGCCAGAACCAGGTTCCCGACCCCTGGACTGGTGGCGTTGCCACCCTCCTGGCTCCCAGCCCTCTCCCAGGGCTTCCTGAGAACAAGTGGGAAAGAACCCCCAGAGAGCAGCCCACTTGACAAGGTGGGGCTTGAAACCCCAGACATAGTCATCCATTACCACTTAGGATCGTCCCACTGGTGGCAGGGGGCGGTGGTGGCGGCAGATTCCTTATAGCTAGCAAATCAAACTGAGCTCTTGGTTGCAAATTAACATAGTTAGAGACCAGCTAGCACATAGCATGTTACCAGCAGGACAGGTGGGCAGGTCTACCTGAAGAGTGGGGACAGAGGGCCCTCAGCCGAGCTGACAGAATCCCAGAAGGCAGGCCACTGTGACCCCTCTTCCAGATTCCCAAGAGAAGCCAGAAATTTGGACTTTTTTAAGGCAAACTTTCCTGATGTTGAAGTGTTGCCAACTAATTCAAATCTGATTGAATCCCCTCTGGAGAGACTGGGGGGCAAAAAAGACTGCAAAGGCCAACAAACTTGATTTTTTTTTAAATCCAAATGAATTTTCAAATATTTAAAATACTACGAATGGGCCAAACAAAATACATAAGGAGGCTACATACAGCTTGCAGGTCAGCATTTGTGATCTTTGATTTCTACAAACACAGGATAGGAAATCCAGAAGGGGGTTAATATGAAATAATGATTTGTTTCTCTTTGACCTGTGAGACTTTCATGACCTAGAGGATAACAGAGTTCTCTCCTTTTCCTAAGTCACAGCCTACTCTAACTTAGTCAAGTCCTAGCACCGACACTAAGGAGGAGGGAGGGCTTTCGGTTATGCCGAGACTCGGCCTGCAGAGCCCACCAAGTCAGCAGGAAGTGAGAAATGGAAAAGGGGGCCCCCCAGCCCACACCCTCCCGAGCCGCCATCACCACCCCAGGCACTCACCGACAGCCGCAGGACCTAACTGCTGGCTCTCTATGCCCAGCCTCCTCTGCCTGTGGCCTGCCCTGTGNACACACACACACACACACACACACACACACACACACTGATCTCTCTGAACTCATGACCTTGGCGTTCTGTGAACGTTGCACCTGGGTCTTTTGCACAAACGTTCTGGCTGGAAGGACCTAAAGAAAGGGCTGCAGTTTCCAGAGGCAGCAGAGAGGTCAGAGAGTTTCAAGAGCCAGGCTTGGGGAGAGCTAGGCTGGGGGCTGACTGGCCTGGGCTTAGCTCGCGCAATTTCCTGGTGGAGAACCAGGCCTGTGGCCCTGAGAGGGGCTTTGCCTGCTCCTGCCAAGGACCCAGGCCAGAAAGGGAACCCCTGCAGTTGCCCCCTGGAAGCCGCACCAATGGGAGTGCCAGATCAGATACCGGCCTTGGTCTGGGCAGCGGGGAACCCAGGGGAGCCCTGGTGAGTCAGTGTTCCCAAGCTCCAGGGTCAGCCAGCTCCTCACCCCAGACCCCAGCGCGCTGCGCACCAGGCCGCTGAGTCACTGCCCCTCGGCGCTTTGCACCACCACCCCCTTGCTGGGCCCCATCAGCCTCCTGAGTGGGAGGTGGGAGGTGGGGCAGGTATGCAGGCTGCAGACCGGCCCACTGAGGCCCTGGGGCGAGTTCAAACTGGCTCTTGGGTTCAGTCTGGAAACCGAGCCTGACCCAGGGACCCTTTTCAGAACTCAGGGCCTTGAGTGGGCTCTGAGGTCCAGCCTGAGTTTCCCGGGGCTGCCCCCTCTTACAGCTTGTACACTTCAAACCTCAGTCTTAAAAAACTCCAAAGTCTACCCAGCTCATCTGCCAAGACTTCCTCTCTGCTTCCTCCGGGCAGCGTGCAGGGGCCTCGCCCTCCCCCTCCCCCATGGCCCTTAACGGGAGCCTCTCTCGGTGTTTCTCACAACAATAATGACAGCTCTGCTCCTTCCAGAGCCTCCCCCTTTACCTGTGGTCGTTTGAACCTCCCAGGTAACCCTGTGGGAAAAGAAAACCTTGTCCTCAGGTTTGATGTGGGACCCACCATAGCTTTATTAACGATTTCATTAATTGTTTAATTAAATTAATGCTTCCCGGGGGCTGACTCCGGGCCAGGCCCTGTGCCCAGGGCTGGGGATTCCACACAGAATGAGACAGGCATGAGGCAAAGCGATGTTCCTCTGGAGCACAGAGACCAGTGGGAGAGAAGAAAAATACACATAAAAAAGTCATGGAAAAAAAATTGCACTTGTGAGAGGTACTGTGTAAGAGAGATGGGCCGAGGGGAGGAATGATGGGGAGGAAGGACTCAGGGAATGGAAGAGGGCTTCCTGGAGGAGGTGGCAACTGAGCCCAGAGGTGAGTTTAGTTGGGGGAGATGGAATGAGCTCCAGGCAGCTGGGGCAGTGACTCCCATGGTGGGAGAGGAGTGCATATGGGTATTTCTACTTGCATCATGGTATCCATGCCTGGGTATCATGCTTTCTCTCCTTGTGAGGAGACCACAGGGCCCCTCACTTCCCTCACTCCAGCCCACTATCCAAAGGGCTGTCAGAGGGGTGTTGCAAGGCCTTCCCAGGGCTGCCGCACGTGCTTGCTCACCAGCCCCACCATGTCTCCCAGATCCTGGCGGCCACCATTGACAATGCCAACTTGGTGCTGCAGATCGATAATGCCCGCCTGGCAGCCGATGACTTCCGCACCAAGTGAGTCGGGGCCTCCCGGGCGGCTCAGGGGGCTGGTGCGGTCCGGCTCTGCACCCCGCAGAGCTCTCTGTGCATACGAGGGTGTCCTTGCGGGACTCCATGGCTCATGCTCCCCCTTGCTCCAGGTATGAGACGGAGCTGAACCTGCGCATGAGCGTGGAGGCTGACATCAATGGCCTGCGCAGGGTGCTGGACGAGCTGACTCTAGCCAGAGCCGACCTGGAGATGCAGATTGAGAACCTCAAGGAGGAGCTGGCCTACCTCCGGAAGAACCATGAGGAGGTGAGGCTGGCTCGGGGATGCAGGAAAGACTTGCCTGGGAACCGGCAAGGCTGGGCTCCCCACATCTTCCTGGTCCAAGGCCACGTTCTCCGTCCAATTCCTGTCTCTGATGTGTTCCTGGCTCTGACCCTGGGAGACCCTCAGAGGGCCCTGGTTGAGGCCTGGAAGGCCCTCTCTCTGGAAAGATACTTCCCTATCCCTTGAGGCACAGCCTGCTAATGTGGTGGCAGTTAACTATCTAGTAGGCCAATCGGTCTAAGAACACGCCGGCTAATTATTATGATTAATTGTAACAGTGATAGTCATGACAGCAAGGAACATCTGCCCAGCGCATGCCAAGTGATTCACAGCAATTATCTCAGCTGATACCGACAGCATCGCTGCGAGAAAGGAGCGAGTTCCTTCCTTTACCAGAGAGGGGACTGAGGCTCAGAGAGGTTAAGGAATTTATCCAAGGCTGCACAGGGGCGGGTCTTCCCTCAGGTCTGCCTGAGCTATTTCTGCGCCAGCTCTGACGCCACCACCCTGCCACTTCTCTCACCTCCTAGGGACCCCAAGGCTTACCCCAAGGGTAGGGAGCCAAGACCCTGCAGGGGGACTGATGAGCCCTGTGGCTTCCTTCTCACCAGACCTCTGGGGTGGCCTGAGCTGAGAGAGCCAAATGCCTGAACAGCAGGAGTTCAAGTGGTCTGCTTGATTTTGAGGCTGGCTTTGGGGATGCATCCCTGAGCAGATTCACATTTCCTAATGAGGTCTGACTCCCCCAGGACCAGCAAGGGGCTGCTTTCCCTGTGCTCATGCTGCGTGGTTGGTGGTAGGGGCCCGAAGTGAGGGGTCAGGGCAGGGAGTGAGGTTGTCCTGGCTCATCCCCCAGCATAACCAGGAGTTGCCTTCTCTCCTGCCCCAGCACGCACTGGGGCTGGGCGAAGTCCACCGTCCAACTGTGTGTTGGGGGAGATTGTTGACATCCACANGGGAAGGCAGGGGGGCGGGTCTCCCTGACTCTACCCGAGGCTCTCACCTTCCCCTGCTGGACATTTGAATGGTATGGTCGGGGGCAGCCAGCGGGTTGCTATTCAGTGCCTGCCAGCCTCCAGGTTACCGGGGAGAGGGGCTACAAGCCACGCGGTGGGAGGGGACTGGGCAGAGAGATGGGCCCTGGCAGCCCCCAGGCCCCCCTCCCCTTTGCTTCCCAGAAGAGCACCTTCCTTTTGAGGGTGTCTGGCTGTAGAAGTGAGGGGGAGAGGCATTTTCCAAAGTCAGAAATCACAGGGCAGAACATAGAGGATTGAGACTGCTAGGGCTGCACTCCTTGTAGTTTGAGGGAGCCCTTGGAGACCCCCAGGCGGTGGCTACACGCAGGCACGCGCATACACACACTCCCCACCTGCCCCCCTCCTTTCCTCCTGGAAGCCAGCACTTCCCTGGCAACCAGCCTGCTTAGAAGCCTAAGTCTTCAGCAGCTTTCCCATCAAGGACCCCAAGCTCCCAGATAGAAGGAGTTGTGGCTCTGCCCAAGACCTGAGCCTGGGGTCCACCTGCTTTTTGGGGAGCCTGTTTTTTTGACAAGTAGCTCAGATGGTAAAGAATGTGCCTGCCGATGAAGGAGACCTGAGTTTGGTCCCTGGGTCGGGAAAATCCCCTGGAGAAGGGAATGGCTACCCACTCCAACATTCTTGCCTGGGAATCCCATGGTCAGATGAGCCTGGTGGGCTGCAGTCCATGGGGTCACAAAGAGTCAACATGACTCAGCGACTAACACTTTCACTTCCTGCCCTTAGCCCTTGACAACAGAGAAGCATCCTCTGCGTAGTCCCAAGTGGGTAGGATTATGAGAGTCCGTTAGGTGACTGAGGGGTCGTCTCATCCAGCCCTGTCTTCCAGGTAATGAAACTGAGATCTGAAGAGGTGCAGCCTGGCCAGGGTCCCCCGCCTAGCTAGTGGTGGGGACTTGGTGCTTTTCCAGAAAAGGCTGGGCAGGCGTGGCACCGGCATCTGGCACCCTGAGCCACATCAGCCTAAAGATGTCCCCAGTGCTCAGTGGGCCTGCTGGATGCCTGTAGCGTACACCTCACCCTTCGGTGAACCTCATTCACTTTCTCTTCCCACGCTGACAGCACACCTCACCTGCAGCCTCCGTTTTTCTTAAATGGCTGGAGGCAAAACTCCCCAGGTGGCACAGACTGCCAGGAAAGGGAGGCATCCGGGAAGTCCCACCATGACAGCAAAACCCAAGGGTGTCCCCTGGACAACTCAGCCTGCTTCCGGTCCTGATCCCTTTCAGAGCCAGGCTGTCGAAGGGCCCCGCTACATCCCTCCACCTTCTAGCTCTTAAGTCTTCTCAGGGGAGGGAAGAACTCCACAGCAGGGGGCAACACAGCCTCCCAACCCCAGTGTAAATCAAGAGGACCTTTCAGGAAAAGGCGGCACGTCTCATAACATCCAGCCTTTGGCATCTATCTTGGCACCAGACACCTTGCAGCAATTATATCTAATTTGCCCATCAACCTCACAAGGTTGATTATCACTGTACCTACTGAGGCTCAGTGAGGTTATTGTATCCATGGCCACATAGCCAGTAAGTAGCAAAGCCAGGGCTTGTGCTTGGGTCTGCCTGACCCAAACCCGCTGTTCCTTTCACACCAACAGACTCCCTCCTCTGCACCATCAACATGCTCTTCAAGCCCTTAGACACACAGCACAGGGTTGACGTGATTGCTGAGGACAAGAGGGCAGATCCAGGGAAAGGGCGAAGGTCCTGGGCATTACACAGCAAGTCGCATGTAAGGTGGCCCGGTGGGAGCCTGCCCAGCCACGCAAGCCTAGGGCTCTCTCTGCATCACTTTGCAGGGGTAGTCTCTGCTGCTTTCCAGTGTGTAGTGGGTAGAGGAGGTATTTAGCACTTTGTTTGATGGCGCAGACCTCAGGGCCATCTGTGGCTCTGCCAGCAGCCTCAAGGTCACATGCTTTGTCAGAGGGCTAAGCACTGGGCATTCTCAGAATGAGAAGAGCACCCCCAAGTCCCACTGGAAACAGGGCATAAGCCTGAGGTGCAACCTAGCAAGCTGGGGTGGGCTGGAACTACACCGGAATGATTGTGTGTGTGAATGGACATGGAGCCATTCCTTTGGAAAATGGGGTTTCTGGGTTTCCACAATGTGGCTGTTATAGTGTACAGTATACTTTCTGGGAGTTGTAGTATCTACAGTGCCAGGCTAGGAGCCAGAATAGCTTCAGACCAAGGGAGTGTGGGCAAGGAGCAGGTATGCACCCCACCTACCCCAGATGAGTCTCCTGGACTCTCAAGACTGAAGGAGGGAACCGTGGAGGGCCAAGCTGAGCTAGCCAAGCCTGGATCCAGAGAGCCGTGGTGCTCCTTCTCGCCCATGCTCACCAGGAGCCTGGAGGAGTGTGAGGAGAAAGAGCTGGCCGGCCGGTCTCCCGCCATGGCCAGGGCAGCCTGGGGCCAGCAACAGACAGGTGTCCTCATGGGGATGAGAAAAACATGTCCCTCTCCTCTTCTACACCCCCAGCTTCGTGGGGAGCTGGGTTTGGGCAGGACAGGCTTGGGGTGGCGTAAGGAAAGGGGAGGGACTCCACAAACACCTTCTCTGCCTATGGGTGGAATTCGAGGAGTAATCACGTGTCTCGTTCTCCCTCAGCTAAAAGCCACAGATGCAGATGAGGGCGAGTTTGGGCGTGTGTGGTACCGCATCCTTCACGGTGAGTAGGCTGCCCTAGGATGGCAGGGGGAGGTGGTTCCTGCCCCAGGGTAGCAGAGCTTCTCTAGGCTGCCAAGGGTCTGGGAGACGGGTCAGAGGGAGGAATGTTCTCAAATCATTCGCACCAAGTTGGTTTTTTTGGCGAGGATGTATTTGACTGCTATGCTGTTCTTCAAGTCCCACAGTGGGATATCACCCTGACAGAGGGTACCTTGAACACCAGAGCAGCCCAGAGCAGTGGGCTCCCAAGACACTGAGTGTATCACGTGCCCCTGCTTGGACCAGTCACTGTGGCCTTGGACACAGGGACAGCCCCCCACCCCCACCCCAGCACCCTCCAAAGGCTGAGTCTCACTGGGCCAGCTAGAATCCCGGGACCATGCCTGAACCAGTCTTTGCGACCCGGGACTGCAATGTGCTGATCTCGCTTTTGGAATCGGGTGAGCTCACCCCTATGAGTAGAGGTGGCTGGATTCCAAAGGAAAATGCGAGTCCACAAGGTGGGGGAACGGGTGCTTCCTCACTAAACCTCTCACAGAGAATCTGATTCGTGTTCCATTCTTTGTAATGCCCCAGTGTCCTCTGAAATAGTGAATCTGCTGACCCCTCCGGGTGTGGAGGTCTCGGGACCTCTAGACTTTCCATAAGGGGGGCACAGAATGAGCGTCTACCCCTTCCCTCAAATCCTGCTAGGCTAGGGCAGTGCGAGGCGAGACTTCCATACCACTTCAGGCCTCGGCCAAGTGCCTGAGGCCTCTGGGAAGGGTCTGCCTTCTGGGGGCCTGGGCTCCCCATCTTCCCCTCCATAACTTTGATCCCGTAAGCATCCTACTCCAGGACAGAGCCCATGCATACCCTCTGTCCCTCCACACAGGTAATCAGGGCAACAACTTCCGGATCCACGTCAGCAATGGGCTCCTCATGCGAGGGCCCCGGCCCCTGGACCGGGAGCGGAACTCGTCACACGTTCTGATAGTGGAGGCCTACAACCATGACCTGGGGCCCATGCGGAGCTCCGTCAGGGTGAGGCCAAGGGCGCTCTGGGGCTGGGGATCTTGCACATGGGGTAGCATGTCGTGAAGCCCTGTGTTCTGTTCAGCACTGCTGTCAGGGCTGAGCCAGAGCCTCAGGTGGACCAGAGATGGCCAGCAGCTGGGGCCCAGGGTGGGTGGGGGGCCTCGCTCATCTGGATGCTGAACGACACCTAGGCTCAGTAGGGGCACCTTGGGCTCAGACCCACCTGGGATCTTGGATGTGTCATTTTGCTCTAAGCCCGAGTCTTTCCAAATGTGGAAAGGGGTCAGTGATGCTGGTGCCTGTCCTAAAGGATGAGGTATCCTTACTACACTAACCCCTGTATCCACACAGCTCTCTAGTGCGGGCCAAGGGACTCTCACACATGGGATCTTGGAGCTATAGATGTTACCAACTTCATTTTACAAATGAGGAGACTGAGGCACAGAGGAGCCACTTGTGATCAAACCGGGACTTGAGCCCATGTCTTCTGAGTCCAAGTTCAGTGTTCTTTCCATTGAAAGTGTCTGCCAAATATTCCAGTCAGCACTCCCAGCTGCCCCATCAGATGTCATCTTCTCTGCCCACCTCACTCCCCTCAGGCCTCTCCCCTCTGCAACTAAAATCAGATCAACCCTAATCTTCCTGAATGGTCAGAGCATGTACCCAGATATTCCATTGGCTGGGCCAGGGTTTCTCTCCTGCCCAGTAACAAGGGGATGGCAGAGATGAAGGAAATGACCTACACGGTCACCCCTACCCTAGCCCGCTGCACACTCAGCAACTCACGCCCCTTCCCCTTAACCAGGTGGAAAGTGAGTCAGACCTGAGAGGTGAAGAGTGGGAGGAAGATGGGAAAAGTAGGGGTGGGGAGCAAGCAGGGACTTTTCCCCAGGACTGAGTAGGGCAGAATCAGCTCCCCTTATCGGCCCCATCTCCACCCCGCTATTTCCCTCAGGCTGGAAACAATGAACAGAAGCCTGCCTCGGGTCCCCATCACAAAGGAGGGTGCTGGGGAGCGGGTGACTCAGCCTTGGCCCATCCTCTGCTGTTGCCCCGCAGCTCTGTCCCAGGAAGAGATGGTGAGGGAAGCCTGGGTGCTTACAGCTGCTGCTCTGAGTGAGGTCTGCCCTGATGGAGGTGGCCAAGGCAGTTAGATCCCTCGGCATTTCATACCTTGGGGCTGTTTAGAACAATTCCAGGGTCCTGGTGACTGAGGGTCACAGTTACTTAAATGTGCGCCGAATCAGCCCCATGCAGCCACGCTCACCTTCATGACTATGAGATGCTGAATCAGCACGTGAATAAGTAATCCACCCACTTCAGAGCATGCCCTCAGAGGGGCCAGCTTCAGGCCACAGGGTGACCGATATCAGCGTGGCTTGGCTCGGCACCTGGACCTCAAGCTGCGTAACCACAGCCCTCCTGCCCCACCCCCACTCACCTCCCTCCCAGGAGCAGGTGGGCACCTCTCTCCAGGCTCTGCTCCTATCACTGCCTCAGCACTGCAGCTGCAGACCTTTCTAACAAAACTGTANCTCTGGGAAGGGTCTGCCTTCTGGGGGCCTGGGCTCCCCATCTTCCCCTCCATAACTTTGATCCCGTAAGCATCCTACTCCAGGACAGAGCCCATGCATACCCTCTGTCCCTCCACACAGGTAATCAGGGCAACAACTTCCGGATCCACGTCAGCAATGGGCTCCTCATGCGAGGGCCCCGGCCCCTGGACCGGGAGCGGAACTCGTCACACGTTCTGATAGTGGAGGCCTACAACCATGACCTGGGGCCCATGCGGAGCTCCGTCAGGGTGAGGCCAAGGGCGCTCTGGGGCTGGGGATCTTGCACATGGGGTAGCATGTCGTGAAGCCCTGTGTTCTGTTCAGCACTGCTGTCAGGGCTGAGCCAGAGCCTCAGGTGGACCAGAGATGGCCAGCAGCTGGGGCCCAGGGTGGGTGGGGGGCCTCGCTCATCTGGATGCTGAACGACACCTGGGCTCAGTAGGGGCACCTTGGGCTCAGACCCACCTGGGATCTTGGATGTGTCATTTTGCTCTAAGCCCGAGTCTTTCCAAATGTGGAAAGGGGTCAGTGATGCTGGTGCCTGTCCTAAAGGATGAGGTATCCTTACTACACTAACCCCTGTATCCACACAGCTCTCTAGTGCGGGCCAAGGGACTCTCACACATGGGATCTTGGAGCTATAGATGTTACCAACTTCATTTTACAAATGAGGAGACTGAGGCACAGAGGAGCCACTTGTGATCAAACCGGGACTTGAGCCCATGTCTTCTGAGTCCAAGTTCAGTGTTCTTTCCATTGAAAGTGTCTGCCAAATATTCCAGTCAGCACTCCCAGCTGCCCCATCAGATGTCATCTTCTCTGCCCACCTCACTCCCCTCAGGCCTCTCCCCTCTGCAACTAAAATCAGATCAACCCTAATCTTCCTGAATGGTCAGAGCATGTACCCAGATATTCCATTGGCTGGGCCAGGGTTTCTCTCCTGCCCAGTAACAAGGGGATGGCAGAGATGAAGGAAATGACCTACACGGTCACCCCTACCCTAGCCCGCTGCACACTCAGCAACTCACGCCCCTTCCCCTTAACCAGGTGGAAAGTGAGTCAGACCTGAGAGGTGAAGAGTGGGAGGAAGATGGGAAAAGTAGGGGTGGGGAGCAAGCAGGGACTTTTCCCCAGGACTGAGTAGGGCAGAATCAGCTCCCCTTATCGGCCCCATCTCCACCCCGCTATTTCCCTCAGGCTGGAAACAATGAACAGAAGCCTGCCTCGGGTCCCCATCACAAAGGAGGGTGCTGGGGAGCGGGTGACTCAGCCTTGGCCCATCCTCTGCTGTTGCCCCGCAGCTCTGTCCCAGGAAGAGATGGTGAGGGAAGCCTGGGTGCTTACAGCTGCTGCTCTGAGTGAGGTCTGCCCTGATGGAGGTGGCCAAGGCAGTTAGATCCCTCGGCATTTCATACCTTGGGGCTGTTTAGAACAATTCCAGGGTCCTGGTGACTGAGGGTCACAGTTACTTAAATGTGCGCCGAATCAGCCCCATGCAGCCACGCTCACCTTCATGACTATGAGATGCTGAATCAGCACGTGAATAAGTAATCCACCCACTTCAGAGCATGCCCTCAGAGGGGCCAGCTTCAGGTCACAGGGTGACCGATATCAGCGTGGCTTGGCTCGGCACCTGGACCTCAAGCTGCGTAACCACAGCCCTCCTGCCCCACCCCCACTCACCTCCCTCCCAGGAGCAGGTGGGCACCTCTCTCCAGGCTCTGCTCCTATCACTGCCTCAGCACTGCAGCTGCAGACCTTTCTAACAAAACTGTATGCAGCACCCCAGGTACAGTGTAAAACAAAACAAACCGAGCTACGCCCATCGGTGCAGGGTGAGACTCCCAGAGCCACAGCTGCTCAGCTGCGCTGTTTGTGCCTCCCCCCACGAACCCTGAGGAACATTAAGCACCCTCTCTCTGGGCCAGGCACTTTTCTAAGTGCCTCCTGTGCTTAAGCTCATTTAAGCCTCTTAACAGCCCTCTGATGTAGGCACTGTTATTATACCCATTTTATAGATGAGGAGATTGAGGCAAGGAGGGCTAGGCCAATGTGTTTAGGGTCACACGGCAGTAAGGGTAGACAGAGCCAGGCTTCACACCCAGGCAGTCAGCTCAGATCTATTCTCTTAACCGCTGTATTCCACTGCCTCACAGAAGGTTCCAGAGCACAGAAATCACCACTGCCTTATGCCCAAGAGTCATTTTCAAGGTGGAGATTCGGTTGCTTGCCCACAGGGTCAGAACTTGATGGCCCTTATCATACACAGTTCCCACACCCCCCTGAGCCCAAAAAAAGCCAGGACCTTCCTGAAGACAGTATGGGGACACCAGCTTTGCTCTGGACTCATTTCCCCAGCAGCAGCAGCAGAGGTGGCTGGAGGGGCCATCCACCGTCTTCAGGTCGGAGGCCAGGACAGCACCTATGAGGGGCCAGGGAGTGAGACAATAGAGACTTGGGGCCTTACATGCATACTGCGCGTGTGCACACGCAGTCTCCGGACTCGTCCGCTCTGGAGGGCACAGCTCTAGACAGAAAGTGGGGCTGGTTCTCCAGGGAGCCCAGCAGCTAAGTCACTGAGCCCTCCTGCTCAGCAGGAACTTGGCAGACCTGTTTCCTGTACATCTGTGTCTCTCAGGTTCGCAAACCACACACCATTTTGCCTCCTGTCTCCGCTGCTATAAACAAGGCTGAAACCAGCAAGAGGAGAGTGGCATGCAGCCAGTCTTAGGCAGGGCCACACCCAGGCTCCATGCTCCTCTGTTTATTGCACTGTCAGACTAGCCCTATTTTTTTCTCCCCATAACTCTCGGAGTCAAGGTCATTTGGCCAAGTTGACTCGGGAAGGGGAAGGCTCACAGTTTCGAAAGATGGATGGGTAGTTTCTGTTTATAGCAAGAGAGTTCCTGAAATTCATCCATGCAAATTCCCCCTCACAGCCACCCATCCCACCCCACCCAGGAGCTCCCCAGAAGTTCTTGGTGAAGCCAGACTTAGAAGGTTCTGGCTTGTGAGCAGCTGTGCTCTGGAGTAGGCATGCTAGTTTGCATATTGGGTTCTGGGTGTCTGGACATGAAAACTTGATGACCTAGCAGAACTACAGGGGCCCCAAGAGCAGGGAAGTAGAGAAAAGTTTACCCCCAGAGACACCTCCTCCTCACTACTCTGCCACCCCACTCACCTCATAGTTCTCTGCCATTCAGGCCACCATTTCTGCTTATACCAACAGAAGCCCCTTCATTTCCACCCAGCTAATTCCCCACTAACCCAGGAAGAGAAGCTGAGGCTGATCTGAGTGGCAGTGATCGATCAGAAGCCAAACATGCCTGTTCTCAGTTGGGACCTTGCTCCGCATCGGCACTGGGGACCACATGCAAACTCTATGCTGCGCATCGTTGCCCCAGCCCCATCGGCTCCCTGCCTCCTCTGTTGGCATGCTTCTGCTGGCCCAGGCTCTGTTAGTCTGGAAGGAGGGTCTCTCTCCTGTTCTGGGGCCAGCCCATCCCCAGCATGGAGCAAAGAGTGGTAGGACTGCTGGACTGGGAACAAGGAGAACCATCACTCTCTTCCCAGCTGTCAGTGACCTTGAGGCCTCGGGCAAGTCCCTCCCCATCTCTGGGCCTCTGTTCCTTCATCTGGGAAAAGAGGCAGGAGCCCTGGGCCCCGCTGTGGTTCCTTGAGCACCACCAGACTGTGACTATAGCACCCCTCCCCGCCATGCTGGTCCTTCTGGACACAGCCCTGGTCTTACCCCTGCCTGGGCCAGACCTCCTGTGCATGTTCACATGCTCCTGTGAGTGTTGAGAGGACAGGGGTGCACAAAAAGAAGAGTGAGGTGCTGACCTCCGGCCGTCACATCTCTCTCCATCTTTCACATTGTTTTTTATACATGTTCAATAGGGAGAAATTAGAAAATGTAAATAAGCAGTGATGAAAATTGTGCATAATTCCACAACTCAGAGATAACTGCTGTCTTGGGCTGGGTCTGCAGAAGCCAATCCTGAGACAAGGGTTAGTGTGAACATGATTAGTAGGAAGTATCAAATGTGCCCGGGAAAAGCCAGAAGGGGCGTGGACCAGGAAGGAAAGGCAGCCAGCAAAGTGGAACTCAGGAAACTGACTCAGTCCCCCAGGGAGCTCTGGAGGCGGTCACCTCCGCTGCCCATCAATCAGCAGCTGAGGACGGCCTCGGCCTGAGTGGGCGTAATTCCCAGGCGGCTCCGGCTCCCTGGGCGTCTTCTGGCTCCGGCAGCAGGCGTGGAGCTGGCAGAGTGGTGTCAGTCCCCCGCAAAGGGCTGCAGCGTTGCCCGCTGGTGGCGAGAGCGCCAGGGAGCGCGTGAGAATCTGGAGGAGTCTGGGCACCAGCAGCCTCTGCTATGACCGCACTTAAAAATGTTTTCATGTCTTTTCTCCCAGAGGTGTCTTGGTATTTGAATGGGGTCCCCTGAAACTTTTCAAGCACTTTTGCAAAGTTCTGCCTCATTTTGTCTTCATCACCATCCTAGGAGTGGCACAGGGTGTGAATTGTTGAACTGATGTTACTGTCTCATAGCTGAGAAGCTGAACAGCCCAAGTTTCACTGATTAGCCTCAGGTCCCACAGGCTTCATAGCAGAGTCAAGAGCCAGACAAGATTTGTTCTCTGACAAAATGATATTTAAACAGCTGCCACGTGCCGGGAAGTGGGTGAGATGTGGGGACACAGATCAGCTCGACAACCCCAGGCCCTCTGCAGAGAGCTCATAGCTGGCCCAGGAGCACAGTAACCACATACGCAGGCTCCAGTGGGCCCAGCCCTGGGCTCGCCCGACCCCTACCCTGACTTTCGACCCTGGCCGGCTCCCACAGGTGATTGTGTATGTGGAGGATGTCAACGACGAGGCCCCGGTGTTCACGCAGCAGCAGTACAGCCGCCTGGGGCTTCGCGAGACAGCAGGCATTGGCACGTCAGTCATCGTCGTCCGAGCCACAGACCGAGACACGGGTGAGGCCGGCAGACGGAAGGCAGGGAGTCCTTTCCGCAGAGTGGCCTGCCCGGGCTCAGGCCCCCTCTCCCGCAGGGCCTGGCATCCTCTGGTTGCCTTGCGCTCCCCCATTCAGTGGCTCCCAAGTGGGCAGGGACTCCTGGGACAGTCTTGGTGGGATCCCCACCAGATTCCCAGTCCCAGGAGGAAAGGAGTCTGGGAAGTGGTCCTGGTTTCAGAGAGAGGAGAGGTCACAAGCTGAGGAAGTCCAGGTTCGTCATCCCGGGACCTGGCAGCTCCAGGCTGACCTTTGGCTAGGGGGTGGGCGGGCCAGGAGGGGTGAAGTTCTTGTCCAAAACCTGGCTGGGGCCTGCTCCTCCAGCCAGCACAGCCCAGAGCCTGGCGCGCACACATTTAACAGAAGCCAGTGTCCTGTTCTACAGGGCAGTGGACATCCCTGGAGCCCTAGAGGTGGTCGTCGTTAACAGTACAAAGTGAAGGAGAAAGGCAGTCAGGTCACGCTGGCCCTCTTTACAGGGCCTGGTTATCTAGGCCTCTGCCCCAGGCCAGGGATGCAGCCGGAGGAGGCCCCCTCCTATCCTTCTAGTTTCCCAGATCCTGCCCTTCTTTTGTGTCAGCTGCTCTGGTGGCTTCCAGCCCAGCCCCTGTCAGCATCTCCAGCTCATTCCTGGAGCATGGGATGGAGCAGGCGGAGAAATAGGCCTGAAAACTCCTGGGTGGTTGCTCCCCCTTAAATGGCAGGTTTATACAGTGCAGGTCACACAGACATTACTGGAGGATAATGGTTCAAGTCCTTTTCTGGATCAGGAATCTGTTTGAGAAACTAGTGAAAGCTATGGATCCCTTCCCAGAAAGAATGCACCTAGAATTTTACAAATAATTTCAAAGAAGGCTGGGATTTCCTGAGTGATTTTATAACCATCTTCTCTGAAGTATGTGGACTTCAGCTAAGGAATCCCAACTTTAGCTCTTGGATGAAGCATGCCCTCCAAGGCCACAGGGATTCAGGATGGAGGGAGTGGGCAGAACAAAGAAAGGTGACTCTGGTGCTGGAACTCTTTGGCTGGAGGGACCAAATAAAGGCTTAGCCACCTCTGAGGATGTTGCCCCATCTAACACTTTCTAAATCAAAGCCTCCACTATAGAAGAGATCCCTAATTACCCNCTCCGCTGCCCATCAATCAGCAGCTGAGGACGGCCTCGGCCTGAGTGGGCGTAATTCCCAGGCGGCTCCGGCTCCCTGGGCGTCTTCTGGCTCCGGCAGCAGGCGTGGAGCTGGCAGAGTGGTGTCAGTCCCCCGCAAAGGGCTGCAGCGTTGCCCGCTGGTGGCGAGAGCGCCAGGGAGCGCGTGAGAATCTGGAGGAGTCTGGGCACCAGCAGCCTCTGCTATGACCGCACTTAAAAATGTTTTCATGTCTTTTCTCCCAGAGGTGTCTTGGTATTTGAATGGGGTCCCCTGAAACTTTTCAAGCACTTTTGCAAAGTTCTGCCTCATTTTGTCTTCATCACCATCCTAGGAGTGGCACAGGGTGTGAATTGTTGAACTGATGTTACTGTCTCATAGCTGAGAAGCTGAACAGCCCAAGTTTCACTGATTAGCCTCAGGTCCCACAGGCTTCATAGCAGAGTCAAGAGCCAGACAAGATTTGTTCTCTGACAAAATGATATTTAAACAGCTGCCACGTGCCGGGAAGTGGGTGAGATGTGGGGACACAGATCAGCTCGACAACCCCAGGCCCTCTGCAGAGAGCTCATAGCTGGCCCAGGAGCACAGTAACCACATACGCAGGCTCCAGTGGGCCCAGCCCTGGGCTCGCCCGACCCCTACCCTGACTTTCGACCCTGGCCGGCTCCCACAGGTGATTGTGTATGTGGAGGATGTCAACGACGAGGCCCCGGTGTTCACGCAGCAGCAGTACAGCCGCCTGGGGCTTCGCGAGACAGCAGGCATTGGCACGTCAGTCATCGTCGTCCGAGCCACAGACCGAGACACGGGTGAGGCCGGCAGACGGAAGGCAGGGAGTCCTTTCCGCAGAGTGGCCTGCCCGGGCTCAGGCCCCCTCTCCCGCAGGGCCTGGCATCCTCTGGTTGCCTTGCGCTCCCCCATTCAGTGGCTCCCAAGTGGGCAGGGACTCCTGGGACAGTCTTGGTGGGATCCCCACCAGATTCCCAGTCCCAGGAGGAAAGGAGTCTGGGAAGTGGTCCTGGTTTCAGAGAGAGGAGAGGTCACAAGCTGAGGAAGTCCAGGTTCGTCATCCCGGGACCTGGCAGCTCCAGGCTGACCTTTGGCTAGGGGGTGGGCGGGCCAGGAGGGGTGAAGTTCTTGTCCAAAACCTGGCTGGGGCCTGCTCCTCCAGCCAGCACAGCCCAGAGCCTGGCGCGCACACATTTAACAGAAGCCAGTGTCCTGTTCTACAGGGCAGTGGACATCCCTGGAGCCCTAGAGGTGGTCGTCGTTAACAGTACAAAGTGAAGGAGAAAGGCAGTCAGGTCACGCTGGCCCTCTTTACAGGGCCTGGTTATCTAGGCCTCTGCCCCAGGCCAGGGATGCAGCCGGAGGAGGCCCCCTCCTATCCTTCTAGTTTCCCAGATCCTGCCCTTCTTTTGTGTCAGCTGCTCTGGTGGCTTCCAGCCCAGCCCCTGTCAGCATCTCCAGCTCATTCCTGGAGCATGGGATGGAGCAGGCGGAGAAATAGGCCTGAAAACTCCTGGGTGGTTGCTCCCCCTTAAATGGCAGGTTTATACAGTGCAGGTCACACAGACATTACTGGAGGATAATGGTTCAAGTCCTTTTCTGGATCAGGAATCTGTTTGAGAAACTAGTGAAAGCTATGGATCCCTTCCCAGAAAGAATGCACCTAGAATTTTACAAATAATTTCAAAGAAGGCTGGGATTTCCTGAGTGATTTTATAACCATCTTCTCTGAAGTATGTGGACTTCAGCTAAGGAATCCCAACTTTAGCTCTTGGATGAAGCATGCCCTCCAAGGCCACAGGGATTCAGGATGGAGGGAGTGGGCAGAACAAAGAAAGGTGACTCTGGTGCTGGAACTCTTTGGCTGGAGGGACCAAATAAAGGCTTAGCCACCTCTGAGGATGTTGCCCCATCTAACACTTTCTAAATCAAAGCCTCCACTATAGAAGAGATCCCTAATTACCCCACCGTCTCCTTGTCCAAATACCCAGTGGAGGTACTTGAACCTGAATTTTAGGACTCCAGGAGCTGAGTCCTCCACTGGCATACCTCTCATCTCAAGGCTAGACCCGGGGGACTCAACAGGGCATGCCGGGCCTTGCCATCCTTGACCGTGACCGCATCCTCTGCGTTTCTCTTGGGAAAATGCTACCCACAGAGGTGGGGGGTGGTGTACACTGGGTAGGAGGCCAAGGCCCATCGCCCTCTCCCTCTGGGACAGCAGTGGGTGTGCTGGGGCAGCTCGTAAAACCACAAGGCAGCCAGCCCACCCCCGCCTGGACTGCACAGCCTCTCGCATCCTTCTGCAGGGGACGGAGGCCTGGTGAACTACCGCATCCTGTCAGGCGCTGAGGGGAAGTTTGAGATTGACGAGAGCACAGGGCTTATCATCACTGTGGATTACCTGGACTACGAGACCAAGACCAGCTACCTGATGAACGTGTCCGCCACTGACCAGGCACTCCCCTTCAACCAGGGCTTCTGCAGCGTCTATGTCACTCTGCTGAACGAGCTGGACGAGGCTGTGCAGTTCTCCAATGCCTCTTATGAGGCTGCCATCTTGGAGAATCTGGCACTGGGCACCGAGATTGTGCGTGTCCAGGCCTACTCCATTGACAACCTCAACCAGATCACCTACCGCTTTGATGCCTACACCAGCGCCCAGGCCAAAGCCCTCTTCAAGATAGATGCCATCACGGTGAGGGAGGCTGGGGACAAGCACAGCTGGCGCTCCCCCTGAGAGCAGGGAGCGCAATTCCTTTAAAGCTAACCAGCATTAATTGAGCTCCTTCTATATGACCAGCACTCTCTTCTTTGTCATAAACATCCCTTTAACATGTGGTGATAAGAGAAAGTTTATACATAGGCAACCTGGTGTCTTCCTATTAACTAGACAATGAAAGTTGTGCAAGTCATCACATTTCCCTTTTTACCTTGGCTGTTAGGAAGCTCAGATAAAAACTTAGGGCATCACTGCAATAGCTCGTCTTAGCTAGGTGTCTAGTGCAGCTGTGTCTTATCTACTGCCTAGACCTTACTCTTCCAACTTTGCTTTAGTGGGTCTTCTGTCAGAATCTCTTCTCTGAAATTAGGCAAGATAGTAATTGCTCCAGTGTGCTGAGCCTTGTCACAGGGCATGCTGGGGGCTCAGAGATGAACAAGACCTTTCCCAGCCCTCACAGAGCTCTCAGGCTAGGAGCAGCAGAAGCAGGAATAATCTAATATGCAGATCAGAGCACCACAAGGAAAGGTATGGAAAGAACTATGGTAAAGGGGTAATGGAGCACCTCTGGGGCCCAAATAAGAGAACGCCCGTACCTGGCTGGGGAAGCGGGAAGCCTGCATGGAAGAGGTGGCATCCATGTGGGATTGAGAGAGAAGTAGGATATCAGTGGACAGAGCTTCACGGAGAAGTATACCAGCAGAGGGAGTGTTGTGGAGGCGGGAAAGTGGGCCGACCGTCCAGGGATGGCACAGGACTGCTTGGAATACGATGTCGCTGTCCATCTGGCCCCCCCTGCAGGGTGTGATCACGGTCAAGGGCCTGGTGGATCGGGAGAAAGGTGACTTCTACGCTTTGACGGTGGTGGCAGACGACGGCGGCCCCAAGATGGACTCCACCGTGGTGAGTAGATCCCCGGGTGAGAGTCCTCAACGGGTACAGCCCATCACCGCTCCAAGGCCCCCCAAACCCACCTCTTTGCCAGCCACCCAACCTGCAGGAAGGCAGTGGGTGAGGGTTTCTGTCGCCTGGGGTTGGCGCTGCAGCCAGCCGTGGCACACCTCCCTGGCTGAGACCTCAGACAAGTGGGAGAGGGCTGGCGTCCTCGACAGACCACTGCTCCTGGAGCAGGGGCTGGAAGAGCTGGGACTGATGACCACCTCCGTCTTTCCTCCCTCTCTCCCTCGGCCGCCTCCTGCCACCTCTGCCATCTACAGAAGGTGAGTAACCTGTGCACTGGGCTCTCCCGTGTGGGCTGTCTGTGGCCAGCACTGGCTTGGGCCCTGTGAGGTGCTGGGCCTTCCTGCCTCTCCTGGGGAGGGGGCAAGGGGACAGGCCTGCTGGTCCCTGCTCAGACCCCTCCCAACCTCCTCAGCCCATCCACTCTCACACCTGAGCCCAGGCCCCTCTCAAGCACGAACTCCACATCTGGCTCCATCCTCTCTCTCTCTATGTCCCGTCACACCTCCCATGTGGCCTGGGTGGTGTTGCACTGACACGGGGTGGGTGAAACACGCCGTGGAAGGAACACCGCGGCCTCCGCCCGGCTCTGCTCCTCAGTGGCTGCGTGACGTGCACTAGCCGCGCGTCCTCTCGTTGGATCTAAAGTGGGGACCGTGCCAACTGCCCTGCCTTCCTCAGAGCATGCGATGGAGATAGCAGATAGGAGGCCTCTGTAAACGAGGAGGGATGATGGAGTAGCGCCTGTAAGGGAGCCCCTTCCCTCTCTCGGGGCTGGTGTAAAGAATGTGTTACGGTAGTCGTGTGAAGTAGGGCACCAGTCCCAGGGCCTGGGGAGTGCTGAGAGGGTCAGTGGTTGGCATATGGTGTGAGTCACTACCCCTGAGGACTCTCAGAAAAGACGCAGGGATCTTGTAGACTGGGAGGAGGGTGACTGCTGAGACTGAGGATGCTAGGCAAGATTCCTAGAAGGACAGGAGAGATGACGACCTCAGGCTAAGCATGGATACGGAGGTGAGACCCAGGCGCGGGTTATAAGGTGGCCTCCTGCCACGTTAAGGAGAACGTTATGGATTCAGCCTGGGCTCCAGCCAGACAGGTCTGAGGCCATCTGTAGACTGTGTAGGGTGTCCAGCGGGTCATTAGCCTTGGTTGCAGCCATGCTTTCACCCCTGCTGAGTCCCTTTCACCTTGGCCTCAAGGAGGAAACCGACCTGATGTCAAGGCTAAGAGCCAAATGCAGCTGCTGTGACCCACGCACAGCTCCCTTGAGGTGCTGCCTCCAGGGGCCCTGGTTGCGGCTGGGCCGTACCCAAAAGACCCCGTCATCCCTGGGGCCAGCCTGGGGTGAGTGAGGCTACAAGCCACTGGGAGCTCACCCAGCTCCCACGACCCCTGTCCCTGAGGGCAGCCAGTGAGCAGAGCCCGCAGGCAGCAGATGGGGGGCAGGGGCCCTGTGTCCTGCAGCTCCCAGCGCGGCCCCTGGTCTTCCGGGAGGTTCATCAGGGCCCCGCACTGAGCCCCAGCAGCTTCACCCGTAAAGCGGGCCCAGTCGTCCCTCTTCGCTGTTGTCAAGGGACGTTCCTCGCAGGGTGCCAAAGCCTCGGGGGGCCAGGCGGCCACTTCCTGTGCTCGGCCGGCAAGGGCGTTTCACAGCACACACTCCTGCGTGGGCCCCTGTATTTCTAGTCCCTTTACCGTCTTCCAGGAAGCAGGACCCACCCCGCTTTGTTCTGCCCTGGCTTCCTCTCAGAGGCTCCCAGAGCCACTGGCCCAGATACACCAGCCCTGTCAGCCCCAGACTTGGAGGTGTCGGGGTGGAGGCAGGCTGAGGGACCTTTTAAAGGCACCACCATTTCCTCTGTGAGGCCGGAACCCCCAAACCACAGCTCACCTACACCTGACTCCTCCCCAGTCCCAGCAGCCCCCGTAGCCCTGAGACGGGTGGGGAGGCAGCCGGAAGGGGCAGGCTGGGCGGGGACAGCTCAGCTGTAGGGGCTCTGAGTAATGTTCTTGGGCTTTTGAGGGATAGCGGTGGGGATATTTGGACCATGAGACCCTGGGTGAGGGCACAGACCCATGGCCCCTTCCCGCAGATCTTGGTACCTGCTCTTCCTCCTCACTCACTGATGCAGAGTTCCCCATTGCCGGAGCACATCATCAGAGCAGTGATCCTAGAGGGGGCACCTACTGTGTGCCAGCCTCTGGGCTGGCTTAGGGTATATGCAACAGGAAGCCAAAATCAGACGCAGCCTCTGCCTTCACAGACATAAAACAGAGGAGGGGAAAGACACTGATCAAATCCACACCAATAAATATGTGCCACAACAGAATGGATAATAAGATATCAGGGAAATCGAGGAAGGCTTCCTGGAGTAAGTGATTCAAGCTGAGATTCCTCAGAAAGCATAGAGAAGGAAGAGCATTTCAGGTGGAGGAAATGGCATGTGCAGAGGCCCTGACGTGAGAGGAAACACAGGGATTCCCCACAAGATCTTGACCAGAGAGAGAAGAGTTTGGGAGAATGCTTCCTGGATGGCCCAGAGGGTAAAGAATCTGTCTGCGGTGCAGGAGACACAGGAGACGTGAGTCCAATCCCTGGGTCAGGAAGATCCCCTGGAGGAGGAAATGGCAACCCACTCCAGTATTCTTGCCTGGAAAAATCACATGGGCAGAGGAGCCTGGCAGACCACAGTCCACGAGGTCGCAGAGTCGGACACAACTGAGCAACTAAAACACACAGATTGTGGGGGGCTTGTTTGTTTTCCCCCTGAGAACAGTGTGGTAGACATTATTATGCCCATTTCACAGGTGAGCAGACTGGGGCTCTAGGACTTCACAGAACTCCCTGACAAACCTTCGTGATGGATAGGCAACGTCTTGTCAGACCAGACGCAGGGCAGGGACCACTTTTTGCTGCACTATCACTGTTCGTTGGCTTATTTATTCCTTCTAGCATCCTGATGCTGTAGGTGTTCTTGTTCCTCCTCTTATCTGAGGAAATGGAAAATCAGAGAAGTTGAATAACTTTTGCCATATCACACAGCTAGTAAGAGGTAGAATTGGCCCTGCTGTGAAGCCTGGGTTTGTTCCCTACATTTCTGACAGCTGCCTAAAATTTGGAGGTGTGGTTAGAACCGAGAAGGGGGAAATCCTGATTAGGAAGGAGGGGGCATGAAATGGAATGTTCTCTGCATGGTGCCGAGCTTCCACAGGTTCCCCATAGAGTCCGGTGCACACCAGGGAACAAGTGGACCCAGGAGCCTTGGAGCCCCAGGCCTGAGGAAAGAGAGTGAGGTGGTGGGGAGGCCTGGCTTGGGATTGCTAAACCCTGAGCCTGCTTCCCTCCCACCCCAACTTCAGTCCCCTCATCGGTGAACCTGAGGGGCACCTATGACTGGCTGCATGGCCTGTGGCCATCCATGGGCTGGAAGCTGCATCCGCAGCTGGGCCTTCTCTCCAGGCTTGCTCTTCAGACCCTGCAGGAGAAGCCTGAGCTTCAGGCACAAAACAGTGTGCTCTTCGCATGCAACTTACACGTCCCCTGTTTTCATCTGGTAGTTGGAAAATTCCCTCCCTTCCCTCTCCACATTGGGACCACCAAGCCACCTGTGTCCCCTCTCCTGCTCCTGATCCCTGTTTCTGTCCCTCAAAAGGTGCGAATGAAGAGGCCTTTGTGCAATACCCGGTTACCAGATGTGTTTTAGCTGGGCTGCACAAAATTTTTTTTTTTAATTTTTATTAATCACCACCTAATTCCACATAAAAATCTGGATTCCTTGGTTCCTTTTGAAAAACAGGAAGCTATGCCAATGCCAAGATGGCACACCCTCACAAATTTGGAGCTAAGTAGCTTCCACTTCCTCTAGCCAGGGCTATGCCTTCCAGTTCTCCCAGGCCCCACCACTTCTGAGTGCCCTCCAGCCCCCTGGCACCAGACTCTCAGAAGAAATGCACTCAGGGCCTCCGTATAAAGTCAGGTTGGCCTAGGCAGGCTCTGAAAGCTTGCCGACCTGCGGAAACTGATTGGAGGTGTGCTCCCCGCTGGGCCCATAGTGGGACCCCATCTTTGGGGCCCAAGAAGGGAAGGAGGTGGAGGTCTCTGGGCACATTCACTCCCAGGTCTACATCACTGTGCTGGACGAGAACGACAACAGCCCCCAGTTCGACTTCACCTCCGACTCAGCGATCAGTGTGCCTGAGGACTGCACCGTGGGCCAGCGCGTAGCCACTGTCAAGGCCCAGGATCCAGATGCTGGCAGCAACGGGCAGGTGGGTACCAGTGAAATAGTCCAGAGCCGCACTGTGAGCGAGGGCTTCCACAGCCCTTCAGCCAGAGGGGTCACTGGAGCCGTCCCCATCCTGAGCAGGAGCAGGTCATCCAGGCTCTGCCACGCCCTGAGCAGGATGACGCTGCCCTCACCGCAGTCCATGTCCAGGGCTGGAGACAGAGCTATGCAAGCTGTCAGCCCTGCCTGGGTCCTAGGGACATGGCACCCACGGCTGGCCATAGCTCAGCCCCCGCAGCGAGCTGAACACAGAGGGTTTTAACCTTTCCATGACCTCTTGGTCACCTTATCCACAAACCACACAGCATCTCACCCCAGGGGCCAGCCCTCCCCACACAGCCCCAGGGCCCCAAGAGGACACACTCCTCCACCCCCTGCTTCTTGGCACCCCCCCCCCCCCACCACCACCCAGTTTGNCAGGCTTTCTCTCTGCATACCTAGTTGTATACATAAGTCTTAGGTGATTTACATCATCTTCTGGCCAGAAGGCCAATTAACATTTTACAGCCCTTTTCTGATAAGGGTTTGTCAACCAAAAGACTTATTTGTCTTAAAAATATTGTTCTTCCCAAAGTCTGGTGCCACTCTCAGAAAGCACAATAAAGTTACATTCTTACATAGCAAAGATGCAGCAATTTATAACAATGAAAGAAGTTCAGTGATTTATAACAAAGAGAAAGTTAATTAACTCAAATGTCTAGTGTTGCTAACATAAAAAACTGCTATATTCCTATTTCTATATCCCAATTATATTGATTAATATCCTTCAGGTGCCTAAAAGATAAAGAATATGGAGGCCTGGTAGCAGTCATTGACTCAACAGTGAAACCCATCACCAATATAATTTTTAGCTCTTTAGAAAAGGCTCTGTATCTTTAAGATGCTTTAAGCTTTGTGCCTCTTGCAGTTGGGGGGCTGTAAACAATCCACAAGTTGTAAAGAAGACCAGTCAGATAGGTTAGAAAGCCATCAAAGGGGCTTTAAGATGAGACATTCTTTTTGTATGCAGAGACTGTTAACTGGAACCCTAAGTTAATTCCTTTCAGAGGCAGAAGAGTGNTGTAAACAATCCACAAGTTGTAAAGAAGACCAGTCAGATAGGTTAGAAAGCCATCAAAGGGGCTTTAAGATGAGACATTCTTTTTGTATGCAGAGACTGTTAACTGGAACCCTAAGTTAATTCCTTTCAGAGGCAGAAGAGTGGAAAGCATAGTACAATAAGGCAGGCAGACTCTGGTTTTTTGGGGGACAGATGTTCAGGAAAATCCAGGGGAACCCCTGAGGCCTGACTCGCCTTGCCCATCAGGCCTCTCCGCATGAACTTGTTATGGGTGGGATCTCCTGTGCTGGCTCCTGGTAGTTTTTCATTATTAATATTTTACTGTAATAGCTATTCTGATATACAGTTGACCTTTGAGCAACACGGGTTGGGGATACCAATACTTCCACAGTCCAAAATCCACACATAACTTTTGACTCTCCCCAAACTTAACAGCTAAAAGCCTCTCTCCCCAAACTTAACAGCTAAAAGCCTACTGTTAAGCAAGTTAGGTTTTTAAAAATACTATTGTTCCTCTAAAAATATATATTTTCCAAACATTTATGGCCATATGTTATAGAATTTATATAAAGAGAACAAAGTTGGAAGGTGTCCAATGAGGAGTGTTAACTCCTCTGGGCCCACCAGCATAATAAACCTGAGTTCTCCAACTCTCCGAGTGTTGCTTAGTTTCTGGATTACTGGTTTCTGCAGCATTTCAGCAGTTTTAATAGTTAAAATTTTGATTTTTAAATAAAGAACATGAGAGAATAAAATGAAGAAGAAAAGATCAAGCCACTTTTTTAAGTAATAAGAAGCACTGCATGGTGGGATACATTTATGAATATTAAATATCCATTAAAATAAGTAAATTCAAGAAATCTTAAGGATATTAAGGCATATTTTTATTAAAAATCTGAGACTGTATAGGAGTNTGGGGCACCCCCAGAGCACAAGGAAGAGGGGTGACAGAGCATGCCAGTCTTCACATCACTTTGATCTGTCTGACAAATTGAGCCGTGTTGGAGGAGGTTTCCACCATTTTTTAAATGCTTGGACACCTCTAGGGGCTCTAGAGTCAGAAGCCTGTGGGTTCAAATCCTTGTTCTCTTGGACACTTGCGAGCTAGGTGGCCTTGCCAGCAGCTTCTTGTTCCCGAGCCTCCTCTCTGAGCTGAAGAGGACAGCTCCTTTATCAGAGCTGTAGTGAGAGCCAAACAGAGCCCATGTGACACCAGGGCTGTGCCTCTCCTTGCAGGGGGCTCAGTGCTTCCCTGCCCCCCACCTTGGGAAATCACCTGTAGTGGGACTTACACCTGCCTTTCTGGCCCCAGGCCAGTATGCTCACATCATTCCCCATCCCCTTGAGCCCCCTCAGTGGACCCCATTTTGAGGGATATAATCACTTCTGCATAAAACACATTCTTCTCAATTGCCCAGGATGAGCAGAGGGCCCTGGTGGACAGGGGAGCACACCTTGGCTTGGCCAGCTTCTCGTCCTCTCCACCACTTCACCCTCACCCCTTCACCCTCTCTCTTCCCTGACAGGTGGTCTTTTCTCTGGCCTCTGGTAACATCGCCGGGGCCTTTGAGATCGTCACCACCAACGACTCCATTGGCGAAATATTTGTGGCCAGACCCCTGGACAGAGAAGAGCTGGACCACTACATCCTCAAGGTGGGCAGCAACCCCTTCCATCCCAAGAGTGCCCAGCCCATCAGCACGCCCTGGTGGTCAGCTTCCCTCATCACCAAGTACCCTGGGGCAGGCAGCACCCCTTAGGGCCAAGAGCATGAGCAAGGCTGACCTGGGGAAAAAGGTGTGCTGGAAGGGGTCCCTGGACCCAGAGTACAAAGCAGCAGGGGTGGTCGTCCCTGCTGTGAGAGCCGGGAGGGAAAGCCTGGCAGCTGACAGAGCACTGGCCCTCCCGCAGGCACACTGTGAGCGGGGCAAGGGGTCTGCTCTGTCTGGGCCTCAGTTTCCCCTCTTATGCAATGGGTAAAAAAGCCTGACTTCCGCTGCTACGGTGAGACATAAATGCAGGTGAGGAATCCCGAAGGCCTCCATTATTGCTGAACTGCTCCGGCTGCTGTGTTTCCTGGGGCTTCCCAGGTGGCTCTAGTGGTAAACACCTCGCCTACCAATGCAGGAGTCGCAGGAGACGTGGGTTCAATCCCTGGGTTGGGAGGACCCCTGGAGGAGGGCATGGCAACCCACTCCATGGGTTGCCTGGAAAATCCCCATGGACAGAGGAGCCTGGCGGGCTACAGTCCGTAGAATCACAGAGTCAGACCCGACTGAAGTGACGTAGCACGCACGTATGCACTGTGTTTCCTGAGGGGTCTCTGAGGACCCCAGAGCCATGCTTCTACAGCAATCTGAACTCTAGCACACTGTAGGCCTCCAGAAAATATCAAGGCTCCTAGGGACAGGCTCAGTCTATGAGCCTGAGGATTCTCGCTCATTCCTGAAAAGATGATTTGAAGCTCTTTTTCTATTTGCCAGAGAGCAGATCTGAGTGCATGGAACAGAGGCATAGAAGCTAAGCACAGGAGCCCTGGGTCTGGTTGCAGGCCCAAGGTTTCAGTCGGGGGCAGAATAGGGAGGTAAAGACTAAACACATCAGTGTCAGATTGCAGAGACAGGTCTCCAAACAGACAAGAATTGGGCAACAATTGTTTGCAGCATGGGGCAGAAGGTGCAAACCATGGGGAGAGTCGAAGGGCCAGGGGGCCGGGATGGACCAGCAAGTCCCTCTGACCTCGCAGTCCTCCCCACTGAGCAGCCAGCCCATCTGGACTCCTCCTCATCCAGCCCCCACCTTTTAACCCTGACTCCAGTCTTCCCCCTCCTTGCAGGTTGTGGCATCCGACCGTGGCACCCCTCCACGGAAGAAGGACCACATCCTGCAGGTGACCATCCTGGACGTCAATGACAACCCTCCAGTGATTGAGAGCCCCTTTGGATACAACGTCAGCGTCAATGAGGTGAGGACGGCTCTGGGGCCCATACAGCTGTCCAGAATGAAGAGTGGGTGTAGCCGACTGTGAAGCACCTGCTTAAGGGTCATGGGAGTGGGGACATGGCTTACTCTTTCATGGTTCAATCCCTAACACCTGGGCCAGGCCCTGGAAAAAGAAAAAAAGGGGAAAGAAGAAAGTGGCATTTCACCACCAACAGGAAACTGAGGTTTACCTGGGAGAGCTACCTTTAAATAAAACTGTTCATTTTAAAAAAATATTTATTGGAGTATAGTTGATTTATAACATTGTGATAGTTTCAGGTATACAACAGAGTGATTCAGTTATACATATGCTCATTCTTTTTCAGATTCTTTTCTCATATAGGTTATCACAGAATATTGAGTAGAGTTCCCTGAGCTATGCAGTTCAGTTCAGTTCAGTTGCTCAGTCGTGTCCAACTCTTTGCGACCCCATGGACTGCAGCATGCCAGGCCTCCCTGTCCAGCACCAACTCCCAGAGTCCACCCAAACCCATGGTGCTATAGGTCCCTGCTGATTATCTATTTTATGTATAGTAAGCTGTGTATGTTCCTCCTAAACTCCTGATTTACACCCACCCCTCACCCCTAGTTTCCCCTTTGGTAACCATAAGTTTGTTTTTGATATCTGTATAAACAATTCATTTATCATTCAGTCATGAGATTACGCCACTCCAGGAAAAGTTTTGCCCAGGCATTAGTGAATATGTCAGGTTGGACATTCATGAAGACCTCCCTCGATTCAGACCCTGGCTCTGCCACTGACTGGCTATGTGATTTGCACACATTCCTTCCCTGAACCTCAGTTTTTGCATCTGTAAATAGGGTGACCTAATCTATAGCATTGTAAGAGGATTGGATGTGTTCACGAAGGCCGAGGCATGTAGTAGGTACCCGCAGGATGTTCACCACCATCATCTTTATCTGCCTCATCATTGTCCCAGGGTCATCAGAGCAGAGCTTTCTAGAGGTCCAAGTCTTGGAGCAGGAGCAGGAGGTAGACTGTGCCCCAAAGGCCTTGAACCTGGAATGACCACTTTCTTGCTTTCCCCCCAGAACGTGGGCGGGGGCACGGCTGTGGTCCAGGTGAGAGCCACCGACCGTGACATCGGGATCAACAGTGTCCTGTCATACTATATCACTGGGGGCAATGAGGACGTGACCTTCCGCATGGACCGCATCAGTGGCGAGATCGCCACTCGCCCTGCCCCACCCGACCGCGAGCGTCAGGGCTTCTACCACCTGGTGGTCACCGTGGAGGACGAGGGCACCCCTACCCTATCGGTGAGTGATCAGGGGCGGCCGCTGGGAGAGGGGGGTGGCAGAGGGCAGCTCCGCTCTCTGTGCCACGGGACGAGATGGGTAGGAGTGGAATGCCATGCGCCAGTGAGTACGCAACAACTGCTTTATCATGCCTTGAATCCCTCAGCCTGTGAGTATTTTATGGAGGGCCTGTGTGTGCCAACCTAGGGTGCCGGTTCACTTGCCTCTGCGGCCACTCTGAGCCTTGATTTAGCCGTGTCTGCTCACCCAGGGCAGTGCTAGGAGACCATGCAGAGTGAACCTGTGCCTCGAGGTCTGGCCAGCCTGCACTCCGCCGGCCAAGTGTGCTGCGTATCTGTGGGCCTCTGTGCCAAATGGGGAAAGGTGCCCTCTGGCCTCTTCTCCTGCATCGTGTTGGTGTAACATGCTGTGGCAACATTCCTGGGTCATGGGGCTCATGTCTGTGATCCAGCCTGGTGCGTGAATGGGTGGGGCCGCTGCCCAAGGCAGAGTGCAAAGTCTGCAGAGCTGGAGAAGGAGATGGGACCGGTGCGGCTGGACGCTGATGCCATGTGGGGTGATGGGCTGGGGTGTGATTTCTACTGTGAGCTGGCTGCGTGATCGTGAGCAAGTCAGGACCTCTCTGAATATTGGTTTTGTCATCTGGAAAAGAGAGGTAATATCTGCTTCATAGGTGGTGTGTGGGGAATTGAGTTAGTTCTTGTCTGTGGAAGCGCTTGGTAAGCCATGAGGAAGAGAAGTGTATCAGCTGTCTTATCACCACAATATTCCTGCATTCAAAACCAAACCAAAGAGGCATTAAACAGCCATTGACATAGCTCCAGTTCTGCAGGCTGGCAGTTGAGAAGTGGCTTAGCTGGAGGGTGGTTCTGCTGCCAGCTGGGCTCCCACATGTGTGTGGGGGCAGCTGTGTGTGTCAGTTGGATAGCTGTTCTTTGGAGGGTTGGTTGCCAATCAGCCGGGATAACAGGGCAACTGGGCCACCTCTCTCTCCTTCTAGAAGGCTAGTCCATGCTGGTTCATGTGGAGCCAGAAAAGGTCCAGGGGAAAGAGCAGAAGCATGTAAGCCCTCATAAGGCCCAGGCTTGGAACTGAACTTGGCTGCTTCTGCCACGTTTCTGTTTGCCACAGCAAGTCAGAAGACCAGCCCAGGTTCAAGATGTGGGGAAATAAACTTGATCTCTTGAAGGAATGAGCTGCAAAGGCACATTGCACAGAGCGTAGATACAGGGAGGTGTAAGCATTGGGACATCTGTGTAATCTGTTTATCCTAGGCACCCTGATTGTAAATGAGACCTCAGTTCCATCCTTCTGCCCCTCAAAGGTGACTCTGTTAGACCCCTCTCCTCAGTAGCAGCACTATGGACTGTGGGGTCAGAGCAGGTCTGGGCTGGGCTTTTTATGTGGAGTTTCTCTGGGGAGGATGGTGGAATTGGACCAATCCAAGGAAACCACATCCTGAAGACCCCCGGATGATAGTAATCACTTCAACCAATCACACCCAGTAAGCCAAACAGAAACAGATTTACAGAACACATAACTAACTGAGGGGAGGACAGGTAGGGTATCATTTGTTGTGGCGACATGGAGGGACTCAGTTTTTTTATGTGGCAACCCTCTGTACCTGCACCTAGCTTCATCTTCTTGGTCATGTCTCCAATAGCATTTAAAGATGTGTTTGATTATAAGTAACAGAAACTCGAATATGGATTCATAAATAAATGAGAATACATTTTTATCACATAACAGCAATTCTGCAGAGAATTACAAACTTTGATTTTGTGCTCAGTGATGGCAGAGCTAATGTTTCTTGCCCTTTCCCTTATGATTGCAACATGGTTGCTATAGCTCCAGCCATCATGTCGGCATTCAAGGCATAAAATGACAAAAAACAAAAACAAAGAAAAACGAAGAGCTGTGCAAGCAATTTCTGCCTTTTTATCAGGAAAGCACAAAATTTTCTGGAACTATTCTCCAGAGTTCTCTTGTGACTCATTGGCCAGAAGAGGTTCCCAGGGGCACCCTAGCTGTAAGGAAGTTGGAAAACATGAGGGACAGGATTGTTGGGACTGGCTTATTACTTGGAGGCCACATGTAACACTGCCTCAAATAAAAGTAGGGCTCTGTTAGCAAGAAAGAGATGGGCAGCTCAGCATTTGCCATGCTGCTCTTCTTCATCCTGACCTAGGCCAGTGCACACACCACTCTCATGCCCATTCCCCATGCTTCCCCACACCCCACAGTCCTAGAGTTTCCCAAGGAGGCAGTAGGTGAGACCCATAACATTCTAAGACCCTGAGTTGGGGAGGCAACATCTGGTTTCCTTTTGGTCCCAGGAAGAAATGAGAATTAGAGAAATGTGAAATCACCCTAGCCACATTTAACCACCCAAAATGAGTGGGCTACTCCCCACGCAGACCCCACAGAACTCGGGGCTCATCCCCATGGTCAGAAGTTTCATCTGTTGACCATACCCTCTGTAGAGATCCATCCAAGCCCAGTGGAGTCCCACAGGCACTGCCTCCTCAGACCCACAGGGAGAGCATTCTGGCCCTCCTTGAAGCAGGTCTCAGCCTGATCCAGCTCCCTGGTAGGAGTGTGGGAACTTGGGTGGTGAGAAATGCAGTCTCCTTTTGTCTGCCCGCCTCATCCTGGTCATCACTAACTCTGCTCCCAGAAAACACCTTCAGGATGATCAAGATCGGGGAGGGGGGGTGTATGTACATGTGTGTATATGGCTCCTGGGCTATAATATCGTAATAGCCAAACAGCATCAAGTACCAGCTGGAGAAACATTTCTAGGAGAAAACCTTTAAGTCAAAATGAATCCATCCCTTCAAGTTTTTTTCCGCTTCTTCATGTTGGGAAAAGATCACTTTTGACTTGATATTTTTTTGGCAACACCACAGTAAAGGACTGCAGGGACCGGAGGAGCATTGTTGAGAACTTAGCCCTGGACCGTGTTTGCTCAGAATTCAGCCAGCCGGCATTCCCTGAATACCCACTCTGTGCCAGGCCCCAGAGATACAGAGATGAAGCCAGTGTACCACAGTGAAGTGCAGCAAGTAAGGGAGACAGTGAGGCCAAGGTGTAGGTGGGGCCTTGGGGACGGCTTCCTGGGGGCAGGTGACACCTGGGCTGTCTAGTCGGACAGTCACAGTTAGCACAACAAAGGGGGGAAGCATATTCTGGATCTGGGCATCAACCCGAACAAAGGCCTCAGAGCAAGTGATGATCCAGGGCGGGTCCAGGGAGGCGCAGGTGGTCTAGACCCAGGGCAGCATTCAGAGCCCAGAGCAGGGCTCTCTGTCTACATATTCTCCCCTTGATGTGCCTGCAGCAGGCCCCAAAGGCTGGTGCCAATGCTTTCTCAGGCCTCCCCTTCACTCCCTCCTGCCCCAGCTAAGTTAGTACCCTACAGCCACTGCCCCCAGCTCCCCAGAATTGGCATTTGTTTCCAAGGAGTGCTGGACCCTTGAAGACTTGCTGCCACTGACCAGACTGTCACATCTATGAACCTGCCAAGGTCATGAGTGCCCCCAAGCCAAAGGTGACCAGCAAAGGGACCTTCTCTGCTATTGGGCAGATTTCTCTGGAGGAGAGTTTGAAGAAGTAGGATCATTCCAGCCTCTCCTAGGCCAACCAGAGCCCCAAGAAGCCTCAGACCGGCCATCTCAAAGCTCCAGGAAAGGCCACCATGGTTTAACAGGGTACATACATCTGTCTAAAGACACCCATCAGACCCACATGCATCCTCTTGTTCCCACCTACAATTATCTGCCTGGTTCAAGCCAGCCCTCAGAGGTAGCACAGGACCAACCTTCCTGTTGGACAAGAGCAAGTTAAGAGTTATTAATTCATTATTTCATTCATTCATTCAACACTAAATATGTGCCAGGCCTATTTAAGTCAGAGATGGGTTGGACACAGCTCTGCCCTCACAGAGCCTACAGTCAGTGGGGGGAAATAGACACGTAACAGAGAGCTGACAACCCTCAGATGTGACAGAGTGCTAGAAGTTCAGAGACAGGATCCATGGAAGGCGCTGGACAAGGCATTTGCCTCCATGTCTTTGGCTACAAAGTCTCCCTAAAACCAAGAGAAATCCTATATGCAAGCCCTCCCGTGTCTTCTTTTCTCCCTGGGCTCTCCTCCACCCGTTTCCTGAGAGCAGCGCTTTCCTACAAAGAGCCAAGGCCATCCCCACCCCGCTCTCAGCCCCGTATCACCCAGAGCTCAGAACAGCTGGGCTGCAAGGGACATCCGGGCCAGCCCAGGCCACTCACACAATGGTGTACCACCCAGCAAGGAAAGTCGTTGTACAGCCTCAGTCCCCGTCCTTGCTCCAGGCCACAGGCAGGGCGGCCAGGCCTGGGGGAGGGATCTGAGCGGCCATCAGGAGGCCCCTGTGAGAGGAAGGGCCAGGCCGGGGAGGAAGGACGGAGGGCAACTGGGAGATCAGAAGCTGAGCCCCAGCCACAAAGGCACCTTGGCAGGGGGATGGGGAGAGGGAGGTTCCTGAGGGGACCTTCCTGCTGTACGAATCACAGCCCAGAGGACAGACAGTCCCAGATAACCAGCCCTGGCTTCTTGGGCTGGTGGGGACCTGCAGAAGACACCTGTTCAGGCAGAGACAGGACATCTCCCACCACTTCTGGTACCAGAGCCGCCAGCAATGGCCCCATGAAAGTCTGTGAGTGGGGAATGCTGCTCTTGTCAGCCCACCTCGTATTTTTAAGGCCCAGGGCGCCTCTGTTTATTAAACTTGGATCCTGCTGCTGTTTATGAAGCCTGCTTCCCCTTGCTCAAGCTCAGGAAAACGCCAGCCCAGCCCCTTCCCCATGCTGCACGCCAAGTAAGCTGGCCTTCTCTGGCCCAGCCTGATTCAAGCCAGGCCCTTCCTGTAGCCCCGCTTCTCAAGAATGTTCTGCAATTGCTCAAATGCTACACAAGCAACTGGCTCAGTTCCTCCCGGAGACCCTGAGGCTCTGTGGATAGACAAGTTCCTACCTTCCCCGTTCCCCGCCCACGAGCAAGTGGGTGCACAGGCCGCCATGCCCCCTGGGAGTCCTGTGGCTTCAGGGCTGCCAGGCAGGAAGGGGAGAGAAAAGACTGATGTGGAAGGAGTGGAGCCATGGGCTTGTGGGCACAGGCTCATCCTCCGGGTCCGGTATGCGCAGTAAGCAAGCCCAAGTCCTGGCCTGTAAGGCGACTTGCTTCAGTACAGAGAAAGGAGCACAGGGCCGGGAAGCAGGAGACACAGGCTTCAGTCCCAGTTCCACATCCAGCTGTGACATGACACAAACCTTTTGGAACCTCAGTTTTCCTGTGCATTACATGGAACAATAAAACCTTCCAGGGTTTTCTGTGGGGGGAGGGAGTGAGTAGGAACCAGAGAAGTCATAACACCTGAGAAACTGTTTTGGAAAGCCCAGAGTATTATCACAGAAGAGCAAAGATACAGAACACATATTGCCCTTCCCTATCCTGTGCCCAAGGCAGGCATTGGTAGTGGATGTTAGCACTTTCCCATTGAACTATATTGATACTTGAGAATCCCAGGAAGCCATACCAAGAGATCAGAATTGCAAAACGAAGTAAAACCCATGTCCTTTGGCCTGCAAAAGCTCAGGGCACCATTGCTGTTGAGGAGATCCCACGGGGCCCAGACGAAGCTGCAGGGAACTAGAGCCAGGCGAGAGTCAGAGGTTGCCCTGCCGACTCTGAGTGGTCCAGAGAATGGAACCCTGGCATCCTGCTTCAGCCCATCACCCAGTGGCTACGTTTCGGTCATGAGCTCTGCAACAGAGTCCTAAGGGCAGGCTGTTATGGGACCCCTGCCCTAGAACTCCAGAACAGTTCCCTAACCTCCAAAACAGTTAGGGAGACACAGGGGCCATGCAGGAGAGGCAGCCACGCAGTGGGCATGGTCCCAGTGGAGGACTGGATGGGCAGCGCTTTTGATGGGCTGGGACGGAGGTTCATCTGAGCTGTGAGTGTCAGCTTCTCAAGTGCCCTTTGCACCTAGCAGCCTGGCTGCCATCCCCAGGTCCTCTTTGCGCCGCTGTTATTCCCTTTGAGTTCCCTGAGCAAATCTTAGCCCAGCCCTCAGCACAATTAGGCCAGCCCTGTCAGCTCGAGCTGACACCCGGAAGGCCTCTTCCAGGAGGCAGGATACCAGTGCCCCAGCCAGGGTGGAGGGTGGCAAGGCCTCTGCAGCCCCCGATTCCTACACCACAGAGCACTCCCTGAAGGTGATGCGTTAGCTCCTCTGTCCCAGGTTGCTACATGTAGGAGGGAGCTCTGGCCAGGCAGGAGCCAGAGTGTCCCCGGGGCTGGTGTTCTGAGAAGGGCCCCCGGGGGTTCCTGCATACCCACTCTAGTCTAATACCACAGACTCCCAGGCAGGGCCCACCTGGTCCAACAGCAGCATCTCCAGTGGTCTCTGCAGTGTGTTTTCAGAGAGAGTCAATCTCATTCCCTTAGTCTCTCACTAGCAGGAAATAAAGGCAGATCTTTATTAAATGTGAACATCAAGAGACAGGTTACAGGCCCCATTAATTCCTGATACCTCTCTTAACAATGACTTAGTGCCTAAAAACAAATTTCCCTCCCGGGGCTCCTCCCAGCTCCCGAAAGGCAGGCACCTTGCTCTCGCTCCCCTACTCTGTTCCCCAACCCCCAGCCCACAGGCATCTCCAGAGGCACTACCACCCGAGGCGAGCACAGAGGGACAACCCGGGTACCCTGCCTTTCCCCACAGCACTGGGGTAGGGGGAGCGCTTTTAGGGTTGCTAGGGACAGGGTGTGTTGTCGTGGATGAAGATGGAGGCTAGAGCTCAGAGTAAATTTCGCTAAAAACAGGAAACCACGAAGCTATACGTTCACTAGTAAGTGTCCAGAGACGAGCTCGAGGCCACGCAGGAGGAAGCTGAGGAGGAAATGTGGTGTCTTTCTACTCCAGGGCCTCCTTCCTTCTCCACACAGCGGCAGGTGGGCCTGGGGTCTGGCAGCCAGATTCTTAGAAGTTGTCTCTGCCTTGAGGTCAGAGATGAGGTTTGGGCCAGGCCAGCCTCCCCACCAGGCAGGAACATTCTTTCTGAGCTAGGGGATGAGGAGTCTAGTCTGTGGGCTTGTCCTTCAACCCCAAGGGTAGCCTGGCCCTGCCTTGAGCAAGTATTACCCTGCCCATCCCTGCCTCTGGGACCTCACAAGCTGTGAAGAGAGCACCCTCTTTTTGTGGCAGCGGGCACTAAGTGTCCACAGCAGCAGAGAAAACAGAGGAGTAGACCCCCAGGGACAAAGCAGGAGCCGGGGTTCAATATTCTGGCCGCTGGAGGTATCAGTGCAGTCTTGAGGCCCAAGCCCCCTGTACAGCTCAGGGCCCACGCTGGCCACAGCTTTGGACCTGAGAAGGGAGCTCCCTGGCTCCAGCTGCAGGCCCGGGGCTCATTGCTGATGCTCCTCTCCCATCCCCATCCCGGCCAGGGGGAGCATCTCCCTGCCTGCTGGGCCCTTATCCTGGCCAGAAGCCTGGGCTCTCAGCACCCAGGCCCGGCTCAGCAGAGCCAGCGTAGGCTGCTGGCAGACGAATGCCCAGTTGAAATGACACGCTCCACAGTGCAGTGCCCGGGGTGCCTGTCTAGCTCAAATGGCCCCACCACCCATTTTCACCCCACAGGGTACAGAGATCCCTCTCCACTCCTCTCCGCGCTTTAAAACTCTTTAATTGAAATTCCACAAAGGATTCCCCTCCTATTGTATATAAAGACAAACCTGGGTCATGCCTGAAGCAGGAGATGGGAGCAGAAGGTCTAGGGCAGAGCAGGCCCAGACTTTCTGTGGACACGCCCACTCCTCCCACCCAACAGGGACCCGCTGCCCTGATGGCTCAGTGGAGGGAGACTGGAACAGAGGTCCTCGAAGGCTGGGGGTGGCGGTGGAGGGCTCCCTGGGCCTCAGGCCCCTCGGAAGCAGAGTAGGGATTTCAGCCCAGCTCTTCCAATCTGTCCATGGGGTTTTTACACCGTCACTCACGTAATTTTTGATAGCACCCCCTCTTCACACTGAAAAGTAGTCATAGTTTGGGCAGTACATTATGCGGTCACCAGCTCTCTTGACCACAGGGAGAGCGGGGAGGAGCGCTCTCCTCTGAACCTTCCCCGCAGGCCCCCGCCCCCCACCAGCCCACTCTCCCTCCACTCCCCACTATGGCGGGCGGCAGTACCTCTGACCAGGCTTCCATTGCCCAAGATACCAGTTGGCTCACAGTGGTCACCATGCCCCACCCAGGGCGTACTTCCTGTTTTGGGGCTTCCAGCCAGGGCATTCTGGGGACTCAGAGTACGGGCAGTGGGAACCCCAGAGTTGTTTAACCAGTTGATAGCCCCTCAGAGAGCCTGCTGGTTAGAAGGTAGCCAGGTCAGGCAGGCCTAGCCCCAGAGCCTCATGATTACAAAGAGTGAGTCTGACGGATGAGCAGTCTCAGGCGGGAGTGGGGAGCCAGGCCCACCGCAGTGGGAAGAGTCTCTCCACATCTTATCCTGTGTCTCGGGCCTGGAGGGTGGCACCGGGAGGTCTGCCCTGTGCGCATCTATACTCTCAGGTCTCAGGGCTTATGTCCCAGAGAGAGAGGCTGCCACGGGAGCTGGCAGTCCTGGGACTTCAGGAACGGAGGTCATCTGGCATCAGTAGCTGGTGAATTTCAGGTCCCTGCGGTGGGATCCCAGCCTCTCACCGTCCTTGAGAGAGGGACTGGACTGTCCAACACCTTCTCCCTTCTGCCATCCAGAGAGGTGGAAGATCTGGCCATCAGGGGTATTTCAAAGAGTCTGAGCTTGCAGCTTGGAGGGAAGAAACCAGGGCCAGAGGGACCAGTCGGAGGACCAGCCCTGGCTCAGATGCCCCTGCCCCGGGCCCAGCCGCAACCTCCCACGGGCCCCCAGCTGGTCTAGACGGCCTCAGAATTTGGGGAGTCAGGGACAGGGTCTGCAAAAGAAAGGAGAAGCAGAGTGAAGGGGGGCTCCTCTATCTGTCATTCCCCCGACCCCCAGCCGCCGCAATCCCACACTCTGAGGCTGTGAGGACTCCCAGGAAGGTGGGGAGTGTGGCCGGAACACTGCCGGTCACAGCACTGTGAGGGAAGAGAAGCACTCACCTAGGGAGGGGAAGAAGACATCCCCGGGGCCCGGTGGAGACAGAGGAGTGTTGGGCTCAGACAGCAGGTGCCGCCCAGACTCGGAAGGCTGCCGCTGGGCCATGTAGGACAGGGGCTGCCTGGGCTTGGCCTCCAGCATTCCATGGGAAGGTGGAGAGGTCTCAAAGCCAGGGTTTTCAATTCCTTGAATGTTGTTGCTGGAGAAGCAGGATAGAAGGTTGTGCATGCTGCCTGGGCTAGGCCTCTGACCTCCCGCCTGGCCTGCCTCACTTCTCTCCCCTCACCTCCCCTTTCCCCTCACCTGCCTTCCCACCCCAGGCCTCAGCAGCATCTCCTAGCAGGAAGGGAGGCTCCAGGGCCAGGGAGGAAAAGCTGGGCTGCACTCCCCACCTGCCCTGAGCTGAGGGCAGCTGACCATCTGTCCCCAGGGCCAGGAAAGAAGCCCCAGGTAAGAGTGGCTCCAGGACACTGGCCTCTGGAATCAGGGGCAAGTCTCTCTTTGGTCAGTAGAATCAATGGCCTTAGGACTGATTGTCCCCACGGCTTGTCTTAAGCTAAAGAGAGAACTTCTTCCTCCCTAGGAGTGGGACAACCTCTGAGGACCACTCTAATTCTGAGATTCTAGCAGGATCTAGCTAGGACTTCTGTGACCTGTCTTAAATATCATCCCTTTCACACCGGGGAGGAGCTCTGAATTTGGTGTTACATGTACTGGGGCCAAGTTCCAGAGCATGGCCTGTTCCCAAGGATGCCCTCCATGCCAGGCCCAATGCCAGCTTCCTGCCCAGGGCACACCACACACACTCCCCATCCACTCCATCCCCAAGCTGCCCTCCCCACCACCACCACGTCTGAGCTAAGTCAGCCTCTGCCCTTGTGGCCTGACTGCTTTCTCCTTGGGGTGCCCTGCACTACTTGGGGCCTCAACTCCACGTGTGCTGACCTCCTTTGCATGTTTCAGGGTCTGCCTGGGCTCAGCTGCTTCCTCCCCTTCCCCACCCCAGCTGACCACTGAGGCCCAAAAGTGGGTGCATCGCTCATCCAAGCAGCATTGGAGTCAGCCAGCTGGGTGAGGGGTGGCAGGGCAAACAGCCAGTCGGCACAGATGGCAGATGGCAAATGCTCTTCTAACCAGCTGTGTGCCAGGCAGCTCAACCGGGGCCCTGCTGCACAGACATACCTCCTTCCTGACAGCTGGCCCAGAGCACAGGGAGGACCAGGAAGTCCATGTCTGTGTTCTTAGCCCCATTGTGATATAAGCAGTGACCGGAGAGGAGAGGGGGAAAGAACCTAGTGGAGTCAGGAGAATCAGTCTGTCCTGGCTATAAAGTTCCCCCAACCCCTTCCGCATTAACGGCTGTATGAGAAGCTGGGTGTGGATAGATACTGCCCAGCAGAGACCACAGCCCAGGGAAGGCAAGGAGAGAGGCTGCCAGACGTTGACTGGGACGGCACAGTTGTGGCAAGTGTCCTCAGGAAGGTCTCCATGGGCCTTACCTGTCCATCCGCACCAGTTCCTGGGCACCTAGGGACAGACAGACAGAGCAGCTGGTCACAGAGGGAAGGCTTTCCCAGACAGCATCCTGGCCCTCGCTGGCAGACACCCCTCGGGAATGGGAGTGAACCTGGGCAGGGCCGTGCGCAGCCCCGGATCCCACTTCTGCTCCCTCAGGAAGCCGGGAGGGCGGTGTTGTGTGTCTACCCAGCAAGTGGGGCCCTGCTCAGCGGCCCGTGTTGACCCATGATGAATTAAGCTTGGGATGCATTCGACAAGCGTGTGGGGCAGCTGGGAAAGCAAAGGCAGCGGTGGTGATGTTATGCGCTCAGGATCAACCAGAGGCCTGAACTGTTGTTTCCTGTGTGGCCGTTTGTCACGTTCTGGTCGTCAGCCATGATTTACTGGGCAGGAGTGTTGCAAGGTCAGTTCCTAATCAGAGTTCCTGGTGCCCTCTGTTCTGTCCTCTGCATTGCCTAATATGGTCAACATCTCTCAGAGGAACCCTATCGGGCCTGAGACTTCACCAGTTCTCAGCCAGGCTACCTCTCCCTACCCTGCAGTCAAGCTGCTGCCACCCGGCCCCGCTGCGGAGGTTCCCCATCCCACAAACCGGCCACCAACCAGATGCAGCTACCCCAACTTCCCCCTTTCTGGCAGCTCCCCACGTACTCCCACAGAGCTTTCTTGTTTTTTGGAGGGTTTTGCTGCACATTACGAAGGGGAAACAAGCGGTGGAGGAGGGGCGCAACAACAGAGTACCCACGGGAAGTTGCATGCAAGTTCCTGAAATCCTGCGGTATCGGAATCATGGCTGCTTGTTTACCGGGGCGACTCTGTGTGGAGCTTCCTGCAGCCCTCTGCCTTCCCTCAGTGCATCCTCCCCTCTGCCCTTGAAGAAACCAAGTCTGCCTGATTCTAGGGAGGCTGCCGCGCCCGTTCGCCTCCAGCGACTGCCTTCCGCAGTGCTCCCAGCGCTTCGTTGCTGCTGTTTGGTCCTCAGTCGTATCCGACTCTGCGACCCCATGGACTGCAGCTCGCCAGGCTTCCCTGTCCTTCACTATCTCCCAGAGCTTGCTTAAAATCATGTCCATCGAGTCAGTGATGCCACCCAACTGTCTCATCCTCTGTTGTCCTTCTTCTCCTGCCTTCAATCTTCCCCAGCATCAGGGTCTTTTCCAGTGAGTAAGTCCTTCGCATCAGGTGGCCAAAGTATTGGAGCTTCAGCTTCAGCATCAGTCCTTCCAATGAATAGTCAGGATTGATTTCCTTTAGGATGGACTGGTTGGATCGCCTTGCATTCCAAGGGACTCTCAAGAGTCTTCTCCAGCACCACAGTTCAAAAGCATCAATTCTTTGACACTCAGCCCTCTTTATGGTCCAGCTCTCACACCCATACATGACTACTGGAAAAACCATAGCCTTGACTAGACGGACGTTTGTCAGCAAAGCAGTATCTCTGCTTCTTAATACGCTGTCTAGGTTTGTCATAGCTTTTCTTCCAAGGAGCAAGCATCTTTTAATTTAATTTCCCAAGCCTTGCTCTTTCTCTTCTTTCTGAGTGTGGCTGACTCCCAAGCACTCCCTCCGTGCCCAGCTCTGTGGCAGCACCCCGCCTGGAGCACACCACACACAGTCCTATCTGTTCCATCTCTGAGCTGCCACCCGTGCTCCAGGCCACTCAGCCTCTACCCTGGGGCCCTACTCCTGCCATGTCCCAGGTGACTTCTGCTGCCATAATTCCATCAGCTGCTTCTCTAGAATCTGGATCAAGAAAAATGACCTGAATCTCCACTTGTTCTCCATTTCATACCTGGTTTCTCTAGAATCATCCCCTCTGGCATCTCGTGTGTCTGTCTCTAAACCTTCAACCACATAAGTCTTTTTTTGAAGAGGACAGAGGACTAGCCTCAAAAATACTTTTATTAGGAGATAAATGACTGATACCTTCCTGTCACTGCGTGTATTATATCTGGGGATAAGATGCTATGAAGTGGTTGTCCATCATGCGAATGGACTTTGTTTAGAGTTTCATAAGGCGTGCTCGTCATTGGTCATAAAATAGCCCTGGCTGGCCCACCGCACCCCCTCGAGCTTTCTTTCACTGCAGCTTTTCAGCACCCAGCTCATCGTCCCTTTCTCTGTGAAGCCCTCAGTCTGCAGGTCTCCCAGTACCTGCAGCAGGAGATCCTGGGGGCTGACCCCAGGCTGCCCATGTCCTCAGGACACGGCCACAGCGTTCCGGCCTGGGGGTGTCCCCTCTCTGGTTTTCCTTCCTCCTGCCTGGGACCCAGGCGGAGCCCTGGCCCAGCCCCTGGGGGCCCCGTGAGGATCAGCAGTGCCCCTCCCCCGCCCCGCGCCTGCCTCTGCCGGGAATTTGTTTTCCCAGTTCCTGGGGGCTTCCTGATGGCTCAGAGGGTAAAGCAATGTGGGAGACCTGGGTTCAGTTCCTGGGTCAGGAAGATCCTCTAGTAAAGAAAATGGCAACCCACTCCAGTATTCTTGCCTGGAAAATCCCATGGACAGAGAAGCCTGGTAGGCCACAGTCCGTGGGCTCACAAAGAGGCGGACACGACTAAGCGGCTTCACTTTGAGTTTCCTGTTCCCTGATGGAGGCAGACCTGTGGTCCGGGGTAAGAGGAGACAGAAAGCACCTCTTGCGCAGGGAGCCAAGTCTGCCTGAGCACGGCCCTCCTCGTCCCTTCCCCATCTCCGTGGAAGTGCTCCACAGATGAGCAGGAGCTGAGGGTGGCTCTGCAGCCATGCCTCTCCCTGGCTCGTCTCCTGGGTTCCTCTTTCTGCTCCAAATCCCTTCACCTTCCCCAACCCCAGGGTGTTTGTATCAATAAACTGTGGTAGGCTCTGTGAGAGGAATAGCGCCTCCTGAGGGGTGGGGGAGAGTGACCCACTGAAGAGGGACAGAGGGATGTCCAGTGTTCCAGTCCAGCCAAAGCCCCCCTCAGTTACCTCCTGCTGCGGACAGCAGGGGTGGGGGGCGGTGCGGGAAGAGGTGGGGGAGGCCAGGCAAGGGCCCCCGCCCTCCTGCTCTAGGAGGACTGAAGCTGGCCGAGGCTTGTGGGTGGAGTCGAAGGAAGGGCAAAGGGCACTGTCACCCGAAGAGACAAGTGAAAAGGCATCACAACTGGAAACCTGGCCCCACCACATGCTCATAAGTGGTTCCTTGAGGGAGCTCCTTAGCTGCTCTGTGCCTCAGTTTGCCCAGCTTTAAAATGGAGTCAGTAGTAGGACTAGACTCTGTTAGGAGGAGCACGTGAGAGAATGTACATAGCAGACTGGACATGGTACCTGGCACAGCAATCCTGCTAGTTAGGGGTCCTCAGCTACGATGCTCACGCAGAGTGTTTTTATTGTGTGGCGGAACTATGCTCCCTGAAAACCACTGAGTTGAAAAGCTTTGAGTNAAAGTATTGGAGCTTCAGCTTCAGCATCAGTCCTTCCAATGAATAGTCAGGATTGATTTCCTTTAGGATGGACTGGTTGGATCGCCTTGCATTCCAAGGGACTCTCAAGAGTCTTCTCCAGCACCACAGTTCAAAAGCATCAATTCTTTGACACTCAGCCCTCTTTATGGTCCAGCTCTCACACCCATACATGACTACTGGAAAAACCATAGCCTTGACTAGACGGACGTTTGTCAGCAAAGCAGTATCTCTGCTTCTTAATACGCTGTCTAGGTTTGTCATAGCTTTTCTTCCAAGGAGCAAGCATCTTTTAATTTAATTTCCCAAGCCTTGCTCTTTCTCTTCTTTCTGAGTGTGGCTGACTCCCAAGCACTCCCTCCGTGCCCAGCTCTGTGGCAGCACCCCGCCTGGAGCACACCACACACAGTCCTATCTGTTCCATCTCTGAGCTGCCACCCGTGCTCCAGGCCACTCAGCCTCTACCCTGGGGCCCTACTCCTGCCATGTCCCAGGTGACTTCTGCTGCCATAATTCCATCAGCTGCTTCTCTAGAATCTGGATCAAGAAAAATGACCTGAATCTCCACTTGTTCTCCATTTCATACCTGGTTTCTCTAGAATCATCCCCTCTGGCATCTCGTGTGTCTGTCTCTAAACCTTCAACCACATAAGTCTTTTTTTGAAGAGGACAGAGGACTAGCCTCAAAAATACTTTTATTAGGAGATAAATGACTGATACCTTCCTGTCACTGCGTGTATTATATCTGGGGATAAGATGCTATGAAGTGGTTGTCCATCATGCGAATGGACTTTGTTTAGAGTTTCATAAGGCGTGCTCGTCATTGGTCATAAAATAGCCCTGGCTGGCCCACCGCACCCCCTCGAGCTTTCTTTCACTGCAGCTTTTCAGCACCCAGCTCATCGTCCCTTTCTCTGTGAAGCCCTCAGTCTGCAGGTCTCCCAGTACCTGCAGCAGGAGATCCTGGGGGCTGACCCCAGGCTGCCCATGTCCTCAGGACACGGCCACAGCGTTCCGGCCTGGGGGTGTCCCCTCTCTGGTTTTCCTTCCTCCTGCCTGGGACCCAGGCGGAGCCCTGGCCCAGCCCCTGGGGGCCCCGTGAGGATCAGCAGTGCCCCTCCCCCGCCCCGCGCCTGCCTCTGCCGGGAATTTGTTTTCCCAGTTCCTGGGGGCTTCCTGATGGCTCAGAGGGTAAAGCAATGTGGGAGACCTGGGTTCAGTTCCTGGGTCAGGAAGATCCTCTAGTAAAGAAAATGGCAACCCACTCCAGTATTCTTGCCTGGAAAATCCCATGGACAGAGAAGCCTGGTAGGCCACAGTCCGTGGGCTCACAAAGAGGCGGACACGACTAAGCGGCTTCACTTTGAGTTTCCTGTTCCCTGATGGAGGCAGACCTGTGGTCCGGGGTAAGAGGAGACAGAAAGCACCTCTTGCGCAGGGAGCCAAGTCTGCCTGAGCACGGCCCTCCTCGTCCCTTCCCCATCTCCGTGGAAGTGCTCCACAGATGAGCAGGAGCTGAGGGTGGCTCTGCAGCCATGCCTCTCCCTGGCTCGTCTCCTGGGTTCCTCTTTCTGCTCCAAATCCCTTCACCTTCCCCAACCCCAGGGTGTTTGTATCAATAAACTGTGGTAGGCTCTGTGAGAGGAATAGCGCCTCCTGAGGGGTGGGGGAGAGTGACCCACTGAAGAGGGACAGAGGGATGTCCAGTGTTCCAGTCCAGCCAAAGCCCCCCTCAGTTACCTCCTGCTGCGGACAGCAGGGGTGGGGGGCGGTGCGGGAAGAGGTGGGGGAGGCCAGGCAAGGGCCCCCGCCCTCCTGCTCTAGGAGGACTGAAGCTGGCCGAGGCTTGTGGGTGGAGTCGAAGGAAGGGCAAAGGGCACTGTCACCCGAAGAGACAAGTGAAAAGGCATCACAACTGGAAACCTGGCCCCACCACATGCTCATAAGTGGTTCCTTGAGGGAGCTCCTTAGCTGCTCTGTGCCTCAGTTTGCCCAGCTTTAAAATGGAGTCAGTAGTAGGACTAGACTCTGTTAGGAGGAGCACGTGAGAGAATGTACATAGCAGACTGGACATGGTACCTGGCACAGCAATCCTGCTAGTTAGGGGTCCTCAGCTACGATGCTCACGCAGAGTGTTTTTATTGTGTGGCGGAACTATGCTCCCTGAAAACCACTGAGTTGAAAAGCTTTGAGTCTGAGTCTTACTCACTAAGTTTTATAACATTTGGTTGGTTATTTAACCCTGCTGATCTTAGGTTTGTGACCTCTAAAAGGAAAGAGTTGAATCAAGTTATCTCAAAGATCCCTCCCAGTTCTGATAATCCAAAGGTCATTTTGTCCCAACTGTTGCTACGAAGACAAACCCACCTGTATGTTAAAGAAGGTCCCCCAACAATCTCCGGGTGACAGCACTTTCATAAACAAGTTTCAGCTACTCCATATGACTGCTCATTCATTCAACAGATCCCTGTTGAGTATCAAGCCAGCACTGCCAGGGGCCAGTGGATGCCCTCCTCTCCACCACGGAGCCTGGCTCTTATCTCTTGAAGAGCAGGACTGGGTCAGCCTTTTGCCTTGGCTCTTCCCTGTGGCTGAGCGGGACGCTGGGGCAGGTCACTCGCACCCCACCTAGCCCAGGCGGACGGGGATACTCACGGCGGTTGGAGGCCACCTGCCTCTGCTTGTAGACCAGGAGCAGGATGAGGGGAAGGCAGAGAATACCCACGATGCAGGCGCTCGTAGCCAGAGCGGCAGCTGTGATGCCTGAATGGACAGAGAGGCAGCCAAGGTGAGGCCCCACTCCCGTTCCTCCTCCTGAGGGAAACTGAGGCCCAGAGAGGGAAGGCCCAGCAGCATGGGGACCCGCCTTCACCCAGGCCCCACAGCTAGACCCGCAGTGACCTGCAGAGGCGTGGAAGGTCTGGAAACCCCAGGAGGGCCAGAGCACCCAGGAATCAGGCCAGGCACTTACGGCTGAGGCAGCTACAGGGGAGAAAGAGAAGGGGCCTCATCACAGCCGGCGGGAAACATCTCAGCCACCTGGGGCCGGTGGTTGCTTCCTGAAGAGGCGAGCAGTCCCTTCACAGACCCCATGTCACAGAGTTCAAGGTTGAAAGAAGCCCAAGAGATAAAAAACTTGTGCAAACAGATGAGTGGTGATAACTACACAGTGAGAATGTAATGAATGCCATTGAGTCGTACTCTTAAAAATGGTTAAAATGGCAATTTGATGTTATATGTGTTCTATCACAGTGAAAAATAAATGAATGAAAAGCCTTGTTTATCCCCTGAGAGACCCCTTAGCTCCAGGACAGGGCCTCTAAAAGTGATCTCACATGTACAGTTCACAGGGAAACATCATGGGGTAGGACCTAGGGAAATGTGAATCCTTGTCCAATTAAATTTTTTTAAGCTTTCGAAATTACACACAAATTTACAAGTTTTTTTTTTTAATTCAGCATTTTCTTTCTCCACCTGTACCTGGGCCCCCTCCAGAGACATAATCTAGATACATTCTCTGCATGTACAGCATATATGGGATCACGTGACAACTGCTTTTCCCACTTAGCACATCTTGGACACCTCTTTGTATTGGCACAGAGATCTAGCTCATTTCGCCTAGGGCTTATCACGAGGCTCACCTAAGTTTATTGAAACAGTCCCCTACTGGTGCGTATGTAGGTTGCTTCCATTTCTCAGCATAACTAATAATGTAGCAATGAACTTGTGTGGGCATCTTCGCTCACTCAGGCAAGTACATCGCTACATAAAACCTAGTAGTGAAAGTGCTGAGCCAAAGAGTATGTGTATTTTTTTTTAGGCTATTGCTAAATTGTCCTGCAAAAAAAAAAAAAGAAAAACAGTTGTACCGCTTCACGGCCCCATCCACAGCATGGGAGGTTTTATTTGAGTCCATCTGCTGACTCCAGGAGTTTAGCTGGGAACAGACGTGCCCTCAGAACCACAACCAGCATAAATGCTTTTCCTTCCCAATTTTAGCCCTTCCCTCTGACAAAAAAGCAATGGGGTAGAATACCTTGTCACAGCGTCAGCTTGGCCTGGGAGCTTTGGGAAGGTGAACGCGCTCATTGTTGCCTTTGCACTACTTATTTGGGTATAAAGGCTTGTTTTTTATCTCATTGTATTACTGAACAACCCGACAGTGTAAACAAGCTTTCAGAGGGTTTGTTCAGACCTTGGAAGAGAAAAAGCTGTTTTCGGGTGTGTTAGAAGTACCCGCTGGTACCGGGACAGTTGCTCTGTTGTTACAAAGCAAGTTCAGCTCCACATTAAAGCAGGCTCCCCACATATCTTAGCGAGGCTGCACTTTGATGCGGAGTACTGAAAGTAAAACATTCTAGAATTCAGACATCTGAGTGTCTCTGAACCCCATCACAGGACCTTATTGTGGGCACTGAGAAAGCGGCTGCAAAGCACCCTTTTCTGGTCATCAAAGCAGGTTTCCTCCAGACTGGCATTAAGCAGCATACGGTGTAGTCAGTCAGTGACCACTGAGCATCTTGGCCCAACTTCTCTCCTGACTGCGGTCCCCAAGCAAAGACTCCCTCTCTTTGGCCCCTCAAGGGGATGGGGTCTTGGTTTCCTTATAGCCTGGGCTGGGAGTTGAGGCTAGGCCCGGGGAGCAGGGTTTGGGCAGAGTTTTGTGGGCCAGCTGCCCTCTGAGACCATGGGCTCTTCTGGAGAGTGCAGCCTCGCCGCAGCTCCCCACCCCGCCCCTCATGTGTGGCCAGTACCTGGGGCAGATTTGAGGAGGGGTCTGGTCCTGCAGCCATCCAGAAGCAGGCTCATGCCGAGAAAGTGATCAGGCACTGGCATAGGCAGCTACCCAGCCAGCACCGAGCAGTGTGCCAGGCCCTTACAGAGCAGGGTGGGATAGAAGGGGCTCAGCCTGCTCAGCGAGGCTTTGTCCAGGGCCTGTCAGTACCTAAGGGTGTTTATGGAGGAAGGAGTTCAGCAGGACTGCCTGGTTCCGGGGAGGGGGCTGGATGAAACCATACATCCTGCTGTGCTGCGGGGTGGAGAGGTTGCTTCTCGGGGAGATGGGCTGTCCAGCCTCCTGGCGCAGGTTCAGTGAAAAACCACAGCCCCTGAGCAGCTCGGGGCTCCTGGGCTCCTTCGGTACCGGCTTCCTCATCCCACTCCTCTCTTATCACCTCCCCTGCCGCCTCAAGCTGATATGGGCCTTCAGAGGATTTCATACACCAGCTACCTTCCTACTCCCCCAAGATATTAGGAAATCGGGGCTGCAGTTTGCTGCCGCTGTTACTGTTCAGTCGCTAAGTCACGTCCAACTCTTTGCAACCCCATGGACTGCACTTAGAGAAGGAAAACTCAAAGAGCTTCTTGGCTGGAAGCATCATTAGCTGATCTGGTACCAAGGCTGGCTGTGGAGCCCCTGTCTTTATAGCAGGGACTGGGGTCTTTCCAAACCTAAGTGGCAGCAGAGGGCAGGACCCAGCAGTCAGCCCTGGGACCTCCTAAGCACATGGATCACCAGGCGAATGTTTCAAACTGTTAGAAAACAGGATATGCGTCCACCGTCCACTGCCATCTACTTGCCATCCTGCCTTGGTACAGGGGAATGGATGAGATGATTTGGGAAGCCAGGCCTAGAACTGCACATTAGAAGTAATGATAGCCAACACATACACAGCACTTACTCTGTGCCAGGCATGGTTCTCAGTGCTTTCTTTACACAGAGTACCTCATTTTAGCCTCAGAACAACCTTAAAAATACATATATAACCATGTTCTCCATTTTACAGATGAAAAAACCAAGGCACAGGGAGGTTCAGCAACTTGACTGATTTCAGGATCTGTGCTCTTAACCACTTCACCACACTGCCTTTCATTAGAATAGACTCAAGTTGCAAATATGGCCAGCTTAGTACTTAGCTTCTGAGAAGGCAATGGCAACCCACTCCAGTATTCTTCACTTTCACTTTTCACTTTCATGCATTGGAGAAGGAAATGGCAACCCACTCCAGTGTTCTTGCCTGGAGAATCCAAGGGACAGGGAGCCTGGTGGGCTGCCATCTATGGGGTTGCACAGAATTGGACACAACTGAAGCGACTTAGCAGTAGCAGCCAGTACTCTTGCCTGGAAAAGACAGAGGAGCCTGGTAGGCTGCAATACATGGGGTCACTAAGAGTCAGATACAACTGAGTGACTTCACTTTCACTTTTCACTTTCATGCATTGGAGAAGGAAATGGCAACCCACTCCAGTATTCTTGCCTGGAGAATCCCAGGGACGGGGGAGCCTGGTGGGCTGTCGTCTATGGGGTCGCACAGAGTCGGACATGACTGAAGTGACTTAGCAGCAGCAGTACTTAGCTTTTTTTTTATTTATTATTATTTGCCAACAGTTTAAAATTGAGAGCTCAAGTAAAATCTGGACTTCTGACTTTGCTTGAAAATTCAGTGACTCTGGCAACCCTGGGCCCCTCTCCTGGCGTGTGACAGTTGGAACTGCATGTACAAACTGGCATCTGGGTTTTCACCAGTCTCTGCTGCTCCATACTGTCCTCCCCACCAGCTCCCTGGCCCTGTGAGCGTTCCGTCCTGGACCCCTGACTCAGCACCTTTGATAACATGGGCCGCTCCCTGTGGGTTGGAAAGGGACACACGTGCTCCCGCTGCTCAGTGGACACACGGCACCCAGAGAACAGAAGCACTGTCAGAGCACCCACAGCCCACCCCAGAGTATAGCTGGGTTTCCTTTCATCTGAGACCACTTCCACCTTAGTGCCGAGACTCCTCACAGCTGTCATCTCCAGACCTCCAGAACCCAGACTCTGAAAGGGGACTCCAGCCTTTAAGGAGCTTTCAGATTGATGCTTTACCCCTGCCCTTAACAACTGGGACAGAAGCAGACGTGTGCCTGTGGTCATTAAGAAGTGAATTCCCTGCAGACAGTCGTTCAGGGAAGCAGGGAGCAGAGTGAGGCTGCACATCCCATGACGTAGAGAGGAAGGAATATGTCAAAACCTGAGAGCCGAGGTGCCCAGCAAAGCAAGCCTGACCTACTTGTAGCAGTCAAGTTCTGCCTCACCCGTGGGCTCTTATCAGTCAGACTCCTGGAACTCCCCAGGTGACTTCTGTTCCCTAACTCCAGCAGCTGCTGCTCTCGAGTCTAGAGCAAGGAAAATGGTCCAGATCGCCACTCCCTCTCCATTTCACACCTGGTTTCTCTGACACTGTCCCCTCTGGCATCTCTTGTCACTGTCTCCAAGACAGCTGACTTTCAGAAAATGAGTGCTTTTCTGAAAATGAATGACTTTCAGAGGGGAGGGCCCCAGTACTCAGGCAGGGTTTGCACACTGAGAACCAGGTTGCTCTGGCTTCTCCTCTTGGCTCTGGGAGACTAAGACCCACTCACTTCATCCATCTGAACCTCAGTTTCTCCATCTGTGAAATGGGGGCAGTGGCAGAGTTGTTCTGCAGGAGCCCCTGGAGGCAGAAGTGGGACTGAGGGGTTGCTCATAGTGGAAGGGGTGATGGGGAAGTGAACACTCATGGACCCACCAGGTGAGGCTTACCCTGTCCTGTGCACAGCACGTGTGTGCACACATAGTCGTGAGGCTGCTGCATGGGCAGGAAGGGGCTGTCAGGGGAGTGTGCGGGGGGGNAGAATAATATAAAATCTAAGAGCAAAACAATTATTATTCCAATATTCACTGAGGATCTAGTATTTACCTAACTCTGTTCTGGGTGCTGGGTTTGTAAATCCTGCTTCCATTAACAAGGAGGTTACTTACTGAATGGAAAGAACAGATCATTTCAAGAAAATAAAAAATAAAAGAGATGTACAATTGAACCAAGGTAATGAAAGTTTTGTATTTTATTATAGTGAAGATTTACTGGATTACAGGAATATGCTTCTCTTTATGCTTTAATAGGTATAAGATATTTGTTTCCCAAGTTTGATGTTTTGTTGTATACCCTGCTGATTTAGGATATGAGAAACATGTTCTGTGTTTAGAAAGCTACTTGTAGTCTGGGGCTGGAGGAAGAGTGATTTTCTATCTTACTTTGCCCCTTTTCTGTTTACTTCCTTGTTTGCTGCTGAATTCTTCACAATACCTTTATCAAATAGTCTTGTTCACATGATGACTCTCGGAGCAGAGATGGACCACAGGACAGTGCCTGAACTCTGTTTGAGAGTTACTCTTAGGAATACAAAAGTAAGCTATAAATGTGACGATTGTACATGAAATAGTTCTGACATGTAGCTTGGAAACAGACTCTATTATGTGGTTACTGGCTAAATTCAAATTTTTAAAGAACCTGTTGACTGAATTTATTCTGACTAATAGTGAAAAAAATTTCTTGGGAGGAACAAACTAGGGGTATAAGATTAACAGATACAAACTACTATGTCTANTTACTCTTAGGAATACAAAAGTAAGCTATAAATGTGACGATTGTACATGAAATAGTTCTGACATGTAGCTTGGAAACAGACTCTATTATGTGGTTACTGGCTAAATTCAAATTTTTAAAGAACCTGTTGACTGAATTTATTCTGACTAATAGTGAAAAAAATTTCTTGGGAGGAACAAACTAGGGGTATAAGATTAACAGATACAAACTACTATGTCTAATATAGATAAGTAACAGGTACATACTGTGTAGCACAGGAAATTTTAGCCACTATCTTGTAATAACCTATAACGGAATATAATCTCAACAAACATGGATTCGCTACGCTGTACACCTGAAACTAACACAATATTGTGAATCAACTATACTACAAAAAAATTCTCTTTACGCTAAAACTATGTCAAATCTTGACATAGTTTCAATCTCTTCAGTGGCCAATGAGTCTATCTTATTCTGANAATATAATCTCAACAAACATGGATTCACTATGCTGTACACCTGAAACTAACACAATATTGTGAATCAACTATACTACAAAAAAATTCTCTTTACGCTAAAACTATGTCAAATCTTGACATAGTTTCAATCTCTTCAGTGGCCAATGAGTCTATCTTATTCTGACAAGTTTCTAGGTGGGTACAGACATAGTGAAAATGTGATATGAATATGATCTAAGACAGTAAAAATTATACTGCATTCCATAGATAAAAATATCAATTCACTTTGTTAACTGCCATGGCAATATTATTTGAGAGGCCTAGGAAAGTTAACTTCAGAACATGAAAAGGCACTTCACACCTCATATTATTTTATAATCCTTTGGGTCCTGACAAGATAGAGTGGTCAATGGCCCTGACTGGTGTGTATCAGTGACCCCATTGGAAATTGTTAGCTGATAAACAAATAGGTAAGACTTATATCTTCTTCTGGATGCAATAATTGAGCTGAGGTGAATCCCTTGAGCAAGAAGATTAGCTAGGTTAGAACTAATAGTGAAGAAAAGTGTTATTTTCAAGTTTATTCCAACTTAACTCTAAGGACATACAACTTCAATTTACTGACTGAGCGAAGGTCATCAGGTGATGTGCAAGCAATGTTACAGCCATATTTCAAGGCATCTGGAGTGGATATCACTTAGAATCCAAAAGCTTAGGGTTAGAGTGGAATAATTTAAAGTATCAACAGCAAGTTTGTATCTGTGCTCAAAATTCAGCTTAGAAAAAGCTGTTTCTTTGGTAAGAAGTCTGCTAATATGAGATATGCCCTGGAGACTGACAGAGGATCATAACTGTGATAACTAAAAGTGATGTCTTTTCTGTTTGCCTAACTGAAACTACTTGTTATTTTTAAAAACTTGATTGATCACAATAAAAAACTGATCACAATCACTCACATAGACATCATTACAAATTTCTCCCATTTGTTTATCATTTATTCATTCTTTCTTTTATTAAATATATGATTATTGAGCTTCAACTATGTAAGCCAGAGCTGAAGATAGAGGAACAAAAATGGACTCCATCTCTGTCCTCTTGAAGCTCACATCCAAACGGAGCATATCAACAAAACACTAATTATATAAATTTACAGTTGAGCTAGCAGATAAATAAAAAGGTAAAGTTTAGTGGGATAGCAACTGAAGGAATCTAATAGTCTGGAGGTCAGACAATGTTTCCTTCAAACACTAGATTCAGCTGATCTTTAAAGGATGGATGTGCATGAATAGATGAGAGGGAAGAAGTTAGTGGAAATAGTGCTGTGGGCATAGAAGGCAGCATTTGCAAATATCCTGAAGCAGATGCCTTGAAGGCCAGAGTCTCAGGAGGATAGAGATAATGAAACTCAATGTCTGGAGAACTTCCTGGTAATATGCAAAGGTTATGGTCTTTTTTATAAGAACAATAAGAAGACATAAAAAGGTTTTAATAAAGATGAAGCTAGCCATATTTTCATGTCAAAAAGATTGTTTGGATGTAACGTGAAGGTTGTTCTGGATTGAAAATGAGAAGAGTGAGTAAAGAAGACTAACAGAAAAAGCTGCATTTCTCTAATTCAGAGATTCATCTATAGAACCTTGAGCTAAGTGGTAGTAAAAATGGAGAAAATTACAGAGATGAGAGACATTTAATAGGTAAAGTTGATAGGATAGAGCAATTAATTGAAAATAGAGATGGGATGGATGGTTTGTAGAATGACTTCTGTATTTGGAATCTGTAATTAGGCAGAGTGGTGTCATTTATTGACTGAAACAAAACAAAGCTAGAATTGCATTTACCATATGATCCAGCAATTCTGCTTCTAAATACATATTTGAAGCAAACAAAAACACTACTTCGAAAAGATATATACACCCCAATGTTCATAGCAGCATTGTTTACAACAGTTAAGATACGGAAGCAACCTAGATGTTCAACAGCAGCTATGTGCATGTGTGTGTATAAAAATCTCCATATTTGAATACATTCAGTTCAGTTCAGTTCAGTGGCTCAGTCACGTCCGACTCTCTGCGACCCCATGAATCGCAGCACGCCAGGCCTCCCTGTCTATCACCAACTCCTGGAGTTCACTCAGACTCATGTCCATTGAGTCCGTNGGGTGTGGGGGTTGGGGGGAGGGCATGTAAACAGGCCTGTGTATTTTCCCTGACCAGGCATGAACTTTGCCCACAGTCACCAAGGCAACACCCCAGCCTCTGGAGGTGGGTCCCTGGTTCAATTAGTCAGGCCTAGAAGGCCCCACCCAAACAGCTAGACTCTGTCTAGCTGCTAGGGGCTGTAAGTAAACAGTTACTCATGGCCTGCTATTGCTGGCCCTGTGCTAGATGCAAAAGGCCAGGTCCTCGCCCTCACAGCGGACCCCAAATGGACCTTGCCAGGGCAGTCCATGAGGGTGTAAGGAAAGGCCAGGCTCTATCTTTATCAAGATGCCGAGCACAGAAGGCAACAGAGGTAAGGACCAATCAGGACTGGTCCTGATTCCAGCGCTAAGCTCCAGGAAGTAGCTCCAGCGCAAGGGGCTGAGGGCCCAACGCTGGCAGGTCCGCCCATGGGCCTCCTTAGCCGGTGAGGACAAAGGGCATCTCAGATGTGTTTATTGATACCTCCTCCTGCAGGAAATGTCCATTCACATCAGACCAAGGAGTCTAGGAAGGGGAAGCCAGGCTCTATGGGAGGAAGTGGCACTTCCAGCACCTTGGAAAAGCATCACTGCCTCTGGGGCTGGAGGCTACTGGCCAGCACACCTCCCCAGGGAGAGCCTGGGGCTGGCCAGAGCTGCGCCAGTGACCACTCCTCTGGATGGCTCCTTCCTCAGCTCACCCAGGCCTTCCCTGAGGACAGCTCTGTGTAGCCCAGATTGCCGGCTCCAGCCAGCTCCCCTCAAGATCCTGTGCTTGGAGGATGTCCTGAGGTTCCGATTCACACCTCTTTGTGCCCACCCTCAGTGCCGGAGGCTTGGTGGTCATGGCAGCAGCAGGTGCTTGCTCTGTGCCAGGCATCATTCTACTCACTGCTACATTGAGTCACTTATTGAATCCCTGCTCCCTGTGAGGTAGGACTGTGACCATCTCCACTTTACCGAGGAAGAAACTGAAGCACAGAGAGGCTAAGTAACTTGTATAGAGTTTCACAAATAGTACTTGGTGGTGCCAGGATTTGAGCCCAGGTCATCTGGCTCCTGAGGTCTGCAGAGTAGAAGTAGCCAAGGATTAACCACGGTCCCCACCTCCTTCCTACAGATGTACAGTGTGACCTGGCCAGTGGGGCTGCCAGCTCCCTCTCCCACTCACCCCCACTGGTTGGTGGGACAGCCAGCTGGTCCCAGCGTGAGGAGAGGACCCAGCTAGAGCCACTGTATTTATCTGGAGAAGGCAATGGTGGGGGCGGGAGAATTGGGGTCTGGAGAAGCCCAGATAGGCCTGCTGACCCTGTCCTGGCCTCTTAGGATGGGAAACTGCCCTCCCTCCCTTCTTCCAGGAGAGCTTAGCTGCCCCCTGCCACCAGCTGCCACTCTGCACAGTGGTGAGTTTTCTTTTGCAGTGGAGAGGAGCTGACGGCATCAGCGTAAGGAGTTTTACTTTCAGTTTGATGGCATTAACCAACATTGAATCACATAGAGAGAAGGCAATTCCCTTTTCAATTCTCTTCAGTCCTGATTACATCAAAGAGAAAGTCCTAGTTTGATTCCAATATATCTTCAAAACATCCGTATTATATGCTAAGCTCATCGTCTTTTTTTTTTCTTGCAAGGTACAGCCGGCTTGGAGCCTTCTCCAGACTAGAGTTTCCAATCAGAATTTACCATATTTGGTTTTCCTATTATGCACTTTTATGATTTCGTTCTATTCATGGCAAATGACACTGGCTTTTCATTTATGGCAAGCGATATACAGTTTCCTTTTAAAATCTATTTACCTAAGTAAAAGAAATGAGCAGATTTTTTAAAGCACATATGGTAATAGGCAGACACTGTAGAAATCCCCAAGGTGGTGAAGAAATGGATTGAAGGTCAGGAAACACCATCATGGAATTACCCTTCAGAAGCATGTCTTCAGCCTTGCTGAGACCCTGTTACCCAGCCTGCTCAGGGCTCAGATAAAGAGGGAGTGTCTGTCTGTGGTCCCATAAGTGAACAGCAGAGGCAGGACTTGACCCCCTGGTCCCCATGAGAAGTAAGATCCTATGTAGAAGGGTTGAGAGACTAGGCTGGCTTGCCAAGGAGCAGAGCGGCTTCATTACTGAATTATTGGTGTGCACAAAGGTGGCCATTGTTTTTCTCCCTGGAGGTGGTCAGCCAAAGTAAAATAGGCTGAATATTAAGCTCAGTTACAAGACTCTAAGAAGACAAGCAAACCCTGGCTTGCCTTGAAATTGCAGAATCCCCATCTCCAGGGAACCTTAAGAGGAGCCTCTACAGGCACCTGCATGGGCATTTCAGACTCAAAGTGCATAGAGGCGGCACAAAGGGCTGGGCTCAGCACCCCAGACCTCCAGGATTCTAGAGAGCCCTGCCCCAGGGAAGCCAGTCAGTGCCTTCCCGTGCTCTGGGAAATCTGTTGGACAGCAAGAGTGCTAAGGAGCTTAGCTAAGAGCTAAGGCAGCAAGGAGCTAAGACAGCAAGCCAGTGGCATGCGGCTGTCAAAAGCCAGGAGACAGAATCATACCACACGGCCAGAAGCAGGTGCCAGGTGCTATATTGTGCGTGTACCCTTCGCCACAGCCTCTGGGGGAGGCACTGTCATCGTGCCTCTTGGAGAGATGATAGAACCTGCTTGGGCATGCTGAGCAATGCACAAAATCACAGAGCAGGACAGGGCCATCTTGAGAGGTGAATGGAGGGCTCATTGCCTCCCCGAGCTGGACTGTTAAGTACCGGGTTGTACAAGAACACGACTCCAAGTCCCTAGCCTCGCCATTCTCACACACGGTGGCATCAGGAAGGCCTTGCATGTGCCAGCACTGCTACTGAGGGGGTCCCCAGGCTCGATCAGAAGCTGACCTGGTGCTCCCTGGTCCCTGCCCCTGATGAGGCCAGACTGCTCCTGGACGAACAGCTGGCTTAAAACCTGGAGCCTCAAACTCAGTCTTTGGGACTTGGTCAGTGCTCGTTGAGGGGTCACTGCCAGTATACCCGATGGGCACTGAAGACCCCTTCCTTTCTCTCTTCTTTCCCTCAGTCTGCTTGGCCCTAAGACCCCCTGTGTGTGTTGCATATAGGGAAGTCACCTCTCAGCAGTGTCCCTGGGGGTCAGACCCAAGCAGGGAAACTTTGCCCCATTTGGGAGAAAAAGAGAGCAACCAGCCCAGCCAGGGTCTCCCCAATATAGCTGGGGACCCCTGCCATGGCCTCAAGGCTGCTTCTCTCCACCCCAGGGCTTCTGGGCAGAGGACTGTGGATTTCCTAAGACTAGTCCTTGCTGTGTCAGAGGCTTGCACCACTGGGTTACTCAACAAGGGCCTGCAACACGGCTTACCATACAGGGGAGGATGGGCTTCCCCCCCGCAGTGCACCTCCATAGACTAGTCCCAGAGTTGGAGACTCCTGGGTCAGCCTGTGAGGTCATGGCAAGGTCAATAACTTCCATAGGCCCTAGGGATGCCAAAGAGGAAGAAGAGGCTCTGCCATCCTTGGGGTCTTCTGGGTCCTGGCCTCCTAGGTACCTCCCTCCACCCATCTCATCCTGAGTCAGGTCCAAGAAAGGGATATCTGTAACTTTTCCTGGGTTCCTAAGCATCAGGCTCACCACCACCATTCTCCATGTGCTGGCCCAGCCCCAAGAGCTACAGAACAGGTCTGCACCAGCCACCCCATCTCACCTTCCCAAAGCATCAATCCTGCCCAGGGCAACCCAGCACCTCAGCGGGCTGGTAAGCATCAATCCTGCCCAGGGCAGGGACCTAGCGGGCTGGTAAGCAGGTCTTTTCAGTTCACAGACCCTCTGGACCATGCCTGCAATTAGGCCTGCCCATCTCTTAGCCTCCTTGTTGCACACTCTCCTAGGTAGCAGCATGAATACTCATTAGCACACCCCTATTACAGTTAGGAATACTGAGTCCCAGACTAGTTCACAACTAAGAGAATTCTCGTGACTCCTTTCAGTGGAAAACTGCTTCAAACCCTAATTATCCCCCTGAGCTGGGCCCAGGAAGAGATGGAGTACCGAGCTCTCTCTGGGAGTCTCCGGGCTGTGTAGACAACATAAGCCCAGGAAAAGATGGAGTACCGAGCTCTCTCTGGGAGTCTCCGGGCTGCGTGGACAATCGAAGCGAGGGGCTCCGAGCCTCCATGCTGCTGACTGCTCTGCAAGCCAGTGTCCTCTGCCCCGGTCCTCTGGAACTCAGTTTCCCAAACTGGGGCTGCTGAGCAGAGAGCAGCCCAGCCAGAGAGGACCCAGGGTCGGGGTAAGAGAACTGAAGGGCCTCTCAGGGTCACTTGGAGAGGCTGGGACAGGGCAGGGCTCTGTCGCCAGCGGGCTGCTGGCCTTCCTGCCTGCCACCATCCCTGCTCCTCTGGGAAACCACGTCTGCCACGAGCCATGGCCTGGGTGCCGAGGCTGCTGCCCCGCCCGCCTTGACTCTTCCTGGGGAGCACCCAGTCCAGGGCTTAGGCGGCCATGGCTGCGGGCTGTGGGCTGCCCCCTCCTCATAGGAGGCCAGGCCAGCCTTCCAGCGCTGGGATGACACGAGCCTGCCTGCCCTCAGTGTCTGAGGTGTTTTCCAGGTTCTCTCAGGCTCCTCCTCTTGCTCTCACCCTGTCGTCCGCTCCCTCCTCTTCTTCTGACTCGCCCACTGGGTCCCGTGCCAAGCTCCCCAGCTCCCTCCTGCCTCCCTCTGACTCCCTGCATGACTCACACTTTCCCTCCGCCTTCCCAGGGAAAAAGTTTAAAAGTTGAGTTCCACAGGCTGCCTGCTGGTCCCCTCCTCCCTCACGATCCAACTTCTCCAGTCCTAGACAGACAAGAACTGTCGGCCAGATTACGGGTGCCAGGACCTCCTTTGCCCCCTCACCAACTCAAGGAGCCCCTGTGTCCTGACCAGGATACCACTTAGAGCTGTGAAAGTCTGGACTTTGGAAGAGGAAAGTGACACCTCCCCGTGTATGGCTTCTGTGTTTGAGCTAAGGAAACTGAGGCCCGAAAGATGCTATAAGTTATCCAAGGACCTAGAAGGGGCCCATAACNGGGTGTGGGGGTTGGGGGGAGGGCATGTAAACAGGCCTGTGTATTTTCCCTGACCAGGCATGAACTTTGCCCACAGTCACCAAGGCAACACCCCAGCCTCTGGAGGTGGGTCCCTGGTTCAATTAGTCAGGCCTAGAAGGCCCCACCCAAACAGCTAGACTCTGTCTAGCTGCTAGGGGCTGTAAGTAAACAGTTACTCATGGCCTGCTATTGCTGGCCCTGTGCTAGATGCAAAAGGCCAGGTCCTCGCCCTCACAGCGGACCCCAAATGGACCTTGCCAGGGCAGTCCATGAGGGTGTAAGGAAAGGCCAGGCTCTATCTTTATCAAGATGCCGAGCACAGAAGGCAACAGAGGTAAGGACCAATCAGGACTGGTCCTGATTCCAGCGCTAAGCTCCAGGAAGTAGCTCCAGCGCAAGGGGCTGAGGGCCCAACGCTGGCAGGTCCGCCCATGGGCCTCCTTAGCCGGTGAGGACAAAGGGCATCTCAGATGTGTTTATTGATACCTCCTCCTGCAGGAAATGTCCATTCACATCAGACCAAGGAGTCTAGGAAGGGGAAGCCAGGCTCTATGGGAGGAAGTGGCACTTCCAGCACCTTGGAAAAGCATCACTGCCTCTGGGGCTGGAGGCTACTGGCCAGCACACCTCCCCAGGGAGAGCCTGGGGCTGGCCAGAGCTGCGCCAGTGACCACTCCTCTGGATGGCTCCTTCCTCAGCTCACCCAGGCCTTCCCTGAGGACAGCTCTGTGTAGCCCAGATTGCCGGCTCCAGCCAGCTCCCCTCAAGATCCTGTGCTTGGAGGATGTCCTGAGGTTCCGATTCACACCTCTTTGTGCCCACCCTCAGTGCCGGAGGCTTGGTGGTCATGGCAGCAGCAGGTGCTTGCTCTGTGCCAGGCATCATTCTACTCACTGCTACATTGAGTCACTTATTGAATCCCTGCTCCCTGTGAGGTAGGACTGTGACCATCTCCACTTTACCGAGGAAGAAACTGAAGCACAGAGAGGCTAAGTAACTTGTATAGAGTTTCACAAATAGTACTTGGTGGTGCCAGGATTTGAGCCCAGGTCATCTGGCTCCTGAGGTCTGCAGAGTAGAAGTAGCCAAGGATTAACCACGGTCCCCACCTCCTTCCTACAGATGTACAGTGTGACCTGGCCAGTGGGGCTGCCAGCTCCCTCTCCCACTCACCCCCACTGGTTGGTGGGACAGCCAGCTGGTCCCAGCGTGAGGAGAGGACCCAGCTAGAGCCACTGTATTTATCTGGAGAAGGCAATGGTGGGGGCGGGAGAATTGGGGTCTGGAGAAGCCCAGATAGGCCTGCTGACCCTGTCCTGGCCTCTTAGGATGGGAAACTGCCCTCCCTCCCTTCTTCCAGGAGAGCTTAGCTGCCCCCTGCCACCAGCTGCCACTCTGCACAGTGGTGAGTTTTCTTTTGCAGTGGAGAGGAGCTGACGGCATCAGCGTAAGGAGTTTTACTTTCAGTTTGATGGCATTAACCAACATTGAATCACATAGAGAGAAGGCAATTCCCTTTTCAATTCTCTTCAGTCCTGATTACATCAAAGAGAAAGTCCTAGTTTGATTCCAATATATCTTCAAAACATCCGTATTATATGCTAAGCTCATCGTCTTTTTTTTTTCTTGCAAGGTACAGCCGGCTTGGAGCCTTCTCCAGACTAGAGTTTCCAATCAGAATTTACCATATTTGGTTTTCCTATTATGCACTTTTATGATTTCGTTCTATTCATGGCAAATGACACTGGCTTTTCATTTATGGCAAGCGATATACAGTTTCCTTTTAAAATCTATTTACCTAAGTAAAAGAAATGAGCAGATTTTTTAAAGCACATATGGTAATAGGCAGACACTGTAGAAATCCCCAAGGTGGTGAAGAAATGGATTGAAGGTCAGGAAACACCATCATGGAATTACCCTTCAGAAGCATGTCTTCAGCCTTGCTGAGACCCTGTTACCCAGCCTGCTCAGGGCTCAGATAAAGAGGGAGTGTCTGTCTGTGGTCCCATAAGTGAACAGCAGAGGCAGGACTTGACCCCCTGGTCCCCATGAGAAGTAAGATCCTATGTAGAAGGGTTGAGAGACTAGGCTGGCTTGCCAAGGAGCAGAGCGGCTTCATTACTGAATTATTGGTGTGCACAAAGGTGGCCATTGTTTTTCTCCCTGGAGGTGGTCAGCCAAAGTAAAATAGGCTGAATATTAAGCTCAGTTACAAGACTCTAAGAAGACAAGCAAACCCTGGCTTGCCTTGAAATTGCAGAATCCCCATCTCCAGGGAACCTTAAGAGGAGCCTCTACAGGCACCTGCATGGGCATTTCAGACTCAAAGTGCATAGAGGCGGCACAAAGGGCTGGGCTCAGCACCCCAGACCTCCAGGATTCTAGAGAGCCCTGCCCCAGGGAAGCCAGTCAGTGCCTTCCCGTGCTCTGGGAAATCTGTTGGACAGCAAGAGTGCTAAGGAGCTTAGCTAAGAGCTAAGGCAGCAAGGAGCTAAGACAGCAAGCCAGTGGCATGCGGCTGTCAAAAGCCAGGAGACAGAATCATACCACACGGCCAGAAGCAGGTGCCAGGTGCTATATTGTGCGTGTACCCTTCGCCACAGCCTCTGGGGGAGGCACTGTCATCGTGCCTCTTGGAGAGATGATAGAACCTGCTTGGGCATGCTGAGCAATGCACAAAATCACAGAGCAGGACAGGGCCATCTTGAGAGGTGAATGGAGGGCTCATTGCCTCCCCGAGCTGGACTGTTAAGTACCGGGTTGTACAAGAACACGACTCCAAGTCCCTAGCCTCGCCATTCTCACACACGGTGGCATCAGGAAGGCCTTGCATGTGCCAGCACTGCTACTGAGGGGGTCCCCAGGCTCGATCAGAAGCTGACCTGGTGCTCCCTGGTCCCTGCCCCTGATGAGGCCAGACTGCTCCTGGACGAACAGCTGGCTTAAAACCTGGAGCCTCAAACTCAGTCTTTGGGACTTGGTCAGTGCTCGTTGAGGGGTCACTGCCAGTATACCCGATGGGCACTGAAGACCCCTTCCTTTCTCTCTTCTTTCCCTCAGTCTGCTTGGCCCTAAGACCCCCTGTGTGTGTTGCATATAGGGAAGTCACCTCTCAGCAGTGTCCCTGGGGGTCAGACCCAAGCAGGGAAACTTTGCCCCATTTGGGAGAAAAAGAGAGCAACCAGCCCAGCCAGGGTCTCCCCAATATAGCTGGGGACCCCTGCCATGGCCTCAAGGCTGCTTCTCTCCACCCCAGGGCTTCTGGGCAGAGGACTGTGGATTTCCTAAGACTAGTCCTTGCTGTGTCAGAGGCTTGCACCACTGGGTTACTCAACAAGGGCCTGCAACACGGCTTACCATACAGGGGAGGATGGGCTTCCCCCCCGCAGTGCACCTCCATAGACTAGTCCCAGAGTTGGAGACTCCTGGGTCAGCCTGTGAGGTCATGGCAAGGTCAATAACTTCCATAGGCCCTAGGGATGCCAAAGAGGAAGAAGAGGCTCTGCCATCCTTGGGGTCTTCTGGGTCCTGGCCTCCTAGGTACCTCCCTCCACCCATCTCATCCTGAGTCAGGTCCAAGAAAGGGATATCTGTAACTTTTCCTGGGTTCCTAAGCATCAGGCTCACCACCACCATTCTCCATGTGCTGGCCCAGCCCCAAGAGCTACAGAACAGGTCTGCACCAGCCACCCCATCTCACCTTCCCAAAGCATCAATCCTGCCCAGGGCAACCCAGCACCTCAGCGGGCTGGTAAGCATCAATCCTGCCCAGGGCAGGGACCTAGCGGGCTGGTAAGCAGGTCTTTTCAGTTCACAGACCCTCTGGACCATGCCTGCAATTAGGCCTGCCCATCTCTTAGCCTCCTTGTTGCACACTCTCCTAGGTAGCAGCATGAATACTCATTAGCACACCCCTATTACAGTTAGGAATACTGAGTCCCAGACTAGTTCACAACTAAGAGAATTCTCGTGACTCCTTTCAGTGGAAAACTGCTTCAAACCCTAATTATCCCCCTGAGCTGGGCCCAGGAAGAGATGGAGTACCGAGCTCTCTCTGGGAGTCTCCGGGCTGTGTAGACAACATAAGCCCAGGAAAAGATGGAGTACCGAGCTCTCTCTGGGAGTCTCCGGGCTGCGTGGACAATCGAAGCGAGGGGCTCCGAGCCTCCATGCTGCTGACTGCTCTGCAAGCCAGTGTCCTCTGCCCCGGTCCTCTGGAACTCAGTTTCCCAAACTGGGGCTGCTGAGCAGAGAGCAGCCCAGCCAGAGAGGACCCAGGGTCGGGGTAAGAGAACTGAAGGGCCTCTCAGGGTCACTTGGAGAGGCTGGGACAGGGCAGGGCTCTGTCGCCAGCGGGCTGCTGGCCTTCCTGCCTGCCACCATCCCTGCTCCTCTGGGAAACCACGTCTGCCACGAGCCATGGCCTGGGTGCCGAGGCTGCTGCCCCGCCCGCCTTGACTCTTCCTGGGGAGCACCCAGTCCAGGGCTTAGGCGGCCATGGCTGCGGGCTGTGGGCTGCCCCCTCCTCATAGGAGGCCAGGCCAGCCTTCCAGCGCTGGGATGACACGAGCCTGCCTGCCCTCAGTGTCTGAGGTGTTTTCCAGGTTCTCTCAGGCTCCTCCTCTTGCTCTCACCCTGTCGTCCGCTCCCTCCTCTTCTTCTGACTCGCCCACTGGGTCCCGTGCCAAGCTCCCCAGCTCCCTCCTGCCTCCCTCTGACTCCCTGCATGACTCACACTTTCCCTCCGCCTTCCCAGGGAAAAAGTTTAAAAGTTGAGTTCCACAGGCTGCCTGCTGGTCCCCTCCTCCCTCACGATCCAACTTCTCCAGTCCTAGACAGACAAGAACTGTCGGCCAGATTACGGGTGCCAGGACCTCCTTTGCCCCCTCACCAACTCAAGGAGCCCCTGTGTCCTGACCAGGATACCACTTAGAGCTGTGAAAGTCTGGACTTTGGAAGAGGAAAGTGACACCTCCCCGTGTATGGCTTCTGTGTTTGAGCTAAGGAAACTGAGGCCCGAAAGATGCTATAAGTTATCCAAGGACCTAGAAGGGGCCCATAACTGAGCTAGGAAATGCCCCCCATGTTCTCCCCAGCGCATGCCCTACATCAGTCCCCCCAGGGGCAGCTTTGCTAGAATGCCGGGAATCAGCTAACCACTCAGCACTGAGACCCTCAGAGGGGTGTGCATGTCCAGCAGTAGACCAGTGGCCACACTGACCAGTTCCACCAAGGCTCCACCGTGTCACCAGGGTATGGGACAGTGGCTGTGAGTATACAACTCCCCTACCGTGTGAGATCCTGGAGCCCTAAGGCTGGGCAGGGGGATGCCGCAGGTGTCAAGTGCCAGGGGCATTCACTGGAACACACTGGGCTGTCTCCACTGGGTCCACCTCCTGTTCGGCAGAAGGTGCTCCTGCTCTGGGCTCTCTGGGCTGGGAAGGCTTGGACAGGCAGCCGCTTAGGCAGCTGTCAGCAAACAGATGAGCCCATCACCCAGCCAGGGCACTTGGCAGAGAGCTGCTGCCCGCTGCCAAGGAGTCCTAGCAGCCTCTCTGCCGTTGGAGGGGGGGGGGGG
>SJYV01043387.1:110013-133194 GCA_006410875.1 Neotragus pygmaeus | reverse complement strand
GGGGGGGGGGGGTGCCTGGGGGCTAAAGGGGGCTCCCAGGGCACCCCCGTCTGACCTGCGATCGCTGCCCTGCCCGCTGTGTTCTCGCGCTGCTCCTCCCCTGCACCCAGGCTCACCAGCCTTACCTCGGGAGGCAGCCAGGAAGAAGGCGAGGAGCACAGGCCTCCAGCGCCGGCTGCCAGCCTCCGGGACTGGGGGAAAACCCATGTCGCCGTTGGGCAGAGCTGCTTCTGGCGCAGCGGGGCCAGAGCGGAGCCCAGGAGCACGCAGAGGGTCCTCCTGGTTCTCAGCGAGCGGACGGGACGCGGCCGGCGGGGAAACCTCCGGGAGAGTGAGTGTCGAGCAAGTGAGCGCAGACGGCCGCCCGCTCCAGGGGCCCCACAGCACCCCCGGGCGGCCGTGGAGGGCACTGCCTCTCCAAGGCTCCACGGGAGGGACTTCCCACTGTCCCGCACGGCCTGGCCCGGTAAGGTGGGGAGGCCAGGCAGTATCCCAGAGAGTCTGCAGCGCAGCTTCATCGCTGGTTTGAAGCTTTTTCTTCTCTCCTCTGTTCCTGTTTGCAGAGGATTAGTATTGGTGCAAAGCCTGAGAAGTGCATCTACGTCTAACTTAGCAGCAGCATCATAGATTGTATCAGCCCTCACCCACCAGCAGGGGCTTGTACCGATCACCCTCCAACCCAGCTCAGGTCCTGATATGTAGTAGGCACTCCCAGTAGTGGAATGGATGGATGGAATCTAACTTTTGTAAAGAGCTGGGTGAGTTGGAACAGGCTAGACTGTAGATTCCAGAGCCTGCAACTCTCTTGTGCACATGTACCCATGCACACAGGTGCAGGCTTGGGACACCCCTACACTGGGACACGTATGTGGTGGGGGGGGGTGTGCGCACAACATTGGGTAGTGTGTCCCATAGAAAATCACCAGCACTCCCCTGGCCCAGGCCCCAGCATCACCTCCCACCTTGCAGCCTCTCTTACTCCCTGTACCTCAGATGTCTGCAGGACACTCTCACACATGCCCACCTGTAAGCCCTCTGCTCTTGCACCACACCCAGTACTGGCGCTCCTGGCAATGTCTCTCTCCTTTCTTCCAAGTTCTTCTTATCACTCAGGGCTCAACTCAGGCTCTTTCCCTTTACAAAGCACCCTGAATCTCCCCTGAAGGTCTCCGTCCAGTATACACCCCCTTTGCCTACCACACCAAGCCTGGTGTTACCAAACAGCTGGTCTTCCCCTCAGGCTCATTTGCCCTCCTGGGCTAGACTATGAGCTTTTGGGAACCAGGGTCTGTCGCTAATGTTTCCGAGTCCCTGGCACAAAACTGGGCATAGGGGAGATGTTTGATACACACTTCTGTGAATGGATAAGTTGATGTATAAGGGAGTAGTGATTTCCCAAATAAAAGTGGAGGTGGCAGTGGTAAGGGCCAGGGATCAGGGGAGAGGGAGAGCCCGGCACTCTTTACCCCAGCCTAGGTGAAGCTTCCAAAGGCTTTGCCAACTCGTTAAGGGTCTTGAGCTCACAAGCAACACCCAGGCTGAAAGACAAAGTACAGCCAGAGTCCGTGTGGGTTAGGGTGGTGAGACTCAAGGAAAGCCAGGAACACTGGGTGTCCCATGGGCAGACTGGTCCAAGTCAGAGATTCTCTGAATGCTTCCAGCCCTCACTCCCAGGTCAGGGACAGCTGCAACAGAGGAAGGGTGGGCATCCTGCTGTTACTATGTGAACTGGCATAGGCCTAGTCTCCCTGAAGCCAGGGACTCCCCCTGGGACGGGAGTCCCAGTGATTTCCAGGACATAATCCAAGTTCTTGGTCACATCCCTGATCTTGTGACCCTGCTTTCGGGGACAGCCTGGGCCCTTCTTCCTGTCAGAGTGTGAGTGCTTCCACCCAGGGAAGTTACAAAGCCAACTGAAACCAGGTGGGTGCCAGGCGCTCTTCCCACCCTAGCCATCGACCGGTGGAAGTGAGGTGGGGTCACTGTAGGGTGAGACCCTAGAGCACCTGCTCTCGTTCCCCTCCGCCCTTCCTGGCTTGGCCTGGCCCTGACCACCCTTAAAACCAGACTCCCTCTGCCCCAGGGCCTAGAAGGTGGGTGTGAGGAGGCTGGGATTGGGGGAGGGGAGCAACTGCTCTGCCAACCCTTTACCTAGAAGGTGAGAGCACCTGAGCTGGGCCCAGTCCCCCTGCCCTCCACTTGCTTCCTCCCCACCACACTCCCCCCTACCCCAGTGAGCCTCCTAGATTTGCATGAGGGTGAGACACAGAGGCATTGCCCAAGGTGTGGGCATGGTCCAGAAACCTCAGGCACTGTTTCTGCAGTACCAGGGCAGAGGAACTTGGCTGAGAGGGCCTTCGGGGCACCAACTTCCTCCTCACACTAGAGGCCAGGGGACGTCAGACCCACCTCCACCTCCAAGCTCCGACCTGGTTTTAGAGAGAGGGCCCACAGAGGAGCTCCGTGAGAGCCCCCTCTCACCCTCGGTCCTGCACTGGTTAGACCCGCTTCCAGGAGTCTGGGGAAATGGGAACTGTCAGTACCACCACCCTTTTGGTGAGGCGGTAGGGTGGCGCTGGCATGTCTTGTGGCAGAAGGGGCTCAGAAGGATGCAGCGCCGGGCTCCTTGCTGGTGGTAAGCGCTCACAGCTGCATCTGTGTGCAGAGCCACAGATGAACACAGTGTCCTTCCTTGACAGTTATCTTTACTCAAAGATTTGGGCCCTCCACCACCATTTTTAATGGAAACTAACAAACACCTTATGGGGAAAGAAAGTGTGAAACTTACATGAGCTTTCAATAGGAGAGATTTCAAAGATATTTCATTCTTGGGGTAAATGCTTCTGAGGTGTTCCCCAGTTCAGTGCAAGTCCCCTCTCCACTCTGGTGGGGAAGTCTGAGAAATGTCAAAACAATGCATTTTCCTTCACTGTGTGACTGCAATTTTTATGAAGGGTCATTGAGACTCTTTAAGACCCAAAAGAGTATCTCTCTGATGGAGCAGGGGTTCAGATCGATGGTGGCAGATCAGCTCCTTGGAATGTCTGAACCGGAAGGGATGTTAAAGATCCAGGTTTCCAATACTACCTGCTTTGGAAACACTTCTAGCAACCACCTAACACACCCCACTCAACCCCTGCCAAGATCCAGAGCTGCAGCTGTCCCTGCCTCCCCAGGGGCAGTGACGTCTTCTTGGATGCAGGTCTCCTGTCCATCTGTCTGTCCTTCCACAGGTGATTCCAGTACCAACTCAACCCCCAATAAAGGTGCACATGAGTTATCTATATCCAGCTTTTTGCACTCCCTGCCCATGACAATTGCCTGGTCACGTTCTCTCTACCCATATGTTTTGAAAGTGGTTATAACCTTATTATTGTATTTTATATTAGTCAATACTTATAGTTTGTATGAGTCAGGGTACAGGAAGGAAACAGGTGGCACACTCAGAAAGGGCTCAACTGAAGAGAGCTTAATGGAGGGACTGTTTACAGAGGGCCGGTAAAGCACCCATACACTAAACACTGCAGGAAGCCATTTCCACCCATGGGTGCAGAAGGCAAGAGGGGGATGAGGCAATCAGAGCCCGGTGAGGGCCAGAGCCATGGAAGAGGGGCCACCCAGCAGAAGCACCGCCTCTGGCAGAACTGCAGCGAAGAAAAAGGAGTAGAAACGCCCCCACCCGTGCTCCATCTTCTGCCTGGACCTCCCATGGGCCAAACCATGTGGAAGCCAAATGGCAAGGGAGCCCAGGTAAGGCAGTCCACAGAGGACATGCTCCAGGTGGGGAAGCAGAAAAGGGAGGAGGGAAGCCGAGGGACAGAGAACACCAAGACGTGGCTAATTTCTTTCTTCCACTTATCGCCTCTGCTTGTGGAGTGCCACGGCAACCACTTCCCAGTGGCTCTTGGGTGCTGCTTGCTGAGTTCTGATTGGCTAAGTATTACCTGTGGTCTGATTGGACCAAACTTCCATCAAAAATGGCCAGTCACTGGAGAGTATGGTGTGAAATTGTTCTTGCACTGAAGTCTATGCTGTTAGCTTTATTTTTCACAACTCTACAAATTCTGTCCATGGAACTGCCCCGAACCCAAGGTTCTGCCTCTCAAAAGTGCTGAAAATAGGTATTTCTTCCATTGACCTGAACAGTGGGTGAAGTTTAAAATGCATGGACTGTGCACGTTACATTCTTGCCTTTTGTGATCTACAAGGAGGTCCAGGGTAAGTAAGGCCCTGGCCTAGTCAAAACTCTGCGCTGGAGGCAGTTATTGGGGTTCATCTCATGTGCCAATGTTAATCACTAGATCAGTGTTCTGACAAGGATCCCGAGGTTGCATCTGGCCTCAGCAGTGCAGTGGTTGATTAGTGATGTCTGCCACTGACATGGACATATGAGTGGTGGTGCAAGCGCCATCTTGGACCAGAGCAGTTACCTAGGTTGGCTTTCAGTGGAGCCTCTCTGATTTCCTCCATCAGCCTGTGACTTCACTCACTCTCATCCGTCTCTCTCTACCTCACCATGTTGGATCACATGGAGTAAGTTCAGCCTAGGAACCCGTCCAGCTAGCTCCACCTCAAACCCCCCAGCCAGCCGACCGAGGAACCTAATCACGCTCTTCTCCACAGGCCACCACCCACGTGTATGTGACCGTCGTGGATGAGAACGACAACGCGCCCGTGTTCCAGCAGCCCCACTACGAGATCTTACTGGATGAGGGCCCGGACACAGTCAACACCAGCCTCATCACCGTCCAGGCCCTGGACCTAGATGAAGGGCCCAATGGCACAGTCACCTACGCCATCGTGGCAGGCAACATCATCAGCACCTTTCGTATCAACAGACACACGGTCAGCAGCTGGTGGAAGGGGCCAGGAAGAGGGTCAGCTGGCTAAAGGGATTGGAGGGAAGTTCAGTGGCATCGTGGGGGTGGGGGCAGAGCAAAGATGGAGTCCAGGAGGAAAACAAGACGGCAGCCTGTGCAGGAGGATGAAAAGGCTGGGATAGCAGGGGCTCCTTGTCACAGCCAGGGTGTCAGGGCCTAGCTCCCGGGGTGGCCAGAGGGCACCCCAGACCCACGACCCGTTGACCCACCGCTGTCCTCCTCCGCATCCCACAGGGCCTCATCCGTGCTGCCAAGGAGCTGGACTATGAGATCAGCCGTGGCCGCTACACCCTGACTGTCACTGCCACGGACCAGTGCCCCCTCCTGTCACATCGCCTCACTTCTACCACCACGGTGGGTGGATGGGTGGGTGGCACACAGCCCCAGCCTGGACAGCTCCGTGGGCAAACAGGGTAGGGAGAGATTATTCAGGAGAAACACCTCAATCCACAAGCCCTCTCCTGGCCTCTGCAACTCACCCACACTCGCACTGTGACTCTGAGATGACTGCACCTCTCTGTGTAGCTGCAGCTGTGAGGCAGGTGATTATGCCTGCCTTTCTCCCCTTCGTGGGGAGAGCACTCCCCATGAAGTGCCCCCCATGCCTCCCCTCGACTCTGGTCAAGCCACAGGGGTTCATGTTCCTGGTCTTCTACCTCCTGTGTGACTCTGGGCAAGTCACTCAACCTCTCTGAGCTTCACTTTCCTCCTCTGTAAATGGGGGATAATATACACTGTTTCAGAGTATGGGAGGAGAAAATAAGACCAGATAAAATGATAATAGTACAGCAATAAGTAGAAGTTCATAGCATTATTATTCATAATATTATTCTGCCCATAGAAAGACTTCAACAATAACGATAATTTATCTACATGTATAGCTTCAAAGACCCTCCCACACCCATTAACCAATACGATCCTTACATCAGCCTGGGAAGCAGAATTGTCAGGTCCAGTTTACAGATAAACAGGGCTGGCTGGAGTCCGCCCCTGACTAAGCTCGCCCATCATCTCAGGTGCTTGTGAATGTGAATGACATCAACGACAACATGCCCACCTTCCCCAGAGACTACGAGGGGCCATTTGATGTCACTGAGGGCCAGCCAGGACCCAGAGTGTGGACCTTCCTGGCCCATGACCAGGACTCAGGCCCCAATGGGCAGGTGGAGTACAGCATCGTGGATGGAGACCCTCTGGGTGAGTGGGCCTGAGCTTGATGATGAGGGTGGCATGACCCATGGGCCTCTCCCTGACCCCACTCAGGAATTGGATGAGAAAGGCGGTCTTTCTAACTGCTAATGGCAGTTTACCCCACAATTGTGTGATCTTGCACTCTCTGGGCCTCAGTTTCCCCATCCATAAGATAATGGAAATAAACTCATCCCAGGAATATGGCAAGAACACCCTGAAATCTGGGAGCAGAGGCTGGTAGCCTTGGAAGGTCACAGTCTCCTTTGAGAATCTGATAGAAAACACCCTGGGTCATACCCAGAGTAAAGGCTCCAGGGAAGAGGAAAGAAGGAAAGACAAGCATGCTTGCCCCAGACCTTTGGGACCCCCCAAACGCACACCTGAGGGAGCACCCAGACTTCTCTGCACACCTCATCATCATCCCTTAATAGCCTTCACAGCTGCCTTGGCTGATCCCCTCAGTTGAAGAACAGTGTTTGCCTGGCCAGAGCAGTTTCTCAAGATAGTTTTTACTCACTTTTGTGGAGTAGGAATCCCAAACTCAAGGCCTACTAGGGCGATGCAGGGAGCATATGTGGGGGGAAAGGTCTGGGCTAGAGAATAAGGAACCAGGGAGCTGTGGCAGCCAATGATGGTCAGACTGATGCAGACCCAGGGGTGAGGACTTCCCTTTTTTAAAAAGAAATGGTGGAAATCCAAACCGTTGTGAAACGTCCTAATTTTTAATTAATCACTCAATAAATATTTATTGACCATATTTGCTGATCATATTCCAGATGCTGAGTATACAGAATGGTAAAAAAAAAAAAAAAATCAGACACAAATCCCTACCTTTATAGAACATGTGTTCTGGTTGGAAGAAATAGGCCATGAACATAACTGATTAAGTAGATGACTTTGTCTATTGGGAGGTGCTAAGTGCTATGGAGAAACATAAAGCCAGGAGAATGGGGAGTGCCAGGTAACAGGATTTGGGGGCTCCAAAATCACTGCAGAGGGTGACTGCAGCCATGAATTTAAAAGACGCTTACTCTTTGGAAGAAAAGTTATGACCAACCTAGATAGCATGTTGAAAAGCAGAGACATTACTTTGCCAACAAAGATAGGTCTAGTCAAGGCTATGGTTTTTCCAGTGGTCATGTATGGATGTGAGAGTTGGACTGTGAAGAAGGCTGAGCGCTGAAGAATTGATGCTTTTGAACTGTGGTGTTGGAGAAGACTCTTGAGAGTCCCTTGGACTGCAAGGAGATCCAACCAGTCCATTCTAAAGGAGATCAGTCCTGGGATTTCTTTGAAGAGAATGATGCTGAAGCTGAAACTCCAGTACTTTGGCCACCTCATGAGAAGAGTTGACTCATTGGAAAAGACTCTGATGCTGGGAGGGATTGGAGGCAGGAGAAGGGGACGACAGAGGATGAGATGGTTGGATGGCATCACTGACTCGATGGACGTGAGTCTGAGTGAACTCTGGGAGTTGGTGATGGACAGGGAGGCCTGGTGTGCTGCGATTCATGGGGTTGCAAAGAGTCGGACATGACTAAGCGACTGAACTGAACTGAACTGAGGGTAACGGCTACAGTTTTAGAGAGAACGCTCAAGGAAGACCTGTGCAAGGAGGTGACATTTGAGCAAAGACCTGAAGGAGGTGATGTATGGGTCGTGTGGATATCCAGGGAAGAGCATGGCAGACAGAGAGAGCAGCAAGTGTAAAGGCTCTCAGGTTGGAGTGTTTCTGGCTTATTCACAGAGGAGCAAAAAGGCCCAGTGATGGGCATGAAGCCAGCAAGGGAAAGAGTAGGAAGAGATGAGATCAGAGAGGTAACAGAGCTAGATGTTGTTGGGTTCTGCAGGCCATTGTGAGGACTTGTCTTCTTCTCCAAGTGACGTGGGAAGCATAAAAGAGCTTTGAGCACCAGAAGGATATGATTTGACCTGAATTTCAACAGGAACATTCCAGTTCCTGAGCTCAGAACAGAGAAAAGAGGTTAAGGAATGACTGATATGAGCCCCTTGCAGTCACTCGAGCTAGAGATGTGAAGCTAGAACCAGGGAGGTGGCATTGGAGGTGGTGAGAACTCTAGTATATTTCATAGACAGCCAACAGGATGTGAGATGTAACTTAAGGATGACACTAAGATTGGGGCCTGAGCAACTGTGCTATTAGCAGATGGGAAGACTGCAGGAGGAGCAGGAAAAGTGGGTTGGGGGAGTGGGAAAGGTGAGGTTAGGTTTGAGATGTCAGATTGTTGTTCAGTTGCTCCGACTTTGTGACCCCATGATCTGCACCACAACAGGCTTCCCTGTCCTTCACCATCTCCTGGAGTTTGCTAAAACTCATGTCTATTGAGTCAGTGATGCCATCCAACCATCTCATCCTCTGTCGCGCCCTTCTCCTCTACCCTCAGTCTTTCCCAGTATGAGGGTCTTTTCCACNCAACAGGCTTCCCTGTCCTTCACCATCTCCTGGAGTTTGCTAAAACTCATGTCTATTGAGTCAGTGATGCCATCCAACCATCTCATCCTCTGTCGCGCCCTTCTCCTCTACCCTCAGTCTTTCCCAGTATGAGGGTCTTTTCCACTGAGTTGGCTCTTTGCATCAAGTGGCCAAAGTATTGGAGCTTCAGCATCAGTCCTTCCAGTGAATATTCAGCGTTAATTTCCTTTAGGATTGACTGGTTTGATCTCCTTGCTGTCCAAGGGACTCTCAAGAGTCTTCTCCAGCACCACAGTTCAAAAACATCAGTTCTTTGGTGCTTAGCCTTCTTTATGGTCCAACTCTCACATCTGCACATAACTACTGGAAAAACCATAGCTTTGAGTATACGGACCTTTGTCAGCAAAGTGATATCTATGCTTTTGAATATGCTGTCTAGGTTTGTCATTTGTTTGCCCTTTCTTCCAAGGAGCAAACATCTTTTAATTTTATGTCTGCAGTCACTGTCCACAGTGATTTTGGAGCCCCAAAATATAAAGTTTCTCACTGTTCCTATTGTTTCCCCATCTATTTGCCATCAAGTGATGGGACTGAATACCATGAAATTAGTTTTTTGAATGCTGAGTTTTAAGTCAGCTTTTTCATTCTCCTCTTTCACTTTCAGCAAGAAGCTCTTTAGTTCCTCTTCGCCTTCTGCCATTAAAGTAGTATCATTTGCATATCTGCGGTTGTCAATATTTCTTCCAGCAATCTTGATTACAGCTTGTGATAAATCCAGGCTGGCATTTTGCATGATGTAGTCTGCATATGAGTTAAATAAGCAGGGTGACAATATACAGGCTTGACATACTCCTTTCCCAATTTTGAATCAGTCCATTGTTCCATGTCCGGTTCTAACTGTTGCTTCTTGTCCTACATACAGGTTTCTCAGGAGACAGGTAAGGTGGTTTGGTATTCCCATCTCTTTAAGAATTTTCCAGTTTGTTGTGATCCAGACAATCAAAGGCTTTAGTCTTTTTCTGGAAGTTTCTTTTTCTATGATCCAGTGGATGTTGGCAATTTGATACCTGGTTCCTCTGCCTTTTTAAAATCCAGCTTGTATTTCTGGAAGTTCTCAGTTCACATACTGCTGAAGCCTAGCTTGAAAGATTTTGAGCATAATCTTCCTAGCATGTGAAATAAGTACAACTGTACGATAATTTGAACATTCTTTGGCGTTGCATTTCTTTGGGATTACAATGAAAACTGATCTCTTCCAGTCCTGTAGCTCACTACTGAGCTTTCCAGATTTGCTGGCATATTGAATACAGCACTTTCACAGCATTATCTTTTAGGGTTTGAAATAGCTCAGCTGGAATTCCACCACCTCCACTAGCTTTGTTCACAGTCATGCTCCTAAGGCCCACTTGACTTCATACTCTAGGACGTCTGGCTCTAGGTGAGTGACCACACCATCATGGTTATCCAGGTCATTAAGACCTGTTTTATAGAGTTTTTTGAAATAGCTCAACTGGAATTCCATCACCTCCACTAGCTTTGCTCATAGTGATGCTTCCTAAGGCCTACTTGACTTCACATTCCAGGATATCTGGTGCTAGGTGAGTGATCACACCATTGTGATTATCTGAGTCATGAAGATCTTTTTTGTACAGTTCTTCTGTGTATTCTTGCAACCTCTNGTACATATGAACCGTTTCAACTTCTTTACATCATATAACCAGTATCAAAAGGTGAGCTAAAAACTGAGAACAAAAGATATTTATCACAAGTTATTGTAATTATATAATTTATATAAATTGACCAAAAATGGGCAAAGGACAAAAACTGACACTTTGCAGAAGAGAAGATACAACTAATCATTGAATTATTAAAAAATTGTTCAGTCTCAAATCATCAAAATAAATAGGACAAAATCAAAATAAATAAGCAAAATAAAATAGGACACCATTTTCCTAGAAAATTGCAGATGAAAAAATGCATAAAAGATGGATGCTTATTTGCAAAATAGAATTAGACTCACAGACTTTGAAAATAAATTTATGGTTACCAAAAGAAGCTGGGGGTAGAGGGATAAATTAGGAGCTTTGGATTAACAGATACACACGACTATGTATAAAACAGATAAACAACAAGGACCTACTGTATAGCACTGGGAACTAAATTTAATATTCCTGCAATAACCTATAATAAAAAAGAAATGTATATATATATATAACTGAATCACTTTGCTGTACATCTGAAACTAGTACAACGTTGTAAATCAACCATACTTCAATTAAAAATAAATACATTTTAAAATAAATATATAACAAAATAACAAAGATAGGTGCTAGCAAGGCTATTGTGGGAAGAGGCCCTTGTGACCCCCAAGGAAAGTATCTCAGTGTAATGTTTTTATATAAAAGATAACTGTTCAGCTGCTCCCCATCCCCACCCCCACAGGATTCTCAGTCCTTCAGATCACAGCCACAGATGAGGACAGTGGCCTCAATGGGGAGCTGGTCTACCGAATAGAAGCTGGGGCTCAGGACCGCTTCATCATCCACCCAGTCACCGGCATCATCCGTGTTGGCAATGCAACCATCGACAGGGAGGAGCAGGAATCGTATAGGCTGACAATAGTGGCCACTGACCGGGGCACCGTCCCTCTGTCGGGCACAGCCATCATCACTGTCCTTATCGATGACATCAATGACTCCCGCCCCGAGTTCCTCAACCCCATCCAGACGGTGAGCGTGCTGGAGTCAGCTGAGCCAGGCACTATCATTGCCAACGTCACTGCCATTGACCGTGACCTCAATCCTAAGCTGGAGTACCACATCATCGGCATCGTGGCCAAGGATGACACTGACCGCCTGGTGCCTGACCAGGAGGACGCCTTTGCCGTGAATATCAACACAGGTACAAAGGCCTGCTCCCCTCCAGCCCTCCTCCGGACTCCCTGCCCAGTCTCCTGGCTCTCTGCTTTCTTGCTTACCCTCCTCCTTGCTGCTCCCCCTCTCTGCTCCTCCCTACCCGTCAGCTGCTCCTTCCTCCTCTCTTCTCCCTCCTACTGACGCCACGTCCTTCCCTCTCTTTGCTCTCTCTCCCCTGGCTCTTTCCCCTTCTCCCTTTTCTTCCTTCTCCCTTGACCAGCTCCCTAATTATCTTACTCTACCAGTATTGTATGAGTGTGCCCATCTCACCACACTCGTGATAGCATTAAATATTATAGGAAAATTGCGTTTTTGAGTATGCATTTCTTTAACAACTGAGTAGCTGAACACTTTCTTCATATGTATTCAGGCCATTTAACTTCTTTCTAAGTTTCACACACGCACACACACACACACACACGCACACACACACACATATATATAGGTACACACACATTTCTGTGTTATATGTGTGTGTATGTATACCCTTAATGATTTTTTTCACACTATCACAAAACAAAGGGGAACTGTGGCTTATCTATCACAGTTTTTACAGCTTATAACTTTTACTTTAATTTCATTACTTTTCTAAAAGTTCAGCATTTTTGCCTCTGAGGGGAGTTAAGGAGGAGACATAGGACTAACTTACAGGTATACTCCTTGGATGGCCCAGAGAAGTGACAGAAAAACTAACGTGGCTATGACAAAATGCTAAAAATCATTGTTATTCAGAGAAATGCATAGTAAAACAGCAGTGAGATACTGGTTTTCCATATGTGATCAGCAGACATTAGGATGCTGGACAGTTTTGAGTATTGGTGACAATCTGGGAACATCATACACTACTGTAGGAATTTTGACTAATTTCATATCTAGACAGCAATCCAGCAATACCCAATGACCCAGCAATTCTGCTTCTAGATATATGTCCCGAGGAAGCTCTCAGGTTGATAATGAGACTGTTTGAGGATGTTCACTGCAGTGTTATTGGTGACAGGAGCTTGGAGGCAGCCAAGGCATCCATCCCTGGGATATTGGAGAGTAAAATGTGGTGGGTGCGTATCATGGGATACCAGGCAGTTTAGAAGCAATGGATTAGGCTCACACAGAGAAACATGAGGTGGGGGTGGGGAACCTAAAAATCAAGCAATTACTGAAAATGATAAAAAACAGAATGGGTTATATGTATATACATGTGTGTGTGTGTATATACACATACTCAAATCCCATTGCATAAATATAAAATACATACACAAAAACAATACATGATCTTCAGGAACACTTTCAATAAATACACTTTAATACATTGCCCAAGGGGAGGAGAGAAGGGGAGAGGAGTGTGAGAACAGAAGGGAAAAGATACATACATAAAATAAGAGTAATGCCGGTGACCATCATGTGCAAACAACTAAAGAGTATGATTAACTCAATATGCCTCTGAGGCCCAAAGGAAAAAGGAAGACAGGAAACCCAGGAGCCACTAGGAGGAATTAGATGACTTAGTCCTGAGTCAGGTTAGCCGAATTCCCACTGCAGTGGTTTCTCAGGACCATGGAGAGCTGCCCCATGCCCCAACCCAGCTTTATGCACACTGTTGCCTCTACCATTTTTTCCTGTTCTCTCTCCAACTGACTCTCTTCTCTCTGTTTTCCTTTCCAGTGTCTTCTCTGCCCCTCTTTCTCATGCTTTCCTCCTCCCTTGCTCACCTCTCTCCTTGCTAGAGCCTCAGCCCGCTGGGTGCTCGTCTCCTACTAGGCTCCCCTTTGCTCCCCTAGCTTCCTGCCCCTCTGTCTCTTCCCATCCACCCCATCCTTCCCAAATCTCCTGCCCTGGTCAGCGCTGAGCCCTTCTGTTCCCCATGCCCTACTCTGCTCTATCCCCTCTGCACCCTGAACTAACTGGTGTTAACCCTCTTCTCTCTTCCTCATGGCTGGCAGGCCCACAGGTTTGAGCTCTGTTTCTCTGTCACTTCCCACCTCATCTCTTCTGTGCTTCACCCCATCACCTTCCTCCATACCCACTGCACCCCCACCACCCTTCCCATCCCGTGGGACCTGGGCCAAGGCCGTGGCCCAGCCTTTGCAGACTGAATGCAGCCACCCTCTCCCCATCCTCGCTCCCCAGCCTCGGGGACGGGGAGCGAGAGTAGGAAGAGGAGGAGGAGGAGGAGGCAGCGGCCCAGGGTAAGTGACTGCCCCACCGTGGGGGACCCGAGGAGGACAGGAGTTCAGCAGGGGGAGTCTGCCAAGGGGGAAGGGGGTCCCAGACACCCCAGTGCCTGGGAGGGAGCTGGGAGAGAGAGGAGGTTTCACCCTAGGATGAGGCCAATGGGAGGAAGAGCCACCAGGCCCTCACACTGGCAGGAAGACGAGAGGCCCCAACAGAGCCAGGCCTGAGACTGGCAAAGCTCAGTCTGTCCAGTTCAAGCCCAGACTTCCGGAGGGCTCCTCTGTGAATCAGGAGCAGGCTAGGGCTTGGGGGCAGAGGGTAGGAGAGAAGGAAACAGCTCTTTGTTGTACAGTTCCTTTCTCAGGCAGCCATGCCCTGCCCCCCAGCCCCATTATCATGACAAGGGGGTGGGCCTTACTGTCCAACTGTGCCACTGCTGCCCCTTCCAGGGACCCCCATCAGGGATTTTCAGTGCATTGACCTTCCTTTATGCTTGGTCTCCCTAGAACACAAGTGTTTTTTAAGTTATACAATACATACAAAAGTTACCGTCATAACCATTTTTAACCGTAAGTTCAGTGGTTCAGTGTATTTATGTGTTGTGGAATACAGGGTGCTTTTTTTTTTAGCCACGCAGTGTGGCTTGTGGGCTCTTAGTTCCCAAACCAGGGATTGAACTCAGGCCCTCGGCAGTGGACGCATGGAGTCCATCCACTGGACCACCAAGAAATTCCAACAAGCGTTTTTTTAAACAAGCAATTACATAGCACTTTCTGTATGCCAAGCCCTGTTCTAAGCCCTTTACAAATATATTAAATTCATTTAATTGTTATAATCTGCCAAATAGCCCTCTGCAGTAGGTACGGTAATTGTCCTCATTTCACAAATGAGGACACAGGCGTGCAGAGAGGTTAGATAACTGCCGGGCTGGCGAGCGCTTGAGTGAAGGGCAGAGTGACGTGCTCCAGCTTGCAGGTGGCTGTGGTCTCATCCAGCCAGAGGAGACCAGCAAGTTCCAGATCCACTGGGGCCCACTGCCCATGGTGGGGGTTGGGAGGGTTGGCCGGGAGCACCCCTGGGATGCCTAGGTTTTAAGGGGTTCCCCCAGGGCTGAACCTGACTTGTTCTGTCTACAGGGTCTGTAATGGTGAAGTCCCCTCTCAACCGGGAGCTGGTTGCCACCTATGAGGTCACTCTCTCTGTGATTGACAATGCCAGTGACCTACCAGAGCGCTCCGTCAGTGTGCCAAATGGTAAGGCCTCTCTCACATGGTCCCATAGAGAGGCAGGCCTGGTCCTGGGAGGGAGCAGCGGACCGGCTACAGAGGCTGCCAGCAGTCAGGCTGCATGAGGAGGGGTGGGGCCGGGGAAGGTGGCAGCTACCGCGAGGCTGGAGGTGGCCCTGTGTCCCTGCTGTTAGGCGGGGCTCAGCAGTGGCGGATCCAGAAGCCCAGAGGTGTGTGTGATCTTGAACTCTAAGCCTCAGAGTGGAAGGAGGTATGGTAGACGCTGGAAGGGGACTGAGAAAAGGATGGGATGATGGAGACTTAGGTCAAAATCCCATTGTCAGAACTGGTAACCAGGGTATAGCTGGGATGTGAGACAGGAACTTCAGATCTGCTAAGAAGCCACATGGTCAGGCCAGAGGCAGCAAAGAGCAAGGCAAGGTGACTTGAAGCCACAGACACCACAGCGGAGCAGAGAAGGGCATGCAGGCTGCCTTCTGTGACTGGGCGCAGGCTGTCCTGCCTGCGGCATGAGCCAGGAGGGGCTGCTAGAGGCACTGAATCTTGCCAAGTAGGGAGCGTGGAGGGATTTATGGATGGCGTGGCCTCTGCCATGAGGTGGAGACAGCTGGAGTGGGGGAGATACTGGCTGGGGCTTGGCAGATACTGCCTGCTTATCTTTATAGCCCAGAAGCCCTAGTTTTCAGGAAGGGTGGACCTAGTCATCTGCTACTTGTCCCAGGCTCAGAGAGCAAAGGGCCCCGGCTGGTTATGCAGAGGGAACAACTCAGAGGGAAACAAAAGGTCAAATCATGGAAAAGGGTCTTACAGATCATCCAAGTTCTGTCTCCTGGGACAAGTTAGGAAACAGCAACAGTGATGGCCAGGGCTTCCACCAAGGTTACCAGTCAGTTGGCAGAACCCAAGCCCCTCTCCCTATGGAACAATGAGCGGCCTGACCAGGGTCCAGGGGCACAGACCTCCACCCGAGCCTAGGGCCGAGCTTCAGGGAGCCCCAGGAGGTCTGTAAGATGCTGCCATCCTCTCCGTGCTCGGCTGAGACTTAGGAAGGCCTGACCCAGCCACACTGGGGCCCTCTCACGCCACTCTCACCTGCTGCCTCCACTCCAGCCAAGCTGACGGTCAACATCCTGGACGTCAACGACAACACACCCCAGTTCAAGCCCTTTGGGATCACCTACTACACAGAGCGGATCCTGGAGGGGGCCACCCCAGGGACCACGCTCATCGCTGTGGCAGCTGTGGATCCCGACAAGGGTCTCAATGGGCTGATCACCTATACCCTGCTGAACCTGATGCCCCCGGGCTATGTCCAGCTGGAAGACTCCTCAGCAGGTAGGTGGGGAGGTCTGCCAGAGGAAGGCTGGGGAATACCTGTCTGTGCCTGCTTAGCCTCCCAGAGGGGCCAGGATCACTTCTCACCCTCCAGCTGAGGTCCCACCATGACCCCTCAGTGGGCGGGCCCAGGTCTGATATGGCTAACATTCTAGTCGCTCCCACATGCCTGACCTAGAAGCATGGATGAGGTGCCTCGCTCTCACTTAGAATGGAAGCCCCCTTCAGCATCTTCTGGAAACCTGGAATAGTCCCTCACCCTCTCTACCACTCAAGCTCCACAATTAGTATCACTCAGGGAACAAGTAGGCCAAGAGACAAGTGTCCCAGAGGAGGTCCTCGACTTGTTTTTGTCCATCCCCCCCACACACACACTTTTTTTTTTTAACTATTCCCTCTTTTTCTTTCTCTGACTGCACTGGGGCCTGGTTGATGTGCGTGGACTTTCTCTAGTTGCAGTGCTAAGGCTTCTCGTTGCAGGGGCTTTCTTTAGAGCACAGGCTCGAGGGATGCCTCAGTAGTTGTGCAAGGCTCAGTTGCTCCATAGCACGTGGATCTTAGCAGACCCATATCCCCTGCGTAGGCAGGGATTGAATCCATATCCCCTTTCTTAGCCACTGGACCATCAGGAAAGTCCCTTTCTGCCTTGTGAAAAGCTCTCTTGCCCTTCCAGTGAGAAGAGCTAGACACCCGTTATTCTCAGCCCTCTGGCCAGCCGCTGGGCAGTGACGCCTAGCCACCCTTCTCCCTCAGTGGACCGTGCTCATCCTCAGAGCCCCAGATCCTTCTCTTCCCACTTCAGAGAGCTTCCACAAGTGAGGGGTGGCCAGGAGGGCAGTGAGAGTCTCTGTGTCTTAGGGAAGGTCATTGCCAACCAGACAGTGGACTATGAGGAAGTGCACTGGCTCAACTTCACTGTGAGGGCCTCAGACAGTGGGTCCCCACCCCGGGCAGCTGAGATCCCTGTCTACCTGGAGATTGTGGACGTCAATGACAACAACCCCATCTTTGACCAGCTGTCCTACCAGGTGGGTGGTCACGCCAACACACTGGGTCTGGGACCCATGCCCATTCCTTGGGACCTTTGGGCGTCTTCCACTCCCACTCTGCCGGCCTTCAAGTCCCGTGGGGATGACCATCCATGAGTAGCTTGATGCTCTGGGTTGTCTGCATCAGTGAGTTTCTTGGGCAAGAAAAGAGACTCTAGATTAACCACGGCCATGCTTTCTCTCCACTGGGCTCCAGGAAGCTGTCTTTGAGGATGTTCCTGTGGGCACAGTCATCCTGACGGTCACTGCTACTGATGCTGACTCAGGCAACTTCGCCCTCATTGAGTACAGCCTGGTGGATGGTGAGGGCAAGTTTGCCATCGGCCCCACCACAGTAAGTGGGCAATGGAGGGCCTGGGTTTGGGGGATGGGAAGCAGGAAGGGCCCAGGGTCATAGGCTGAGAAACCACCAAAAGTATTGCAGTCAGCCCTCTGTTTCTGGGTCCTGCCACCTGGACATCTGTAGCCTCAGAGGTCTTCCAGTCAAGTGGCAAGCACTGTTCTCAGAGTCCCAGACATCCTCAGACTGCGGCCTTTCTGTCCCAGCAGACCTGGAAGGAAGTGGGCAGTCTTTTGGAAGTTGCCCGTTATGGGACAGAATCTGAGATTTGTCTCCATCAGACTAGAAGACTTGATTCAAGTCCATGAGACTGCTTTTTGAAATTGCCCAAGAGAGGCATAGGAAGCTCTGTAGACAGTGGGCACAGTAGCTGAGCACCTACTGTATACATGGCCCTATTCTCAGTGCTGGGAGAGGGAAGAAGTGCCCACCACACAGCCCTCGTGTTCCCATGAGTCTCAGACTTGTGGGAATGCAGAAGCTCAAGATTTTGAATGTCGGCAAACTGGTTCAAATGTGCCGTTTCAGTACAAGGAGGGAGGGGGAGAGCCCTGTGGCCTGGGGCCGGCTGGCCAGGCAGAGCCTTCCCCACTTGTGAGGCTGAAGCTGGACTTTCCCTCCCGCTGCCTGCCCACATCCCCCTGCGCTCTGCCCTTTCAGCCGGGTTTCTCTCCCCCATCTCGGTGTGAACAATAAGACATACTCTCAGCCTGGCGCTATGACTGTGAGTACTTGCGGGGCATTACTAGGTACCTGGCCAGTAGTGAGCTCCAGCCTGGGCCCTTGATCCCACCTCCAGGTAGACTCGAGTAGTGCAGGCGAGGAGAGCCGCTAGAACAAGAGCTCCGTGGGGCTGGGGCTGCTGTCTTTTCAGCGCCGTATCTCCAGAGCTCAGAACAGTGTCGGCACTTGGCAGGTGCTCAATAAACATCTGCCGGACTGATGAAGGACCTGACTCCACCCTCCCCCTCCTAGGGTGACATCTCCGTGCTGTCCCCTCTGGACCGGGAGAAGAAGGACCACTATATCCTGACTGCCTTGGCCAAAGACAACCCCGGGGACACGGCCAGCAACCGTCGCGAAAATTCAGTGCAGGTGAGGGACCTTGGTGTGGACGCTCAGGATGAGGTTGTGGAGGCAGCAGGAAAAGCCTTTACAGGATGGGTGCCGCAGGGCGGGGCCACCTTGGCCCCTGAGAGCTGTGGCTGCAGGAGGGAGACGCAGGAGCTTCGCCGGGGTTCTCAGTGGCTGTGGCTTAGGGAGACGGGGGCTCTGCAGGAGAGACTGCTGGTGTCAGAGCCTCACTGAGGCAGCTAAACATACATGCAAGTAAGAATTAGTTGCTTAGTCATTTCTAGCTCTGTGATCCCATGGACTGTAGCCTGCCAGGCTCCTCTATCCATGGGATTCTCCAGGCAACAATACTGGAGTGGGTTGCCATTTTCTCCTCCAGGGGATCTTCCTGACCCAGGGATCAAACCCAGGTCTCCTGCATTGCAGGCAAATTCTTTACCATCTGAGCCACCAGGGAAGCCCAAACACACCTGGGTGTAAACCACGTAAAGCCTGGGGCTCTGCATGGCCCAGTGTCTCCACGGTGTCCCACTGAAAGAAACACAGTCCAGCGACCAAACATAACTATAAAGCATTTATATTTATTTAATGTCTCAGAGAACATGAATGAGGGATCGAATTCATAACCCCATTCCCAGTCCAGGTCTAGCGTCCAGAGTTGCTCTGGGGAGACCAGCATCCCCTTCGCTCTGTTCCCATTTCGATCCAGAGTCCTTCTCCTCAAGACTCTGCTTTCTTTTCTTTCTCTCTGTTCTTTCTGGCCTTTCCAGTCCTGTCTGTCTGTATTCAGTTCTTCCACTTCTCAATAGTAACCTAACCATCCAAAGAAAAGTCTCCTGAAGGGTGGGGAGGTAAGAAGCTGGGTTGGCAAAGGAAAATTCTCCTTAGCAGGCAGGGGGCAGGGCTGGGAGCACTCTCACATCCCGTCGTTCTCGCCTGTCACATAGGCAGGTGCTGCGGTGGGGAGGACACGTATCTGTAGTCAGGAGTCTAGCTAGCAGCACACTGCGTGTAACCTCTCTGAGCCTCTGCTGTCAGCAATGCAGGGAAGCAGCGGCAGGGACGGCCCTGGGGAGGTCTCCCTCCCGGAGGGGCGCCAGGTCAAGGAGACGGGAGGTAGCAAAGTGCTCTGTGCACTGAAAGAGGTTCTTTGTGTCAAGGCTGTGAAGAGCTCTGATACAGGTGCAGTCAGGCAGGGCCACGGCAGCCAGGGGGGGACAAAAGGCCTCCTGGTGTAGCTAGAGGACCTGCCCTGGGCTGTGGGGTCAGCGGACAGAGCCAAGTCCCAGGCCAGGCACAAACACCAGTCAAGAGGGGCCCTCCGGCGTGTGGGCGTCACAGTCCCGCATTAGGTCCAGAGATCAGAGGCAGATGTAGGGGGCCACTGTGGGAAGGGACGAAGGACAGAGTAGAAGGTCGGCGGGGAGGGGTCCCTGCTGCAGGACCCAGACTCCCGGCCATCTGCTAACCACAGTGCTAGCTGCTGAGCATTTATTCAGGCCAGGCACTGCGCATGCACCATCACAGGCGAGCCTCACAAGCCCTGAGAGGTAAGATCTTCTTGTCCTCAACGTACACGTAAGAAAACCTAGGTTCAAGGGGTTAAGGACAGATTTTGAGGTCAGACTAAAGAGTGGGCATTGTCCACCGCAGCTTACTCTTGTGTGACTGGGTCACCTGAAGCAGGCCCCACTACGCTCCTGACCTTTGACCAAAACCTCCCTCCAGGTGGTGATCCAGGTGCTAGACGTCAATGACTGCCGGCCACAGTTCTCCAAGCTCCAGTTCAGCACGAGCGTGTACGAGAATGAGCCTGCAGGCACCTCCGTCATCACTATGATGGCCACCGACCAGGATGAGGGCTCCAATGCGGAGCTGGCCTACTCCCTTGAGGGCCCCGGCGTGGGTACGTAGCCTGCTCCCCACTCCCATGGTGCTTTAGGGGCCGCAGCCCCAGGCCAGGCAGAAGGTGGGGGGTGGAGGAGGGATGGGAAGGGTATCTCAGCCAGACCCATGCCCTGCTCTCCTACCCCACCTGCCAGAGGCCTTCCACGTGGACATGGACTCGGGCCTGGTGACCACAAAGCGGCCGCTGCAGTCCTACGAGAGGTTCAGCCTGACCGTAGTGGCCACAGACGGCGGGCAGCCCCCGCTCTGGGGCACCACCGTGCTCCTGGTGGAGGTCATCGACGTCAATGACAACCGCCCCACCTTTGTGCGCCCACCCAATGGCACTGTTCTCCGCATCAGAGAGGTACTGCTGTCCCCGGGGCCTCCTGCCACCTGCAGCCCCTCCCCGGATCCAGCCTATGTCTATATTCTGGAGTCATTCTTCAGCCTGAGGCTGAAGGGGCCCCCACTGCGAATGCAGGGAAACTGAGGCCAGAGTAGGGAGCCAGCCGGCTCATTGCCACACAGGGCAGTGCTGAACAGTGGTTAGTAAGAAGGGCTGTGCCAACCACAGCTCTTGGATCCACATCTGACTCTCTCACTTACCAGCCAGATGACCTTGAGCAAGACTCTGAGTCTTTTTTTTTTTTTTTTGTCTGCAAAGTGGGACTAATAATAGTAGGTGTCCCATCTCTCTCTCTCTGACTGTCTCCCCACAAGTCACTTCCCCCATACTTGTCTCAAAATAAACACGCAGCCCCTTCTGTCTGTCTGTTGTTCCTGCTGATACCAGTGTTGGAGACAGCCTGGGACCTGAGAATGATCATCAAAATAAGAAACAAGGGGAAGTGGCTGAGCGTGTTTCCAATTCTTCTTTCATGCCTTGTTCTCAAATGTCATAAAGATAGGGAAGGACGCCTGCCCTTCCCCTCCTTCCTCTCAGCACCAAAGCCCAAAATGCTCCTTGAAAGAATACTTGGGGTGTCTCCCACTTGTTCTTTTCTCCCCAGATGAAAACGAGCCAGTGGGCTCAGCATCTCTCCACATCCCAGAATGTTAGTGTTAAGTCCTTGCTGTCACTGTTTCATTTGAGGTCCCAAACGATGAATTTCTCCCAGGGCTGAACTCTAGGAAACATTACACTTTTACCATGTGATTTGTTTTTTTTAACCCATGTTTACTGCAGTGATACAGCGGCCCTCCTTTCTTTGTTCACTAGAGAGCTCAGAGTGGTCAGCCCACCTTGACTGATGTACGTGTTAGTGTACACGCCTTCCCTCCCATCCGTTTCCATCTTCCTGCCAATCATTTTTTTCTCTACTCTGATTTTTTTTAACCCATTCACTCTTATTATAGTTTATACATTCTTCTCCACTACCTCAAATCTTTACAGAATGAGGAAGCATATAAATTAATAACAATCTAGTTCTTTGTAACTTCCCTGGTGGCTCAGGTGGTAAAGAATCCGCCTGCAATGCAGGAGACCCAGGTTCAATCCCTGGGTGCGGAAGATCCCCTGAAGAAGGAAATGGCAACCCACTCCAGTGTTCTTGCCTAGAAAATCCCATGGACAGCGGAGCCTGGTGGGCTGCAGTTCATGGACTCACAAAGAGTCAGACACAGCTGAGTGACTAAGCATAGTTCTTTTCCACACCAAAGGGCCCCTTTTACTAAGTTGTTGTTTTTTTCCTTCAAGGGGTCCATATTTGAAAGATTCACGTTTCTCGAACAACCAGCATTTATTAAGTAATTACCTCTGTCATCCCACTTTCAATCTATTAGAGGTAACTGCCAGTTGGAGTGTCTGATGGTCATAATAAATGAGACAAACAGTGAAATCATGCTGAGCTGATGCTTTTTTAACTGAAAGCCAAAAACTTGTTCTTTTTCTTGTGCCCTTGGCAACCTTTTCATGGGCCAGTGTTGATGCCTATGAGGTTTTTTGATAGCTCAGGCTTAAGGGACTTGGGAGCCTGAGGGTCGGAGAAGAGAAGTGGCATCTCCAGGTCACAGAGTGAATTAGTAACAGACTTGGACCCAAATGTCCAATCTCTAGCCACCAAATCACCCTCCCTGCATGCCCTCCCCATTTTCAGGGACCCCATTGGGTGGATGTGTTCTCTGGGGATACCTAGAGCTCCTGTGATTGGGGTAGTAGGCCCAGAAACAGAGGGTGGCTCTGAGGGTCTTCTAAACCTCAGCATGCAGTGGGATGGAGGGATGGGAGAGCCCTGGAAGGGCGGTCACCCCGAGAGTCTGGAACGTGGTGGATCCAAGGCTGGGCTGTCTGTGGGCAGTGGCCTTGGCTGGGGTTGGGGGTGAAGGAACATTCTAGCAGGTGCTCAGACTCTGGGAGAGTCCAGCCAAGCAGACAGGCATTTCCTAGGAATGCTGAAAGGTGGCAAGGACGTTCCGCTCTGGGAGCTGGGATTCTCTCAGGATGCCTCCTTCTGTACCCCTTGCAGGAGATCCCACTACGTTCCAACGTGTACGAGGTCTATGCCACGGACAAGGACGAGGGCCTCAACGGGGCAGTGCGCTACAGCTTCCTGAAGACGACAGGCAACCGAGACTGGGAGTACTTCACCATCGACCCAATCAGCGGCCTCATCCAGACCGCGCAGCGCCTGGACCGGGAGAAGCAGGCAGTGTACAGC
>SJYV01043387.1:71342-109950 GCA_006410875.1 Neotragus pygmaeus | reverse complement strand
CATCTCCGCCTTCAGAATGCTCCCCTTCCCAACCTCTAAAGTCTAGTTCACGTGCCGCCACCTCCAGCCACACCACCAGACAACATTGCTTTGTCCTCCGAGTTCCCACTGCTCTTAAACTAATAAGCAGCTTGTGACAGGTCACAAAGCTACAAAGGGGTGGACTTTGAACCCAGATCTAAGTCTCTGAATCCAGTCTTTTAAGAGAAGACTGCCATACCACCGCCGATCATCTCTCTGCTTTGGTTGTGAAATTCCAGTGTGCATGTGTTATGTGTGAGAAACAGACACGGGGGTGCTCAGAAGTGCTCTGAGGCCTCCCAGCATGGGATGGCAGGGTCCAGCTTGTCATCCTTGGGCCAATGTAGCCCAAGTTGTGTTTTTAGTATGTCACATGTTTAAATAAAACAGAATTCTCTAGAGAAAGTGCACCAGCCATGGGCTCTCCCTGCAGGGAGCGTGGATGGCATCCTGCGCACCTTCGACCTCTTCATGGCCTACAGCCCCGGTTACTTTGTGGTGGACATCGTGGCCCGGGACTTGGCGGGCCACAATGACACAGCTGTCATCGGCATCTACATCCTGAGGGACGACCAGCGGGTCAAGATTGTCATTAACGAGATCCCTGACCGTGTGCGTGGCTTTGAGGAGGAGTTCATCCGCCTGCTCTCCAACATCACCGGCGCTATCGTCAACACCGATGACGTGCAGGTACCCTGAGGAACCTGCTCTGGGTCTAGGGGCAGTGGAGCAAGAAGGGGGGCCAGGACAGGGACAGAGCAGTGCAGAGACTGGGGTGTATGAAAGGGATTAGTCATTTCTTAGCTGCCTGAGCATGGTCCTTCCAGGTCTCTGGGCCTGTTTCCCCCTCTATAAAGTGGGGCCAATAATAGTGTCTGGCCCAGTGCAGGGGTTTTGCCAGGGCAGGGCAGGAGGGGCCGCTCCTGCCATGCCTCCCATGATGCCCTTCTCACCCAGTTCCACGTAGACAAGAAGGGCCGGGTGAACTTTGCACAGACGGAGCTGCTCATCCACGTGGTGAACCGCGACACCAACCGCATCCTGGATGTGGACCGGTGGGTGTGCGTCTGTGCTCAGCTGTCTGTCTGTCTGCCCCCTGACCTGACCCTGGAGTTGGGAAGCAGGGTAACACCATCATGCCTGCTGTATGGGAGGCTCTCACCCAGGGAGGGGTGGGCAGGGCAGGTAGAGAGAAGGTGTGTGAATAGAGACCCATCCCCCGAGCCTTACTCTTCCCATGCGTGAAATGGGACTATTACAGCAATTGTGAGGATCAAACAGGACCTTATGTGAAGGGATGGTGAAGCTGTAAAATACAAGGTTATCCGAGCTGGGTGGGCCTGAATCTCACAAGGCTTGGTGGGGGGTGAATTTGGGGGCAGACTGGCCTGAGTGGGATGAGCTCTTGAGGAATGGCTGAGGCCTCTGCCCCCTTCCCAGGGTGATCCAGATGATCGACGAAAACAAGGAGCAACTGAGGAATCTGTTCCGGAACTACAACGTCCTGGATGTGCAGCCCGCCATCTCTGTCCGCCTGCCTGATGACATGTCCACGCTGCAGGTACCCCTGGTGACACCCACCCCACAGTCCCCGTGCTGCCCTGGGTGCCCTCACCCACTCAGGCCTGGCCCTGCTCCCCCAGATGGCGATCATTGTCCTGGCCATTCTCCTCTTCCTGGCTGCCATGCTCTTCATCCTCATGAACTGGTACTACAGGACCGTGTGAGTGACCCCGACTGCCCTGCCCTGAGACAGGCTGCCCGCGGACAGTCACGGAGGCAGGCAGGGCCATTAGGCCCTAGGGTGCCAGTGCAGCCCCAGCCTCCTTCACCAGCCCCTCTGCTTCTTTCTAGACACAAGAGGAAGCTCAAAGCCATCGTGGCTGGCTCTGCAGGTAAGGGAGGGCTGTGATGGGTGGGGAGATGGGAAGGGCCCCGGAAGGCCTAGAGTGACCACCAGGACCTCACAAGGCTGGCTCAGGCCCAGCTCCCCAGCCCAGCAGGGTGTACGCCTCTACCCTACACCCTAACCCTTCTCCTACAGGGAATCGTGGCTTCATTGACATCATGGACATGCCCAACACCAACAAGTATTCCTTCGATGGGTGAGTGGGGTCCCTGAACCCTGCTGGGTGCACTTTAGGGAAACTACATCCCCACCCTGGACCAAGCTGGGGTAGAGTCCCTACTGCCTCTCAGGCCCTGAAGGCATCATGGACTGGCTGAAACCTGGGGTGTGGGTGCCCCCAGCTGGCCCAACACCCCTCTCTCCACCCTGACTTGGGCCCCCCAACCTGACTGGGCCACAAGTTCCAGGGAGGCATGGGTACCAGGTGCAGGCAGGCCCAAGAGGAGGCCTCCTCACCAAAGCCAATCCAGATGGGGATGTTGTCCTTGTTCTTGTGGGATCTTTGAGGGGAGGATGCACACACAGGTGCCACAGGCAAGGGGCATTTCTTACCACCCTCAACCCCCAGTCCTGTGACAGATATGGCCGAGGAAACAGTGGGGGCCCATTTCCCTCAAAGGCGTCAAAACTGTCCGTCCACACCAGCCTTCCCCCAACCCCACTCCATCTGCAGGGCCAACCCTGTGTGGCTGGATCCTTTCTGCCGGAACCTGGAGCTGGCCGCCCAGGCTGAGCATGAGGATGACCTGCCGGAGAACCTGAGTGAGGTCGCTGACCTGTGGAACAGCCCCACCCGCACCCACGTGAGCCTGGGCCAGAGCGGGCGGGGACAGCCATGTGGGACATGCGTGTGCGTACACATGTACACGTGTGTATACATGTGCGTGCCGTCTACTTCTGCTCCAGCTAACGCCTCCTCTCCCCAGGGAACTTTTGGGCGTGAACCAGCAGCAGTCAAGCCCGACGATGACCGGTACCTGCGGGCTGCCATCCAGGAGTATGATAACATTGCCAAGCTGGGCCAGATCATTCGGGAGGGGCCCATCAAGGTGAGTCGTCCTAGCAGGCTCCTGCACCCAGACCCCTGGCTGGGCTTGCACTTACTCCAGAGGATGCAGGGACAGGGAAGTGTCCTGGGAAACAGCTTCCTCCACCTCTAGGGCCTCAGCTAGACCCACCCTCTGGGGGTCTAGAAGAGAGAGCAGCCCTGAGCTGATGAGCTACTTCAGCCCCAGTGGCCTCAAGGCCAGGACTCCGGTGATGTGGGTCCAGCTGGCTGCTGTCAGCAGGCTCTGGTCCCATCCTCTACCCTAGGATCGGATGCCTAGAGTCACCTTCCATTACCCCCACCTGTCCGGGGAGAAAGTGGGGGCTGGGGCAGGAATGGGAGGGCCTTGGTGGGGGTTAACCCTCTCCCTCCCCCAGGGCTCGCTGCTGAAGGTGGTCCTGGAGGATTACCTGCGGCTCAAAAAGCTCTTTGCACAGCGGATGGTGCAAAGCGCCTCCTCCTGCCACTCCTCCATCTCTGAGGTAGCGGGTGGGCCGGGAGCTGTGTGCTGTGCCCCAGCCCTGGGGGTGCTCTCTCTTTCATCCTCCTCGGAGGCTCTGAGATGCAGCTAGGTCCCAAGACTGCAGTGGGTGGGGGTCCAGGGAGTCAAGACAGTTGGTTTCTGCTCTCTGGACTCTGCAGTGGGCTTTCCCAGGGATGGGTGGGTGCTGAGGCCGGGTTTCTCAAATCTGAGAAACCCCAAGAAGGTATCTTTGAGAGATCATGTCATTTTTAGAAACTGACTGCAGTGCCACGCCAATCACTTTCAACAGTCAGACTTTATCTAAAAAATTCAGATTTCCAGCTGGGCCAATATTCCCCACTGCCAGAGGTGAAAACAGAAACGCTCCACACAGGACAGAAGCACCATTCGTTGAGTCTCTGCTCGACCATACCAGTCCCCTCCAGCTTCCACTGTGGACACGTCCCACCTGCCACAGTGAGAGCTGATCCTGCCTGAGGCCGGCCCGGTAACAAGCCCAGGCTCCACAGCTGCAGTCACAGGATCTTCACAGACCTCAGAGTGAATACAGGAACTTACACAGATTCTCATAGGAACCCCACGCTCTGCAGAAACACACCTGTAGCACCAGACGTATCTATGGTTCTCCTTTGTACCCAGTTTGGGCAGCATGGTCGTAGGCTGCACAGGCTTCTGTGACACAAGCCCCAGGGTTCCTTGTGTGCGGTAGGGAGAAAAGCCCGTAGCAGGTAGGACTCTAGGGCCATCGACCTGCGCAGGGGCAGGCCCTGAGCATGTGGGGGTCCCGGCCTCTTGCAGCTGATCCAGACCGAGCTGGAAGAGGAGCCAGGGGAGCGCAGCCCTGGCCAGGGCAGCCTGCGTTTCTGCCACAAGCCGCCTACCGAGCTCAGAGGGCCAGACGGGATCCACGTGATGCACGGGAGCACGGGCACGCTGCTGGCCACTGACCTCAACAGCCTGCCCGAGGATGACCAGAAGGGCCTGGGCCGCTCCCTGGAGACGCTGACAGCCGAGGCCAGCGCCTTTGAGCGCAACGCCCGCACGGAGTCCGCCAAATCCACACCCCTGCACAAGCTTCGTGACGTGATCATGGAGAGCCCCCTGGAGATCACGGAGCTGTGACTAGATGGGGGGAGCCCGCCTGGTATGAGCAGCCCAGCCCCTCCCAGGGCCAGAGCAGGGGCAGGACCTCCAGGGTGCGGGCCCCTCTGGGGGCAGCTATGGGCACACAGCCTTGGGCTGGCCCAGCAGCAGGGCCTGCCTCAGCTGCTCGGATTCCACTTCTGCCAGACGCTCATTCGGCATCTAATCTCTACCTTCATAAAATGATATTTTTTTAAGAAAACCAAATGGTAAGCATCTAAGGATGAGGCAAGGAGGGTCACCGAGAGCCCAGGAGTCTGATCCAGCTCAGCCTAGGCTGAGCTGAAAGAGGCCAAGCTGGCCCTCTCCTCCCCCACCCCAGCCCTGTCCCCCGAACCCTAGCCCCACTGCACAGGAGCCCAGCGCAGGCATGCCCTGCCCGGCCTTGACTCTTGGACTCCAGTTCAGTCCCAGCACATTTCTGCCACATCCCTGACTGGACATGCAGGTGGGGGCAGAGAGTCCTCCCTGTCTCCCCACACGGACACAGTCAATGTCAGCAAACAGCACTCTCTCGGTTTCACTGGCTTCCCAAACGTTCCTGGCTCATAAAGAGAAAACGACTGATGCTCCCTTGGGTTCTGAATGTAGAATGTTCGTGTGTATCCCCCTTTTAAACTTAAGTTATTCCCTCAATATTTTACCCTTGGTTTTGTTCAATTGGTACGCACTGAACGTCTCTGGAATGGTCTGAATTTTAAAAAGAAAAGCAACTCACAAGGAACCGGCATGTCGCTCTGGCTCTGGTAAACTTACCCGCGGGGCGGGGCTGGGGGGCGGTGGGGGTGAGCACGGGCCAGAGCCGGACCCATCTTCGGGGGTGCTCCCTGACCAGGGGCTGCCACGGAGAACCAGAGATGGGACTTCATTCCTGTGGCCAAACGGGGCCTGAGGACTGCTGGACACGTAACAGGTTCAGAGCCTCAAGAGCCCTTCAGAAGGCAAACTCTTCTGGCTGAGCTATCACACACACTCAGGCTCTGGTTGACAGACTTTATTGTTAAATCACAGAAATTTTAGTGCAAAACAAACCAAAAAATCATTAAGTTCATTTAATAGCAACCGCATCCCTTGCTCTCTCCTGGCAACCGGAAGTGGAACAGAAGGTGCAGCCAAACAGGAGAGAAGAAGGCAGGGCGGCAGCCGAGGCCCCGGGACGGCACACCCAGCAGACCTTCTCCACCTGGAAGCCAGAGGCTTAGGAGCTCGTCATCCACATTTACTGACAGGTCAAAAAGAACATCTACAAGATGGGGGTCGGAGGGGAGGGGCGGTCCTGCCCAGAGCAGGGTGGACACGAGAGCAGGCAGAAGGCGTCACCAGGGGCCACACATGCACACAAGCAGGCCCGCAGGCCCTCCACAAAGAGCTGGCAGGGTACATTCGGGTGAACTGGTTTTTTCCCCTCCCACCCAGAACCACAGAACTCCAAACAACACATCCATCAGGAAAGACAAAAAAGCCGAACTGAAGGTTGACCCAGAGATAGCCCCACCCCACCAGCTCTATTACAGTGAGAACCGCATTGTTTAAAAAGCCTCATTATTCGGAGTCTCTCATCTGTCATATAAAACTGCCTTTGTTTTGCAGTCAGCAGGCCCGCAAACGGGGATGGTGACTCTACTTCTTCGTTAGAGTAGGCAGAGGCCTCAGCACCCAAAGCCCAGATAGGAGGACGGACCACTTCTGTCCGGAGGCTCCGGCTCACGCCCCCAGCCAGAGCCCCCCTCCTCCGCATAACCGCACGCAGGGACAGACTCAGAAGACCTCCAGTGTACGCTCTGTCGGCATCTGTCTAGCAGAGAGAAAGGGACACTGAAGCAGCGACGTCAGCATGCCCCCGACAGCAATGCCACAATGAGGGAGAGAAGAGAGGGACTCAGGAGAGGGGTCCTATTTCTATAACCAAGTCAACAGATCTGTGTTCGTTCCCCCAGACACACGAGCAAGAAAAGACGCTGCAGCTCCTCCAGGAGGGAACGGGCCTCTAGTTCCACACGTGACGCTTGCAGTGCTCGATGGCCTGACAGGAGAGACGGGACAGTTTAGTCTGCAGGTGACACACTCCACCCCTAGCCCCTTAGCACCTGAGCCTGCACCCAGAAAGGGGACCCAATACCCTGGCCCAGATTAGCCAGAGGGCACCACATGCTGAAAGCCCAGGTCATTATCTCCCTTAAACCCAGGCATAGTATGTGTTGGGGTTCTAAGACTCATAAGGCCAGAGTCCAGAGCAGTGGGTGAATAGCGCCCCTGCAGGTCTGATTGCACAGAGGGCCCCGAGGCAAAACTCAGCCAACAGTCAGCTGCTCACACCAGCTCAGAATTGGCCCAGGTACCCAGGAGAGCAAGGGATCCCACTCCACCGCTGACTGCTACAGGGCAGGGTACTGGGGCAAGGGGCTTGAGGTGGGAGGACATGCTCCCTGCCGTGGTCCAAGGTGATGCAACGCCCCCAACACTGGCTCACTGAAAGAACCCTCACAAGGAAGAGAAAGTTGCGCAAAGAAACACCAGGTGACAGAAGTTGAGACACACGTCCCCACCCAGGAAAGCAGCCCGGGTCACCCAGGAGTGGCCGCCCAGCTGGAAGCCAGCGCCCAGGGTGGTGCGAGAGGAGCTCTGCCGGGCCCCGGTGAAGAACCAGGCCAGGCTCCAGGCAGGGCCAGAGGGAGCTGAGGGACACGAGGCCTTGTGCAAGAATCCAACAGGCCTTATGCAATCCCTCGGGTGACTGACTTCCTGTGAACCCGACCCTGTCACAAGGGAACTGAAGGCAAAAGCAAGAAAGCAGAAGCGAAGTACACTGGAGCACATCGCCCACCAGCCATCACTTCTCAGAGATGAGGACGCAGGGAGCCCTCCTTTGCTGGGGACCTCACGTAGGCCTTACTGCGCCCCCATCCTAACCCCGAAGACAGGGCGCTGAGCACCGAGGCGCCTGCTGGAGCAGAGCCTCCCTCTCCTCGGCGTCACACACTCCGCCAGAGCGCAGACACGGGCCTGGCAGGCGGGCCCACAGGGCAGCTACTCACGTTGCACATGGCTGCCGACTCCATGTTCTGGCACCAGTAGCTCGGGCCCCAGACACACTTCTCAGCTCCCAGAAGCGGCTTGCGGGCTGCTGGGCAGGCTCCAATCTTCTATATGGTCAAGAGGAACAGAAAGTATTAGGTCTGCACAGCTAATCCTTTTCAAAACTGAGATGATCAGCTGCTAGAAGCAACTAGAATCAGAGCTCTAATAAGCACTTTCCCAAAAAGGCAAGGTTGCTCGGTAAAGTGGTGGGACCTGGAAGTCTGGTTCTCTCACATACTGTCCCCAGACTCTGCCTCCAGCCCCAGATCTGAGAGGAACCCTTCCAGGGTCCACACAGCACTCCCCTGCCAGGTGGCACTGCCCAAGAAACTATCAGCCTAGCACACGACTTACCAAGCACACAAAGGAAGGGTCCATCACCTCCACCAGGATTTCTATCAGCACCGGCTCATACTCCGTCACAAACTGGTCACACTGTTAGGGAAATGGCAGTGGGTCTGGGTGAGTGCAAGCAGAGCGCGGGCAGATGAGGGGCGCTCTACAGGCTCTTCTGCCAGAACTCCTGGCCCTGCCAGCCTCCCTGCCCAGGTGAACTACCGGCCCACACCCGCTCATTTTCCTCCCGGTGGCTCCACTGGAGCCAACAGAGCACCTTTAAGAAAACCTCAGTGGACTCCATGCCAGAGGCAGAAATGGCAAAACTTCACCCAGAGGTACAGTCGATGAGCGCCCAGCTCCTACCCTCCCCCAGCAGGTGCTGACATTTGGGCTGAAAGCAGCCCATGGCGTACCTGCTTCCGGTACTGGTCCGGCAGGAAGCTGCAGCCTTTCTCGAGGGCGGCCAGGATCTGCTCCTTGGTGCTGTTCTTCTCCAGGTTGCGGTCCAAATAGCCCACGAGCTTCTTGCACACCTCACAGAAGCCACCGTCCTTCCTCGGCATCACACGGACTGCATGAGAGAGCCCAGGCTCAGTGCCCAAAGCCCCGCCTCGCCCAGGAGGGCCGGCCAGCCCCGCCCGCCCCGGGGCTCACCCGTCGTGGCCGGCAGCCCCCGGCTGGAGCAGAGGTGGAGCATACTGCACACCAGCTCGGGGCTCGCCTCCTGCAGGAGGATCGACAGGATGGCGCTGCCGTAGGTGTCCACCACCTCCTGGCACTGCTCAGCTAAGGACGCGGGCAGCTTCGAGCACACTTTATCCAAAGCGTGAATTATTTCTTCCTGAAACACGAGAGAGGCTCAGTGAAAAGATGGGAGGCTGCATGGGGGTGAAGAGACTCAAAATGCTGATGGGGCCAGGGAAGCTGCCAACACGCGAAGTGCTGTTTGCTCCCCAAGGTCAGGGCTCAGGGCAGGCAGGCCCCGCCTCCAGCCCCAGCCCAGAGCGGTCTGCTGGCGGGGAGTGGGTGTCCGACCTCCAGGCTGGGGTCACTCGCCCACCAGGGCCAAGCCCACGGTCCCTCCCGCGAGGCCGTTCCGGCTCCAGGGCCGGGAGAGGCGGTCTCTCTGCCACGGCAGACGCCCCCAGAACCACGTACCTCAGTCCTGTTGTTGTCAATCAGCTTGACCACCTCCTTCACCACATACTCGCACACCTCGCAGTAAAGGTCAGCCTTTGCGGGGGCTGGGTCCTTCTGTTAAAAGGGCAGGAGAACACTGCCACCGAGAGCCTCGCCTCGCCCCCTGGTCCCGCTCCTCTAAAAGGGGGCCGAGGCCAGGACAAGCTAGCGTCGCCCAGAAGCCACTTTCTGCTGCTTTCCCAACAGGGTGTGGCTCCCTCCTCGTGTCTGAGCCCTGGGCCCTGCTGTTCCTGTACAGTGGGAAACCCGGCCCTTCCCCTCATGCTCCACCTCCCGCCCAAAACTGGGCAGAGAACCAGTAACTGTCCCCCAACCCTAGAGAGCTGTCCATTCAACATCTGTTTGGTTCCTGTCACCTCATCGTTCAGCACTCCTTCTGGGGAGATGAATGAGGCAGCAGGAACAGAGGATCCACTATTTTACTATTTAGAAGACAGTGTTAAACCCATCTGAGATCGTCTACTGACTTTCAAGTCTCAGCACCTGAGACTGCTTTACTAGAGCCGATCTTTGATAAAACAGTGTTGAACAGAACTTTCTACGACAACCTTCTCTAGTTATACCATCCAGTACAGCAGCCACTGGCCACGTGTGTCTCCTGAGCACCTGAAATGTGGCCAGCGTAACCAAGGAGGGGGAAGGGCAGTCAGACACCTAACCCATGCGTGGGCCACACAGGGCGCACGCCGAGAAGACTGCAGGAGACAAGACCACTAACGGTCAAGCAACACTGACATGGAAAGTTCCAGAACAAGAAGTGCACACACGTGCCATGTGGTGAGACACACCGTGTGCACACACGCCTGGGTGCTCCTTGAACACAAGGATGATTCTGTTCACTGCTGACGAACTACTGTAGGCCTCAATCACTAAAACACTACCTCACCCATAAGAAGTGCTGAACAGAAGTCAATTATGGAAGGAAGGAGATCTTTACCAAGTGGAGGATGCTAAGGCAATAACACAAGGAGCAACACCCAGAGAAGCTCCTGCACTAATGCACTAACCCCAGGAGTGTTCTGGGAACATCGAGCCGGGACCCTGGCTACAGCGTGGGGAAGGATGTGGGAGCGGCCACAGAAAGCACATCAGAAAGGTCTGGCTGAAGCCAGGCCTGCAAAGTGGCCTTGAATGGTGTTAAAAACGCAGACTTGATCCCATGAGCACCGGAGAGTGTAACTCGGGAAAGAAACATATGACAGTGAGGGTGCTGCATGAGTCTGGGGGAATGCTGTAAACTAACGGTCTCAAACTCAAGTAACCTTAGAAACCAAGCAGGGAACCACAGGCGTGTGTGCTGTGCTGGGCATGACCATGTGCAGTGGCTGGGCATCATAAACCAGCCGCACCAGGTACCTTGATGGGCTCCACCAGCTCCAGGGCGGGGATGACGTTCTCCGAGACCACCTCAGCAGGGACCAGGGTCTTCATGGGCATCTCCTTCACCTCGTCACAGAAGCCGACCAGCACACAGATCTCCTTGGGTTGCTGAAAAGGGCACAGAAGCAGCTGTTAAGAAGCAGGCACGCATTCCCCACGCTGCCCCACACTTTACACACAAAGGTCAGGGTTCCAGAGGAACATCCTAGACCCAGGCAAAGACTCATATTAAATCTAAGGGGCTTGTGCAAATACAGATGTACCAAGGAGGCCATGCAAAGCTTTGAAGGGAGATCAGCAACCAATGTCGCTCTAGCCAGGGAGCACCCAGGGAAGCACAACCTCTGGCACCTTTCACAGGCAAGCAAATCCTCTCTAAGGCCACCTGGTCTGTTCTAGAACCTGTTCTCCCATTGAGCTGGCTTGCTCTCAGGAGGACGTAAGCTGTATGTTCTTTCTGGAGGAAGAACCAGCACGCCCATGACCTAACAAAGCCCCAAGGGTTACAAATAAAACCATACCGGATCTTTCAGTGACAGGACCATTAAAAATGATGCATTAAGGGGAACAGTATGAAAAGGCAAAATGATAGGATACCAAAAGAGAAACTCCCCAGGTCATTAGGTGCCCAATATGCTACTGGAGATCAGTGGAGAAATAACTCCCCAAAGAATGAAGGGATGGAGCCAAAGCAAAAACAATACTGAGTTGTGGATATGACTGGTGAGAAAAGCAAGACCTGGAATGTCAGGTCCATGAATCAAGGCAAATTGGAAGTGGTCAAACAAGAGATGGCAAGGGTGAATGTCGACATTCTAGGAATCAGTGAACTAAAATGGACTGGAATGGGTGAATTTAACTCAGATGACCATTAATATCTACTACTGCGGGCAGGAATCCCTCAGAAGAAATGGAGTAGCCATCATGGTCAACAAAGGAGTCCGAAATGCAGTACTTGGATGCAATCTCAAAAATGACAGAATGATCTCTGTTCNACAGCGCTCAGAGGAGGAAGCAGAGGAGGCTGGGTCCAGGGCCCAGGGGTGATGTGGCAGAGCAGGACTGAGCCCAGTCTGCAGGTGGTGGGGCAGGGACGTGGTGGGGCAGGGACGCGGTCTGCCTGCCTCCCAGTGCCCGACCCTTGGCAGTCATCAGCTGGATGGCCCTGCTCAGGGACCCCCACCCCCACCCCCACTCCTTGGAGCATGTCTGCACCTGCCTTATGCTGCCAGGCTCTGATGGGAAGGCTCAGGGTGGGACCAGGCAGGGCTGCCTCACCTGCAGCCAAGGCCCAGAGCACGATCTCCATCAGGCCCCTGCCCTTGCCCTCTCCAGCTGTGGGGTGGGGACAGGGGCTGCCCCCAGTCCCTGATGACGTCACAGTAGCCCTGGCTGGTTCTTCCTGGCTTGTCTGGTCCTGTGTGCCCTGCTTGCAGGGGCCTGCTGTGGTCTCACTGTGTGTGTGTGTGTGTGTGTGTGTGTGTGTGTGTGTGTGGCCAGGGAGGTCTCTTTCACTTTCTCCCAGCTCCATGGCACCAGGGCTCCTGGAGATTGGGTCCCCAGGCTGCCAATCTGTATACATGGCCTGGGGACCACCATGTTTTATTTTGCCTCCAAGTTACAGAGGAAGCTGCCTCTGGAGTCTGTGGGCTGATCAGGTTATACTTTGTGCACCTCCTTCTAGCTCCTCCTCTACCTTTTAAGAGGGTGAGGGAGGAGTGGGACCCCCTGTTGTAGAAAAGGACACCCCATGAAATGGGGGGACACCTCTGAAACAGGGACACCCCTGAAACAGAGGGACACCCTATGAAATGGGGGACACCACTGAAACAGGGGAACACCCCATAAAACGGGGGATATACCTCTGAAATGGGGGATGACACCCGTGAAACANGTTGTAGAAAAGGACACCCCATGAAATGGGGGGACACCTCTGAAACAGGGACACCCCTGAAACAGAGGGACACCCTATGAAATGGGGGACACCACTGAAACAGGGGAACACCCCATAAAACGGGGGATATACCTCTGAAATGGGGGATGACACCCGTGAAACAGGGGACACCCCATGAAACGGGGACACCCCATGAAACGGAGGGAGTCTCTAGTGAAAGGAGAGCAGCTGCAGTTGACACATCCACCAGGTCAGAGACCCAGAGCAGAGGCCTCTACGGCTCTGAGTGCGGTGTTGGGATTGAGTTCCTTTCCACCTGGCTGGTTCACCTCTCCTGCCTCACTGGCCTGAACCCATCCAGAGCCCAGAAGACTGATCTCAAGTTGATGGGGCATGTTGTCAAATGAGTCCTGCCCTAGCCGACCCCCTTTTCTCCTCTCCGCTCCCAACAGGAAGCAGCCCAGCCCCTCTGGGCTCCTTCTCACTCTCTTGATTGTGGCGGAGGCGGAAGATTCCACTGTTTCTCCTCCAGGCTCACCAAGAGGCTGCTGCTGAATGCAAAAATGCTAACCCAGCCCTCTTTAGCCTTCTGGTGCTGGCTGCTTCTGACGTCGCTGTATTTCATATCAAAGTGTAGAAATCAGCAGCCGAGAAACCAAGCCCCTGGACTGGAATGTCCTCCCAGCATCACGGCCCTGAACTTCAGAGCATGTGGGAGGGACATTGTGGTGGGGCATGGACTGCTGCTGGAAAAGAGCCTTGCCATCAGGGTCTGTACACCCCGACCAGGATGGAAGCTCAGAGCCTTAGCCACTGCACCTCCAGGGAAGTCCCAGGGTTGACATTCAAGGCACCCTGGCCCCCAGCCCACACCAGGCAGGGGGCAGCCTTTTCTGAATGGGGAAAACACCATGGCAACAGCCTCAGGATGACAGGCTCTGAAGCTTTAATGGGCGCTGTGTCTGCCCCTGCTCCACCCAGCCCTGCACAACCCTGTCCAGTTCTGCCTTGCCCTTGGCCGTTAGCATGTCACTGGAGACCTCTGGAAGGTCAGCCCTTTGCTGCCTGGCTCACTGGCTCTTTGATCTGTCTCAATCCTGAGGGCTGGCTGGCGGGAATGACTTGCTCCCTGACCTCTGGAGCATTGTGTTTTTGCCGTTGCACCAGGATTTATTTATCTTCGGTTTTGACAGTTTACGTGATAACAGAAATGAGCCTGAACTTGGCGTCCTCTGGCCTAGGGAGGGAGCCAATGGGAGTGGCCACAGTTGGAGGGCAATCAGATCCAGCTTGGTCCCATGGCGGGAATTCTTTTATGAGGAAAGGAAACTGAGAAGAGATTTGAGCTCCTTTGTCAGCCTTCCCTTCTTCTGTCTCAGCCGAGCCAAATACTCACAGTTGTATGTCTGTGGCATTTCCAGCAAAATGAAAATAAAGAGGCATTCTTTTGGGGTCGGCTCTTTATAATCAAAAGGAGCCTCTATCATTTGCTGGAAACTCAGAGCCCAGTGATTGAATAGAGGATGCTGACCCCGAGGAGAGGTTCTCACGCCTCTGACCTGCTTCCTGGTGGTGGGGAGGAGGGGTGGGGAGGTTCACTGATGGAAGTTTCCTCTGTCAGGCCTCCAAGACAGTGTCCCCTGGCCCTGCTGGTGTCCCCCGTTCTCTCTTCCTGAGTCTGTGTGTGACCCATGCTGAGATGGGACAGACCACAGGCGGATGGTGGCCCTTTGGCCAGCTGGCCTGTCCCCTCACTGGCTCCGAAGGGTAGCAGGCGAGCGGCTTTACTAGGAGGCTGAAGAGNAAAGCCTTTGACTGTGTGGATCACAATAAACTGCGGAAAATTCTGAAAGAGATGGGAATACCAGACCACCTGACCTGCCTCTTGAGAAATCTGTATGCAGGTCAGGAAGCAACAGTTAGAACTGGACATGGCACAACAGATTGGTTCCAAATAGGAAAAGGAGTACATCAAGGCTGTATATTGTCATCCTGCTTATTTAACTTATATGCAGAGTACATCATGAGAAACGCTGGACTGGAAGAAGCACAAGCTGGAATCAAGATTGCCGGGAGAAATATCAATAACCTCAGATATGCAGATGACACCACCCTTATGGCAGAAAGTGAAGAGCCTCTTGTTGAAAGTGAAGGAGGAGAACGAAAAAGTTGGCTTAAAGCTCAACATGAAGAAAATGAAGATCATGGCATCCGGTCCCATCACTCCATGGGAAATAGATGGGGAAACAGTGGAAACAGTGTCAGGCTTTATTTTGGGGGGCTCCAAAATCACTGCAGATGGTGACTGCAGCTGTAAAATTAGAAGACACTTAGTCCTTGGAAGAAAAGTTATGACCAACCTAGATAGTACTTTCAAAAGCAGAGACATTACTTTGCCGACTAAGGTCCGTCTAGTCAAGGCTATGGTTTTTCCAGTGGTCATGTATGGATGTGAGAGTTGGACTGTGAAGAAGGCTGAGCACCGAAGAATTGATGCTTTTTTGAACTGTGGTGTTGGAGAAGACTCTTGAGAGTCCCTTGGACTGCAAGGAGATCCAACCAGTGCATTCTTAAGGAGATCAGTCCTGGGATTTCTTTGGAAGGAATGATGCTAAAGCTGACACTCCAGTACTTTGGCCACCTCATGCAAAGAGTTGACTCATTGGAAAAGACTTTGATGCTGGGAGGGATTGGGGGCAGGAGGAGAAGGGGACGACCGAGGATGAGATGGCTGAATGGCATCACAGACTCGATGGACGTGAGACTGAGTGAACTCCGGGAGTTGGTGATGGACAGGGAGGCCTGGCGTGCTGCGATTCATGGGGTCGCAAAGAGTTGGACACGACTAAGCGACTGAACTGAACTGACTTTTTATAAAATCAGTCTGTGTTCATAATGGCACACACACAGCACACACCTAAGCTCAGTCTCCCCAAGTGATGAAGCTATTCAAGTCAGAAGACCCACAGATTGATCCCCTTCCCCTCCAGACACCAAACCACAGAGAACTAGAGTTTGGACAACACCTTACCCATTTCACTATGGAGGTGGCCAAGAGCAAGTAAAGTATACATTCTGGGTATACTTTGTAAACAAATGCACTTAGCAAGTCGCTCTGGCCTGATGGCATCTGCCTCCCACCACCAAACCATAAAGCAGTGAAAAGAGGATTGTAAAAGAAGCCCTGTTAATGGGAGACACCAAGCCCACTGCCATGGCTCATGGTATCCTATCTCTGACAGGCTCTAAGAATGGGGAAAAAAATCAGAAAAGGGTTGGAGACAGAGCAAGCTTTTTAGAAAAAAGACCAAGACCAGGAGGTGTGGCTGCTTTGTCTCTGACCAGTTTTGCTATACTAACTGCAGGAGGCCTAGGTGAAAATTTAGATATTTCAACCAAGGTGTCCTCCTATTCGACTTCACAATACCTTTGAAAATCTTGAATTCTAGAACTAGATGAGGGCAGTGCTCAGTACAACCCTGAAAGGGCACTGGTTCAGGAAGTCCAGTCGGGGGGCTCGGTCCCCAGGTTTTGCCACCAGTGGCTTTGCTCTCGAGTTGTCTCATGTGGCTCCAGCACCCAAAGGAACCCATCACCCGGAGGGGCAGAGGCTATAATCAAGAGATTGTTTCCAATTCTCTGGATCCGACAGACAGGGGAACAGTCTGCTCGCTATTTGCACATGACTCACTCATGCAGCAGAAGCATTTCCGGGCTGATGAAAAACGTGACTGCGACATGCAATGCTCTCCCGAGGCCTGACAGAAACAAGGCGTCCCACTGGAGTCAGGCCTGCACTGCAGAAAGCAGTGGCCTGAGGCCAGCCACGGGTCCCCACCCACGGGTGGCCTGCACGTGGCCGGCTACTCCCTGATCTGACCAGAGCCTAAGGCTCTGCAGGCTTCATTTTCTGGTCCCCCTGCAGGGGAAACGAAACCCCTGACCCCTCCAGTGCTGAATCACACAGGAGAGATGGAGACTCTCCCCCTGCCAGCCAATTTATTGAGAGAGAGAGGGAGTCTACCTGTCACAATCATCCCTTGTGTCTGTCAGAGCTGATTACGCCATACAAAACAAGATGCGCAAAATAACTACAAGCAGCAGCAATCCACTACTGCAAGCAAATTCCCATCACATACCTGATCCTGCTGTTGAACAAAAAAACAAACAGGAAATCGGAGATGAAAACAAGAGAAAGGAAAGGACACAAGAGTTAAGAGAAAATTAAAACAATAATCAAGCAGTTAACTAGGTGTAAAAATGTCTGTCACCAGAAGTTTAGGGGAAATGCCCTTTCAGGCATCTTATCAACAACCTATCTTGCTCCTACTACTGCCTGCACATGGGGGCCTGAAAGCTGCTCTCCCTTCAAGGGTCAGACCACACCGTCCAGCCTGTCTGTGCACCGTCCCCGTGTCCCTGACACCAAATCAGAACCCTGAGCAGCAAGTCCCCAGAAAGCACCAGTTATGAAGGGCTCTCCTCGCTCAGAAGCCAAGCCCACCTCGCCTGCAAGGCCCTGGCCTCAGGCTGGTGATGAGCAGCTGGGAACAAGACATACGGCTGCTCAAATAAGAGCACCGTTTCAGAACATCAAATACACCCAGAAAGGTCACAGAGCCCTGGCCCAGGTCTCAGGGCAGACTGCCCCCAGGCAGCCAAATGCCAGCCTGGGAAGCTGGTCTGACAATGCAGGCATGCCTCAGTTTGTTGAGCTTCACAGATTACACAAATTGAAGGTTTGGGGCAACCTTGCTTCAAACAAGTCTACTGACCCCCTCTGTCACACTTGCTCACTGCATGTCTGTGTCATATTTTGGTAATTCCTGCAGCATTTCAAATTTTTCATCTTACTAGTTAGTTAAGGTGATCAATAATCTTTAATGTTACTACTATGACTCACTAAAGGCTTCGATGATAATATTTTTTAGCAATAAAGTATTTTTATTTAAGGTATATACATTGTTTCTTAATTCACAGAGTGTGGTACAAACCTAACTTCCATATTAAATTTCAAACGACATTTTTTTGAAAGCCAAAATATTCATTTGACTCACTTTATTGTGATATGATTCACTGTACTGCAGGGGTCTGAAACTAAACCTGTGGCATCTTCGAGGCAAGCCTGTGAACCACAAGCCTTGCCCTTTATTCAGCAATTTCAGTCTCACTTACCATTTACCTATCTTGAGGGAAAAAAATAGGGATGTGCATGTCTCTCTCTTTGGCTCTACAGATGTTCACCATACTTTTTATCCCAAGAGCAAATAACCTCAACACCAGCCATAAGGAATTTTATCTATACAATGGAATATTATGCAACCATTTAACAATTGTACATGCAGAATATTTAATGACCAAGACAAGTTTAGACAAAAATATGGGTAATTATCCCTATGTATGTATGTCTACGCAGCATGTTTTTAAAAATAATAAAAATATTGTTAGCTATGACGAAGCACTTAACTAGACCACATTACATCAAAGGCTTATTTTTTCCTGCTTTAGCAGCATGTCTTTGTATGCAAAAGCCCTTTGCCTTTAAACTATTTTTAGAACAAGGCAGGGTGTGAGTAATTATTTCCACAAAAATTCTTTTGTGCCTGATGGAATCCCTGAGTGGTCAGATCAGACCAGAGAGTAACTCACTTAGGCTTTACAGGCCCTAAGTTCTTAACTGTCAACCCTACTATTATAGTACAAATATGGGTATCACTATATTCCAATAAAACTACTGGGCCATAGCTTTCTGATCCCTGGTTAGAGAACAAACTTAAGAACTGTAGGCCAATCTCAACGCAGTTAGGAAGTGAGCATGACAGAGAGAAAAGCAGTATTAAATACAACCCACCCTCCCCTGCTGCAGATCAGATCCTAGGAGGCCAGGGCATCTTCCCTGTGTGAGCATGCCTTCAGACCACCCTGCTCTCTACCGATCCCTGCGTGGAGCTAACTAGCTTCCTTCCACGCGATGGATGTTTTCTGCCTCTAACAGTGGAGGACCACCCCCAAGCACCTGGAGGTATCAGAAGCAAGGGCAGCGGTTACAGGCTCAAGCAGCAGCCACAGCCGACACTGCTGCAGAGTGAGGACGACCATGGGAGGCGATTCTCCTCACTCAGAACTCCGGCTGCAAGAGCGCAATCCTCAGGCCTGGCCGAGCTCCAGAGCAGGCTGTTCCCATGGGTCCCAGAATGAAAGCCAGATCCCAGAAATCTGATGGCCGGCTCACAGACACAGAGGCAAACAAACCGCCAGACAAACAAACTGCCATCGTGGCAGTCCCGAGGGCCAGGCTGCTTCCGCCTTTCCCCGGCCCGGGGACCGCGAGGGGGCAGTACTCAACTGCAGGTGCTCAAAGAGGGCTCCTTTCGGTTTAATTCAGTACTCAAAGGGAAAAAAGGGAAAATTAACTGCACAATTTTCAAAATCCTAAAAAGCACAGCCCGAGACAAAGAGAAACACCAACAAGGAGCTTCCCCCACCACCTACCATATGCATCACCATTTGGACAGCGATTTGCGAATACTGGTTGATGTAGTTCTTGCACTGGGGGAGACAGAAACGGACGTTTAGTGAAACTCCGCTACAGCAACACACCAACACCCCAGCCTTTCCAACAGTGGCGATATGCAGATATCAAGGCACGTTTTCAAGAGCAGAATCCTATCAATGTCTGTTCTGGGCAGCCTCAATAAGACAAAAAACGGCAAAGTGTTTTGAAAATGTCTTCCAAAGGCCCTTAGAGATGAGGCCCTCCAATCTCTGTTTATGGCCCTTGCTTTCCCCAAGGTCGCACAGCAACTATTCAGGGTAATTTAGGGTAAGTGTGAGGTACACTCATCAACTTGAGATTACTTCCCAAATTCATTTAACACATTCTTAGGATTATAAAGTTTAAATCTAGAATAATCCAGTTAAGTTATAATGATTTTCATAAATATCTAGGTATTTCTTGCTGACGCTCTGGGCATGACCGTGAAGTGTCTGTAAGTGAGAAAACGGAGGGGGATATAACAGCCCTCAGAGAGGTTGGCCTGGGGAAGCCAAGTGACATAGCAAATATACAAAGACTCTTCAATGAGGCTAAAAGAGTCCCAGGCTTTAGTGGACAGAAAGGGACCTTTAGCTTCCAGAGCTTCACCTAGAAAGGTGGCTCTAGGACCCAGACCTGGGAGTCCCGGTCTAACAGGGGTTTAGTTTCCTAGTTGTCGGGCATTAAACAGCATTTGGTTTTAGATGTCAATCTCCTGAGTGTGGTTAATGTGAACAGAAATAAAACCAAGAAATAAAACCTTCGTGGAGCTAACAGAATTTCTGGGTCCACAGGACCAACATCCTCCAGAGTTAAAGAAGGGGTGCCGGGCGAGCCTCCTGCCAGCCAGGGGCCTGAGCTTCCCCCAGGGAACCAGTGGCAGAGACAGCAGTTAAAACGATGAATATGTGACAGCCCAACCTTTCAAACCAGGGTTCTTCGTGGTTCTATCCTTGTTCCTCACACACGTGGCAACTGAGAGAAAAGAAGAAAAATCCCTTCCTCGGGGCCCTCAGATGGAACCTGGAGTGGTACCCCAGGAGTGAGCTCTCTTGGCTGTCCCGCTCCTATCTCCAGAGCCCAGCTCCCTGGCCCAGAGCATCCTGCGATGCAGGAGGCAAGGCTCACCATGTCGGACATGGCGGGCCCCAGGCGTTCACATTCCTCCTTAGCGTGGTCCACCAAGGCCTCGACAAAGGTGGAGTTGGTCCTCAGGGCTTCCTGGACGTCGGTTATCATCTGAATGCAGTCCTGGCAGACGTTCCCATTAGCCTAGACAGATGGGATGGTTAGGCTATACACCCTCCTTGAACAGCGCAGAGTATTCAGACTCCTCCATGCTCATACTGTAGCACTAGAAGTGAGTCCCTGAACAGTTCCTAACGTGCTTTTATAAGCTCTAAAGAGACTGAAGTTTAAAATCATGTGGGCATTTATTACAGTGAAACTTAACAGGAAAGGGGGCGTGTGAAACATCCCAGTTCTTCAGAATCTCTGTGGCTCAATCATTTGAAGGGTGGCTGGTGTGACTGTGGAGTCAGGTGAAGGAATGAGGCCCTGGTTTCAGAACTGTACCCTCTGTCCCTTCTGTGTCTCAGCTCTGGCTCCACCCCAACCCCCAACGGGGCCCTGGGCAGCCTGGCCCATCGCCTCACCTCCTGGGGCTGGGGCTTCCTGTGGGAGCCGTCCTGAGGGTAGAGGAGGAGGGGAATATTGGCCATGAAGGGAGCCACCACCTCGGCCATATCCAGCTCCGGGATCTGGTTGGACTCGAGCTGCTTCTGCTGACTCAGCTCCGCCAGGTGCTTCTGAAGTGACTCGCAGAGGTTGAGAGCAGAGCACACCTCCCCGGGATGGCTCTGGGGGGAAAGAGGCCCAGATGGAAACCCTCGCCCCAGAAGCAAACAGGCCACCTGGTGCCCCAGAACTCTCCCTTTCCTGATCTCCTGGCTTGACTCACGTGCCCGTGCCCAGCTCACAGGCAAATCTCAAACTAAACCACTCAACCCTCCGCAGCTCCATTTTAACAAATGGTTCTACCACCGTCCTCCCAGAGGCACAGGCCACAAACCTGGGAGGCGTGACTAACTCTTCCGCTGCCTGCAGTCCCGTCCACCAGCAAGTCTAGTCCGTTTATCCTCTAAGACAATGCGCAGCTCTCCGCCTCCCCTACCCGGTGCACATCTCATACCTGGCCGTCCCACCAGCTTCCCCTCTTGCAGCTCCCCATCGGCAGGACCCAGGTCAACCCCTCTGAACAAGGATCCTGCCACTTCTCCAGTGAACCCCTCCCAGGGCTCCCCGCTGCACTGGCAACGCTGGAACATGGCCTGAGGTCTAGTGGTGATCCCTGTTTCCGCACCAAAACTGTGGCCCCCGCACAGGACACCCCTGCCCCACTAGAGGTTTCTAGAGTCTTTCCAAATTCATGAATTTGGCTCCTTGTTCCTTGCTGAAAATGCAACTTATGGACATGTGGATTATGCATAACAGATACTTAACTGAATGAAAGTCGAGCATCCTTATGGCTGACATGAGTTATCAAATCAACACCTGTAACTGCTACACCAGTTTAGATTCCCTCAATAATACTATGAGTTCCCATATTTCCTATACCCCGCCCCCCACACCCTTGAACATTACAAGCTGAGCGGCCTGCTGTGCAAAAGCCATCCTGGATGTTAAAACTGTAGAAAAGATCTGTTGACAAAATCCCAATCTATCAATGAACTCTCCATCGCGGTCATTGTATTCTGATCTGGAACCTCCCCTGGCTCCAGAGGTGCCCTAAAAAAAGAGGCTCTTCTCCATCACCTACCATCTGTCCTTTAATCATGTCCAGGATGACTGGGAGGTATGAGTCGACGATCTCCTTGCAGGAGGCAGACATGTTCGGCTTAGGGAGCCAGTCACAGGTCCTCTCCAAGTACACGAGGATCTCTTGCTAGAGAGGACAGAGGCAAGAGTCAGACCAGAATGGACTTCTCCACCAACGGACTGAACGCAAGAGGCCTCCAGCTCCAGCGGCCCTCGGGGAAAAGGACAGGGGAGAGGGCTAGTGAGGAGCCGTGGCTCTGTTAGACCAATGAGGCAGAAAGCAGACGCGAGCGCTATTCAAAATAGAGATGCTCGGACCTGCAGCCTCACAGCCACAGGGAACTCTGAGCAGAAATTGCCAAAAATGAACCTAAAGGCTAACAGCATGTGATACAAATCCCTGTCAACCATGGGCACTTAATGCTGAGCTCAGGAGTCAGCAAACTAGCACACACAGCTTGTTTTTGTACAGCCTGTGGCTAAGAAAGGTTCTTACATTTCTAAAGGACGGGGCTGGGGGGATTACATGACAGAACAGTCTGTGGCCCATGGGACAACTATTTCCCACCTGGGCCTGGACCACTCCTAGTTGGACCCCAGAATCACAGCTCTGTGAGGAACCGGTGCACGGCCACATAGCCGCCGCTCACACACGGTCACACACACGTGGCGGCTCACCTCGGTGGCATTGTCTTTCAGCAGGTCACCAGCGGCAGTGATGACATCTTTGCATATGTCGCAGGGGAGGGATTTCTAAGAGGAAAGAACACGAGAGAGATCCGTATTTGTAGGACAAAACTCACACAGCACACAGGTGAAAATCACCGCGACGGTCTTTCTCCTTCCGTCTAGCCAGGGCCACCTCTGACACCGGCGCGGGCCGGTCCCCAACCTCGGTGAGCAGCACGGACGTCGCGGGGAGAGCCAGGTGTGGCCGGTCACACAGAGTGCCCCCCACCCCGGCACCTTGCTCAGTGCGCCTGGCGCCAGCCACATTTCGTATACCTGCTCACAGCACCTCTGAGAGGAAACTGAAACTCGAAATCTATCAGCTGGAGGGACTTCCCCGGTGGGCCAGGGGCTCAGACTCCATGCTCCCAATGCAGGGGGGCCTGGGTTTGACCCCTGGTCAGAGCACCACATCCCACAACCAAAAGTTTGCACGCGTCCACTGAAGATCCTGCCTGCTGTCCTCTCTCCCGACAGGACAGTCTGTGGATGCCTGAACCTCGCGGGCACTCATTCAGGATGCCCGAGTGGCCCCATGCATGGGATTAGCCTGATTAGGTCTGAAGGTTCAAGGCGGTTTCTCTAAATGCCACTGAATTCACAGGTTTTCCTGGCTAAGTGAAGTGAAAGTCACTCAGTCGTGTCCGACTCTTTGTGACTGCATGGACTATACAGCCCCTGGAATTCTTCAGGCCAGAATACTGGAGTGGGTAGCCTTTCCCTTCTCCAGGGGATCTTCCCAACCCAGGGATTGAACCCAGTCTCCTGCACTGGTCTCCTACATTGCAGGCGGATTCTTTTACCAGCTGAACCACAAGGGAAGCCTAAGTAGATTGACGATTTTTAAAAACCAACTGGAAATCAGAGTAGCAGAAGTCAGAGAAAATTGGTACTGTGGTGCAGAGAAAGGAGGGGAAGGCAGGGAGACAGGCCCAGCCAGACGCCCTGCACACTCACACCGGCACCACTGCCAGCCCTTCATCTGCTGTCCACCTCCTGCGCCGTGCTGCACACCAGTGGGGTGGGGGCCACGCGTCACCGCTGCAGAGCTCAGAGACGGGAAACCTGGCATCCCTCCGTGGCCCAGGACCACGGAAAGTCCAGCCAGTCCTCGAAGCTCGTGGGGTGTTCCCTTCTGTGTGTCAGCTGATTCTCGACCCATGAAGGAGGAACTGACACATCTCAACTGACACAGGTGAGACAAAGGAACACCTGTGAATTCAGCGGCATTTAGAGAAACCGCCTTGAACCTTCAGACCCAATCAGGCTAATCCCATGCACGGGGCCACGCGGGCATCCTGAATAAGTGCCCGCGAGGTTCAGGCGTCCACAAGACTGTCCTGTCGAGAGAGAGCGATCTAAAAAGCTGCCCGCATGACACAATGAACTTCAAAAGAGGAAGCAGTATTAAAAACAAGACCAGACGCAAATGAGAAACAAAATCTGAAATTTTGGCCACAGACAGCAGGTCAAGAGTGAATTCAGAAACTTAAAGAGCAGTTTTATTTCATCAGTTCTTCTTCTCTTAGTGAAGTACTAGGAGCCACTGACAAGTTTTAAGACTTCAAGCTCCACACAGTCAAACCTGGCTTGTACCATGGGTGGAAGCACTTCCCGGAGTCGGCTGACTCAGCCAGCAGAGCTTGGGCGTCTCCTGGAAAGGTTCAGATTGCGTGGAGTGTGCACTTGAGGTTTGTCACACCTCAAGAGTTTTCCCACATTAATGTGCTATGTATTTATCACAGCTCAGAGGAAAAATCAGTGGCCTCTTTTCCAGGTTGGCGATAGCTGGAAATAAAATTCTCGACAGCTACCAAGCTCTAGGGTCTGAATCAATGATGTGCCTTTTTGAGAGGCAGAGAGAGAAAATACCAAAAGAGGGGGAAATATTTTCAAAAGCTTAGCATCTACTTTGCGTGAGTGGCAAGGGCAGAGCTGTACCCATGGGTGCAGCCCCGGGAATGGCAGCCACACCTTATCTGGGGCAGAGAGGACAGAGCGGAGCACACAGCGGAGGCCGCCCGCCCCGTCTGCGCATAAAGACACTGAGCGACTGGGGGAGCGGGGCCTCCCCGCGCCAGCCCTCCACCACTCCCCGTGGGCACCCCGCGGCCCACCACAAGCAGGTCCTGCCTCCCCAGGGTCATCGGGAGGAGCAAACAAGAGGGGGCAGGAGCGCGAGCCTCGTGGAGGCGGCAGTTCCGGACGACACTCACCACCGCCGGCTTGCTCCAGACGGTCTGCAGACAGTGCTGCACGGCCCCGCAGTCGGCCGCCGTCTTCACGTTCTGGCACCACACGGCCGAGCCTCTGGCACATTCCCTCAGGCCCAGGACGGGGCTGGTGAGAGCTGCAAGCAGAACCCGCGTGAGCACGAGGCCTGCCTCCCTCGCGGCCCCGGGATAGGGCCCTGGCATCGTGGGGACACTCGGCCGCCCCTCACCAGCTACAGGAGGCGCGAGACACACAGCCAGGGAGCTGCACTGCCACCTGTGTCCCCGGGGGGAGGGACCACCCATCTGGTTCACTGGCTCAGTAACGGTTTTCCTCTACCACTATTTTTAGGACAGTATCAGGCAACAGACCAGTCATTTTAATCTTTATAAACGTCCACAAAGTGAAGAAAGAGATCAAAAAATAGAAGACTGGCAGGTTTAAAAACAAGATTCAAACTCTACAGAATGAAAAATAGCCGAAGCTTAAAAAATTGAAATGAGACCACCAAGATACACAGCCTATATAAAACAACGGCTCTTGCATTCTCAGTCAATCCTAAAGGAAATTAGTCCTGAATATTCATTGGAAGGACTGATGCCGATATTTTTGGCCGCTTGATGCGAAGAACTGACTCACTGGAAAAGACTTTAATGCTGGGAAAGATTGAAGGCAGGAGAAGGGAATGACAGAGGATGAGATGGTTGGATGGCGTCACCGACTCGATGGACATGAGTTTGAGCAAGCTCTGGGAGTTGGTGATGGACAGGGAGGCCTGGTGTGCTGCAGCCCAGGGGGTCGCAAAGAGTCAGACACGATTAAGCAACTGAACTGAATGTTGTAGTAGACAAGACCCTTTATAAATCAATTGAGTGAGTTTCTTCATATAAACAAATCAACTAGCAAAAAACAAGACTACATTGCCACTGAGATATCACAAAGTGTACGTGTGTCCACTTGAAACCAGTTGCACGTGTGGAGTTTCATCTATGGTGTAACAAGAGAAGTACTCCATGGAAGTCACAGCCACAGAAATGGGATTAGCAAAAAAAAAAAAAAGACAGTCACCTGGGACCAAAGAAATGCAGGTTAAAGTGAGAAGGTGCCACATTTCTAAATAGCTAAGGGGCAACAAAAACCTTGTCACAAAACAGTGACAAATGTGTGGTGAAAATGCATTATTATAGGGCTGACAGCAGTGTGACTGGTAAGCACTTCTCAAAATGTATTAATGTATTTTAAGAACTGGAGAGAAAAATTCCTCTTCAGAAGTCCACTTCTAATAAGACACTGTCGGGAAATACAGTAATTTAACAGGTAAAATATGACATGCATAAGTATATATGTTAAGTAAAATTTACGATATTAAAAAAAGGCAGATGTAAGCCGAATGGTCAAAAAACCAGGGGAAACTAGTGATATTCTTACCAAAATATGCAGCTGCTAAGTATACTTATAAAGATGATGTATGTCAGAAAAAAATTCAGATAGAAAAAGAAATTGGGGTTTTGCAAAAATCAGAAAATAAAACAATGTGGTTGGCTAAATTTATTTAATTCCCAATGGCATGTTGTGTGTGTGTAATTTTTAAACAATACTTTATAAACTGCCTGAGAGCGCTCGTGTGTTTTTCTTAAAGCAGGTCTATGGTATTCCTTAACTCTGTAACTGAAAAACAGCAAGAAAACTCTCACATTCACACCTCACTAGGATACTACAGGTTATATCAGGCCCGTAGATCCCCAGGGGTCAAAATCCAGCATATATCATGAGAGGGCTGAACTGATACTGCAAACACAAAGCATTTGGTGGGGGTCTGGGAAAAAAACCCCAGAGCCGGTAAACAAACAGATTCAGCACCTCAGGCAACACGCTGCTTCACCCAGTAACCCAAGAGAGGACACGGCACATTCCACGGACACCTCTCTCCCCCACACCCACCCTCCCGCCATGGGCTGCACACAGTGAGGGTGGCAGGCACCCTCCCTCCAGGAGGAAGGAAATGCTGTTGCTCTAACACTTTACTAGCATTCAAGCCTAGTTATAGTTCCACAAACTCTTCATGCCAAGATGGGAGTTGCACATTACCAGAAAGCTCAAGTCAGATGACATGCGCCCCTTCCGACACCAACCAACGAATTCCCAATCTGGTGGCCGGATTACAGCCCTCTCTGACCTTTTGGAGCAAAAACATCACCACCCACAACCAGTTCATGAGCTCAACAGAACTGGCCGCATGCCAAAAGCTGTTGGTCTGGTTTGCTCTCTGTGGGAAGACACGTGCCAGGTTCATAGCAGCCCCGCACTCCCCAGACAGTAAACTCTAACAGAGCCGAGCGGGCAGGCCCTCAGCTGCAGGTGGGGTCACGAGGGTAAGGGCTCTGAGCAGTGAGGGGGCCTGGCGGCTAGCGGCTACCACCAGCACCTCCCACGCTCCTCCCAGGCACCGGTCTCGGGGTTCTCCTGACCGGCAACCACGAAGACACACCGCCTGCTTCCATCTCCACACAGGGAACGCAAAGTATCAACAGGAGTCTCTGCACAAAGGAACACACAGTGGTACAGAGAAACAGAAGGGTGGACCTCAGCAGATAAAAGCAGGGCCAGTGAACAGCACCGCCTGCACAGGGCCCGACCACCATCCTCCACCCTTACACACACACAGTCCCGGACAACTTTCAGCTGACTGTCCCAGCTGGGGACTGACTGGAACCGATCAGGTTTCAGGAACACAATGCACCATCACAGGCCCGAGCAGCAAGAATGCTTTGGAAGTTGTTTACTCCCTTAGGAACTTGAAGCAGTAACCAGCTGCTCTAAAGACTTTGCTACTTGTTTTGGCCAAGCCATTCTAGACTAAAAAAGTAGCCCCTTTTATCTGATATTGGTCAAGTTACCAAGAACCTAAGGTCATTTCCCAATTCCAACAGTTACTGAGCAGCAACAAGCCTGCACCTCAGAAACAGAGATAAAAGATGCAAGGTAGCCCATTTGGTAGACCTAAGAGGTCACCCAATCCACACCTAAGAGACTTCATGGACACTGAGAAATGAAAACTGAAGTCCCAGCTCCTAGAAATTCAGTTCTCAGTTCCCACTTACCTCCAACCTAAATCCAAATTTACAAAGGAGCATATTATTAAAATGGCCTGTGGTGGGATTTCCTAAAATGACCTGAAAAGGCTGCGTTATCTCAGGTGGGTAATGAGGCTGAAACAAGCCTGGTGATGCCAGCGAGCTACCTGCTAAGGTTCGGAGCTTATTCCAGGAGCTGGTCTCCTGGAACCAAACAGTGGGTCAGAACAAGTTTGGGACACAGATCCTTTCCCCAGAAAATGCTCTTGTACACAAAACCCTCACACCCCTTCAAGGGGCTCTCAACAGCTGTGCACAGAGGAAGCTCTAGCGCTAAGCATGGTTTTTCTCCACAGGAATGGGAGAACAACTAAGATGAAGATGTAGACATTAACCCCACCGAGACGAGCACAGGGCCCTTGGGTGGGAGATCAGGGTGAAGACACACAGACTCCTGGCCCCAGAGCAGAAGGGACAGACACTGCAGGGCAGGCCTGGGAGCAGCGAGGAGGATGCCAACCTGCCTGGGGCGGCCAGGGGCGGCCTCTTCAAGACTGAAAAATGAAGTGGCCCCTCAAAGACTCTCTAAGCAGAGATGGGGTATGTGTTTGCGGGGGTGGGGGCGCAGTGCTCTTTATAAAGGCAAAGCGCTGGGCTTTCTCTTCAGGAGCCAGGCTGAAGCAGACCTCTGGCCCACTGGGAAGGACCCCAGCTGGCACTCCGCCCTTGTGATGGGTCCTGCAGGCGACAGCACACGCTGGTGCCACCAGGTGGGATGTGGGAGATCCGGATGACAGGCACCTAATGGAGCGCAAGGCTCCACCCAGAAAGACCAAGCAGGGAGCGGGGCAGCACGGAATGAGGGGGACAGCTGGACAAATAAAACCCTCTGGGTTAGGTTTAAATCTGAAGTCTGTGCAGCTGGAAGAGAGAACAGGGCAGCAAGAGCCAAAAGCACGAGGACGGAGGTGGGGGTCAGGACCCGGGGACACAGGCAGGCAGAGCACAGGTGTGTGCCTACTTCCTGGGACAGTGAGGGGCGCGCAGCGGGGAAGGTGAGGCCCCCCGGGAGACTGGAGGCGTTCAGCTGGGAAACGGAAAGTTGCCAGGACATGCACAGTTACCAAGGGCCAGGCCAAGGACACCTTCCACCTCGGACACGGGGGTGGACCTGCTCTGAGCGCTGGGTCCAGACCCCAGGCCTCAGACCTCAGGGCGGTGGGGAGAGGTGAAGGGAAGCAGACTGCAGCTCAAGGTAAGAAACACTAACATCCACAGGATGTATAAAGGGAGTGGGCTGGATCATTACATGATGACCTAGCCAAGAGCAGGAGCAACCAAGCAAAGGAAATGCCCAACCTGTGACGGATTCTGGGTAAGCGGGATCCTGCCGGGGAGGACCTCTAGGGGCTTCAAGTCTTCACTCTCATAATAACGAGGCAAATGACGTTCAGTATTTACACATAACCAATGTTGAAATTACCCTAAACTACTTTCTTGGGTGTTATTTCTCAAAACATGTTCCCAGCAAAGCTTTCATCTCTATTTTGATCTTCCCACACTGCCCCCAAATACCAGCTTCCTTCTCTGAGGCAACAGGCTGAACTCGAAGAAAGTTCTTAGAATGTCTGCCTGACCCCCTAGAGATTCTGATTTAAGTCAGTCATATTAAGGAGGATCACTGCTCAGGGTGAGGCAAGCAGTTAGTTCAAGGGCCTGGCATGTGAGCCCTTGGTGACAAGCACCGGTGGGCTGAAGTCAGACCAACAATGGCCTCAGAGTCGCTAAACCACAGGCCAAGTTCCATTTTATTAGCACAGGGTTTTGGTTTTGCTTTTTTTCAAAGACTTCAGTTTTTATTTCCTTAGGAAAGGGGTGGGTACGCTATTCCCCTTTTGCTCCCCAGGCTTAGAAGAAAATAAGCAGATGTGTTCTAAACCACTCCACATGTAAGTCATCAAAGATGGGTTGCAATGGAATTCTACCGTCTTGAGAACAGTTGCCATGAGCCGATCAGCCACGGGCTTTGCTTGTGGCAGCTCTAGACTCTGACCAAAAATCCTCAGTGAGCCTGGGGAGGAGGGGAGGGGGGAGAGCTCATCAAACCATGTATGTTTCAGGTGCTCTTACGACGCCTTCTTAGGTGAGAAGGAACTAAATCCCGAGTTTAGAATGAGGCTTCTCAAGCAACTTATCCACAGTCTACGTTAAAACATGGTATACTGAAAAGAAAATAAGATCTGCCTGCAAGACCTGTGCAAATGACCTCAAGCAAACCATTATCCTTCTGAGTTTGTTTTTCATCTGTTAAGTGAGGGTTTCACTGGGTTGTTTTCAGAAACAGGATGACAAAGCTATTTAACTATTCAACTGCCAGAGTACTCCTCTCTCAACCGTCACCCTTCACCATCATCTCTCTGGAATCTTTATCTACAGATAAATCTTTAATCTTTAATTTATCCTCTACCAGACTGGCTCCGAAATCAGTGAAGGTTCAGATCTTGGCTCTATTACTTCCAGTCACATGACTGTCAGAATTTTAGTCTTCCAATCTGCAAAATGGGCCTTTTACGAGTACCTACTTCAGGGGATTTGTAAAAATTAATCTATTTGTACAACAAAGTTAGTGCAGGGATGGCAAGCTATAAAAGTCCAACGAGCACCATTACTATTACTATCCATAGCAGTAACCAGATCTTTCTCAGGTCCACTACCCTGCCCAGAACAAGCATTCCACAAATAGCTGAATCAAGGCTGTTCAGTATGCTTTCTTTACATTTAATCAGGTCATTAAATGGCACCTCAACGACCTGGAGAGCTGCCCCCCAACAACCTCAGAAGTTGCTGGTTGCTAAATTAAGACCCGGAAATCAAAAGGAGAGCGAAGCACAGGCTACACTGTGAATGAGGCCAGAAGCAGACGCTGCCTATCTAGGAATTAAACAAGAAGCCGTGCATGAACAAAAACGAGAGGTGCCCAGCGAGATACCAGTAAGAGCACCAGCGAAATGCTTTCTGCAACTCAGGTAATTGCAGCTACAGGCTGTTTGCCCTCCAATCCCAAGAAAGCTGCCGCTGTTCAAAATATTTTGGGGACTCACCTTTTTAAAAAGCCTTTCAAAACCTTTCCTTTTCTGGAAGGGCAGGAAGCAGTGTGGCACCATGATCACTGCCCTGGTGATCAGGGGTAGACAGACCTGAAGAAACCCCTGCTCTGCTGTCTATGAGAGCGAAGCCTCAGACTACTCCCTAATGCCACAGTTACCTGCAAAATATGGAAAATAAGTGTGCCCTCTTCTCAGGAATTCTGTGAAGACTAACGAGAAAGCAGAGAAAGCACGGTCAGTGCCTAGTACCTAAGACGCTCAGCTGATTATAAACCAGCTTGTTATTAATGGTGAGCCTGCGGGGGATGACAAAGGGAGGTGGTCACATTCTAATTTTTATGTTTTGGCATAAATTAACCTTTTTTCGTGTTACCTTTAAAATCAGAAAAAAAAAATTCTAATTTTTATGTTTTGGCATAAATTAACCTTTTTTCATGTTACCTTTAAAATCAGAAAAAAAACTGTTAAATCTTACAACCTGTTATAGGGAACAATTATCGCCCAGTGTGGCAAAGACCGCAAGTTGCTCCCTGTATCTATTCTCCACCCGTTTCAAAGGGACAGAACTACAAATTCTTAGCTACATATAAGGCTGCCAAAATTAAAAGCCACATTTCCCAGTTCCCCTTTTAGCAAGATCTGGCCATGAAACCACATTCTGGCTGATGGGGTGAATGCGAGGAGAGGTTATTGAACTTTTAAAGACAAATGTGATGGCAGGAACTCCAGCAGCTGGGATGGGCCACAAAGGGGCTAAACTTCAAGGATGTTGAACATTAACCTAGAAGAAGGTGGGTCTCTGAATTCTTTTGGAAGTAGAAACACTATACCAGCCCTAGACTGCATGGCTCCTGAACTTACTATGACAGATAAGAACATTATTCTTGGTCTCTGTTGCCTGCAGTTAACGGATGGCTAACTTTAATAGCAGCTTAATCATCTACCTAACTCACCAAAATAGTCTGCAAATGATAAGTCTTTACTAAGGCTTAACTTCATTAAGGATATTTAAATATCCATGTACACAACATAATTGACAAAGATTTTCAAAAACAACCTGAGAATGAAGGGGATAATTATTCCTAGAATGTGTATTTTATGCCCTATTGGTTACAACAATCAGTCTTATTATTTTAGCTGTATAAAACCTTTTCTTTTTAAATATTTCCCATAACATATGCTAAATACTGTTTGAGTTAGATTATAAAAAGAAGCGGGGGAGGGCGTTACAGAAAATGCAAGCAGCCTCCCTGTATCAATAATCAGAACACTCAGCACACATTCCACAGGGCAGTGGATCTGATGCCTGGGTAATGCACTGCCATGGCAACAAGCAGGTTGCTAGGAAACCAAGAGAGATGAACCCCAGGAGGGGCAGCATCTACCTCAGGTCCCCTGCATTCAGACATTTCTCAGGAGAATTTGTGCACTTGAGATTCCCTAAGAGCAAGGAGATAATACAGTGCAGTCAACACTGACTACGCAATGAAACAGCTGGTGTCATAAATACCTTTGATGGCAAAGAACATTTGTCTCTTCTTTATAGGATCTTGCTTTTGGAGAACATTCCACAGAGCTGAATAAAAACACTCCCCATTTAATCATTCAGAATGGCATTAGCTAAGAGGCAGCCTGCCTTGATCTGGAGGAAGTAAGGTCCAAATATTCCTCTTATCACAAAAGAAACCTGCAGAATAAAGCCTTCAAGCTCCCTAGGCTGACATGCCATTACCTCTGGCCCAGATAAGCTATTATTTCTGTTTCTTAAGACAAAGGTTCTTTCTTCCTTCTTTCTCCTCTCCCACTGCCGCCACGTTTCTAAATTTTCTCATAAGCCAGATCATTCTAGGAAGAAATTAATCCTCGTGAAGAAAGCAACAGAATGCTCAGGCACACGGCCCTGTGTGGTAACACACACTGAGGGGCAAGGTGATCTTAAGATTCTAAAAGAACCATTCAACTTGGCATACTTAATTTGAGGAAGAGAAACTCCTATCTCCTTCATTCAAGAGCATTCCAGTCCTAACACAACACTGTAAATCAACTATATTCCAATAAAGAGATTAAAAAAAAAACAAGAGCACTCTAGTCCAATATAAACTATAAGCAAAAGCTCTTCCAACGTGTCAACCTATTAGGTTAATGATCAGAGATGAACTTAAATCACCGTTGGTAAGATTATGCCGCAGGGCCAGACAGGACTGCCTTACACCCAGCCAGGTGGGTGGGTAAAGGCAGGGGTCAAAAATGCACATCCGCGTGGCCCAGGGTACGGCCCAGGAGTCAATTCAGCCAGCAGCCAGTCCAGGCTCTACCCCATCCCTGCTAATCAGCCAGGTGGTCTCGGCACCCTAAAGAAGAAAATATTCTTAAAAAAAAAAAAAGATTTTCACACAAACTCCACTAATAAGGAGTGTTCTGGGCTTATCCCACCTTGATTGTTTATTAACTAAAAAGTTCCAGGGACATCCCTGGTGGTCCAGTGGCTAAGACTCCATGCTACCAACGCAAGGGGCCTGGATGTGATTCCTGGTCGGGGAACCAGATTCCACACGCTGCAACTGAGAGTCTGCATGCCTCCACTAAAGATCCTGCGGGCTGCAACTAAGACCTGGCGCAGCCAAATAAATTAAATGTAAAATAAAACAAAAGTGTCAGACACGTGTGTGTCTACAAGTTTCACTTACTTAACAGTTAAAAAGAATATCACCTTCACTGAAAATGCCGAAATCTAAAATTCAGACCACAGCATGGATGAGGGCAGGATACTAGAATGCCCCCAGCATTCTGATTTAGTTGCTCTCACCTGAGAGGGCTCTTGTGCGGATAAAATCGATTCTAAGCAAAAAGCTCCTCAAGGAGAGCTGGGCACACAGTGAACTCTCGGGAAGGGTTACCTACTCTGACACCTGCAGTTCCTGCAAATCAGCTACACCAGTGGTTCACACTCCAAGCATGGTCTATGGAACCCTGAGGGTCTCAAAGATTCTTTCAGAGGGTCCGTGAGGTCAAAATCCTCATAATAAGAGTGATATGAAGATGCTAGTTGCCTTGTTCACTCATTCACCCACAAAGGAGCAGTGGAATTTTTCCAGAAATATGTGACATGTGACAGTGCAAAGAATGAATGCAGAAGCAACTGCAAGTCCAGCCAGAGGTTAAAAAGATTGCAAAAATGTAAAAGAAACTATTCCCTTCCCTAAGTATGTTTATGTTTAGGAAAAGAGCTATTTTTCATTAAAATCACAGTAGTTTAACATGCAATGGATTTATTTTTTTAAGCATTATTTTTAAAATTGTGTCGATTTATAAGACAGTAAATATCAACAGATATAATCCACATTAAGAAAAGTTCTTTGGAGGTCTCTCAATGTCTCCTGAATACACACGGATCCTGAGACCAAAGAGTTGGAGAACCACTGCGTTAAAACATTTATAAACAATCAAGTTCTGGAACCAAAAGGAGGGGAAATAACTTCCAAAAATTATCAGGGCCACCAGGGGTATCTAAGTCATGTTAGGCTCGGGTGTCCCTACTCCCTACACAAAATCCTCTCCAGCAAGTTTGGGGGACAAGTGATGGGCAGTTTCCAATCTGGACACAAACTGGTATTAAAAGCCAACAGCTGACCTAAATCCAAAGTCACTCCTGATTTGGCAACTCCTAAACACAATGTCTCAAAATTAGTTTCAGTTAATAAAAGAAAATGCTGTGTTTAATCGTGACAAAGACTTGGTGCTACCAGCATTTAGGTTTCCTGAGCTGCCATCTGCTTTCTATGCCTCCCACCACAGTCCAGCAGTGCTGAGCACTTGTGAGGTGCTGGACACTGTTACACATGCTGCAGATCCCTAAGTGACCAAGCCAACAATAAAAACACATCACACGATGCCAGGCAGAGCCGAGTGTTATGACGAGAAACGAAGCCAAGGCAAAGCAAGACGAGGGCAGGGTGGCACAGCCATTTCAGACAGAGCAGTGGACAACGGCTAAGCAGAGAGTAACCACACGGTTATCTGAAAAGGAAGATGTCCCAGGCCGGTAGAACACAAACGCAAAATTCTGAGCCACAGTAACTCAGCAGCTCTGACCTGACAGGAGAGGGAGAAGAACCCTTCAAAGTATCCGGGGACCAGAAGACGTGGCCACGCAACGATAAACTGCAGGTTTTCCCCTACATGGCCCTCTGGCGTCAGCGCCTGCACGTGCAGGACAGCAGCCCAGCATGGCTGCTAAAGGAGTTTTGTTTTGGCTTTTTTTTTTTTTTTTTTTTTTACTGTAATAAGTGACATCACAAAGACTGGCCAAAAGAACTTTCTATAACATCACCTGTCGTGTAAAGAGTTACCTTTCAAAAGCAATATCTATCCAAAGATGACCAGAATTCAACTTTAAAATTTAGAAGTGTCATTAGAATCCATCTCACTTTTTCTGGGACACAGATGTCCATCAACAGGTTTAACTAGATCGAACCATCTATACAATAAAGTACGCTGCAGCTACTTTTTTAAACCGCTGGGAAGCAGAAAGTGATTAAGAAGACAGGACAACTGAAGTGCAATGTGGTACTCTGGATCCACTCCTGGAACAAAAACACGAGCTTAGTGGGAAAAGTGGGAAAATCCAAATAAAGTGTGCAGTCTGCATGCGCGCTCAGTTGTCTCCGCCTCTGCGACCACATGGACCGCAGCCCACCAGGCTCCTCTGTCCGTGAGATTTTCCAGACAAGAAGACTGGAGGGGGCTGCCATTTCCTCCCCCGGGGGCTCTTCCTGACCCAGGGATTGAACCCGAGCCTCCGGCACTGGCAGGCAGATTCTTTACCACTGCGGCACCTGGGACGCCCATGCAGTCCAGTTGACAGTTTAATTTCTTTCTTCTAACAAGTGTACAGTGATTACGCAAGATGCTACAGCAGGGCACAGGCTGAAGGGGAGACAGACTCACTGTGCTAGCTTTGCAACTTCCGTGTAAACATAAGATTACTCCAAAATTTAGAAAAAATTTAGAAAGGTAAGTAGTATAGATCTGTATACCCTAAAGATATAAAGATATTATATAAAGATATAAATAGAGAGAAATGCAAAACCACCTCATTTTTTTACTCTTATCATGGCGAAATTTCAAGTTTGACGTCAAATGTTAATAACGTAACTAAAAACTGCATATTCTGTGGGAAGAGAAATTCCTAAAACTATTTTAGAAATTAATTCAGCAATTTCTAATTAAGATGGAAATAGATACTGTCCAACTCTTTATGACCCCATAGACTCTGGCCTGCCAGGTGCCTCTGTCCATGAAATTCTCCGGGCAAAAATACTGGAGTGGATTGCCATTCCCTTCTCCAAGGGATTCTCCTGACCCAGGCATCGAGTCCCATTTTCCTGCATTGCAGGCAGATTCTTTACCATCTGAGCCACCAGGGAAGCCCAGATATACTCTACAACTCAGCAATTCTGTTCCTAGGTATATCCTGTAAGGAAGTGTCTATTCATGTGCACAGCAGTTATTTACAGCAGAAAAATAAAACTGGAATAATCTGAATGTCTAGCAACAGAATGGAGAATAAGTATCATATAAATGGAATACTTTAGTGAAAATGAATGAAACAGACCTAAATTTTCAAAATGAACCTCACTAGCAAAAAAAAAAAAAACCCAAAAATACATATTATTTACAAAATGTTTAAAATATCCAGAATACTACTACTCATACCTGCTGAAGATCACACTTACAGTCATGAAAGTATAAAGATAGACCTTCAGGGGGATGATAAACACCAAGCCCAGGAAGGCAGTTATCTATGGAAGGAGGTGGGTTGTTCTGTATCTTAACTAGGGGATTAGAACTGTGGTGTTGGAGAAGACTTTTGAGTCCCTTGGACTGCAAGGAGATCAAACCAGTCAATCCTAAAGGAAATCAACCCTGAATATTCATTGGAAGGACTGATGCTGAAGCTGAAGCTCCAGTACTTGGGCCACCTGATACAAAAAGCTGACTCACTGGAAAAGATCCTGATGCCAGGGAAGATTGAAGGCAGGAGGAGAAAGGGATGACAGAGGATGAGATGGTTGGATGGCATCACTGACTCAATGGACATGAGTTTGAGCAAACTCTGGGAGATGGTGAAGGACAGGAGTGCAGAAGCCCATGGGTCACAAACAGTCGGACACAACTTAGTGACTCAACAACAACAAATATACATGTACTTTTCTGGATGTCTAGGATGCTCCATGATTTGAAAAAAAAAAAAGAGCAAGGAGCAAATAGTCAGTGTAATATGTGTTTGTGTTAAAAAGAAAAACAGAAGGGGAATTATACACCCAGTCACCTGTAGGTAACCAGGGAGGTTCCTAAAGAAGCTGCCTCTGGGAAAGGCCCGAGGGTGGGGCTGGGGGTTGGCGGGAAGGTGGTAGGAGGGGGACAGACTTTTCTCTCTGCCCATTACAATAATGCAACTTGTCTGTGATGTGCAGTTATTACCTATGTGCAGCTCACCTCCACTGATGGAGAGGGAACCAGACTTGGGGGTGAGAGGTCGCAGAGGGGGTGTGGGACAGGCTCCGGGACCATGGTTAGGAACGATGGGCCTAGAGTCTGGGCAGTCAGGTTACCAGGAGCCAACCTGATCTGCGGGGCCGCTCTGTTAGACACTGATGCATAACCTGAGAGTCTGGCTGCCAGGCCAAACTCTTTCCCACCTCCCTCCTGATGGCTGACTACCTACCCTGGTTTGTTTTCTGATCCAGTAATTACGACCAACACACGCATTTACAAGTCAATGTAATTTTGTTTGTTGTTAAATTTACAACATCTTCTGAAATGAAAGAAGGCACGAGACATCACAAAATCAAGGGCTGAGATGAGAGGGTTCGCTGCGCCGGCAGAACAAGGACATTACCAAACACACACTGCCTCTATACACGGCGTGACAACCAAGCTCACGCGCTTGGTGCCTGGGCCCTGTCATTCAGTAAGCTATGAAAGCATCACTACAGCCCAGTGAGACAGGAATGACTATCAGTCCTACTTGTAACGTAATTTAAGAAAACTGCCCAGGGCCATACAGTCAGTGGTGTGATTAGTTAAAACTTCAATTCCACAGTACATCTCACTCCCAAATTAAAGACTTACAAATTCCACAAGAAAACGTGAAATTTGGACAGATTCTTCTTCAGTGCACAGGCCATTACCCAAGGTCACAATTCAGTTTCTGAAACTTCAGTAAACAGAAGTAAAGGAATGAGTGCTTTTGCCAACAAATTCTTCATCCCAATCACTACAGTATTTACCATCAGTTTTTAAAGGATTAAAAAAAAAAAGGCAAGAAAAATCCAGACCCTTCATCCAGGAGGAAGACCCAAATCATGGGTGTCAGGACCAAGGCTTAGGTTTAGAATGCCCATGCTGGAAGATTGCCTCCAGAAGCGGCAGCGCACACCGGCCCAACGAGGCAAGGTCTTGGTCTTGAGAACGTCCCATGCCTTACTAGGTGCTTTCTCCAGCCAGCAGTTCCCTGTTCACCTTTCCTCTTCCCAATCCAGTCAAGCCACAGGCCAGCCATGCCACGGTTTCACATCTCAAGAAAACGTAGGAGCAAGTTCCCCTTCCTCATTTAGAAAAACTCAGACCACTG
>SJYV01043387.1:43421-63385 GCA_006410875.1 Neotragus pygmaeus | reverse complement strand
GGGAGCGGGAGGGGGCGGGGCGGAAGGAGGGAGGGGTCATCAAAAAAGAATACATCATTGAAGACGTGAGGGATTATCTGTATAAAACATCTTTCAAGCCTCACCTTTTTTCTCTGACGTGCCATTTTCTGTTATTAGGGCCATTTTTCAGCCGAGAATTGAAAAGGTTAGCTACTTTTTCTAAGCTCTCACATTCAGAACTCAAACTCACCACCTGACCCAAAGCTGTCTCCTAAACTGACATTCATGGTGTTTAAGCGGCTGGGCTAGCGAGTAGCTTCATTCTGGTCCCTGGTTTTCCCTCTTCAATCTCACACCCCCCATCCCTTCTCCCTGTGACTCACAGGCCGGTTTTTCCAATATTAGATCTATAGGGTGTCACGGCAGGTCTCAGTTGTGCCACTTTGGCATGGGAGTCTTTCGCCCATCCAACGTGTTAGTTTAAGAAATGCCATACAGTGGCTTTCTATTTCAATTTCCCCCTCTTAGGTCTTAAACTATCTTTGACTAGCGACTGTCATCATGTCAACAAAGTAAAACATGGTTGGCTGAATGAGAATTGATACTGGATGAAAGATCCCCTGGAGGAGGATCCTGTGACTCCAGTATTCTGGCCTGGAGAATTCCATGGACAGAGGAGCCTGGTGGGCTACAGTCCATGGGGTGGCAAAGAGTCGGGCTGGACTGAAGCGATTTAGCACACGCACATACAATGGGTAATAAGGGGCTTCCCAGGTGGCGCAGTGGTGAAGACTCCGCCTGCCAATGCAGAAGATTCAAAAGATGCAGTTTCTATCCCTGGGTTGGGAAGATCCCCTGGAGTAGGAAATGGCAACCGACTCCACTATTCTGGACAGAGGAGCCTGGCGGGCTACAGTCCATGAGGTCGCAAAGAGTCAGACACGACTGAGCACAAACACGCTTGTCTTTCGAATTAAAGGCAATGGAGACCCTACGGACTTAAGAGAAACTACTGCTTCTTGCTTAACTACCTAGAAGAATTTAAATTGGAAATCTAAAAAAATAAAATAAATTGGGAATTTTTTCCCAAAGAGTTATTACCAGGGACACATTTTATCTACATGACCTCCATCTATATGGCAGGGCAGATCCCTAATTATCAAAAAATCTGCTCTTATCTGCCTGTGGGTGACCCTCCCGTTCTTGGAAGCCCCAGGTCCCTACTCTATTCCTTATCTCAAGATGGGGTATATATCTCATTTTACCTCTCTGTCTCTGACCTGCTGTTTGTGGGATTCCTGAACATATGAAATTAAATTTTACTTTCTGTTAATCTGCCTTACATCATTTTAATTATCTGACCAATCTAAAAGAACCAAAGAAGGGAAGGGAAAATTACCCCTTCCCAACAAACACGCTCCATCCCAAGGCCCTGCACTAAGGTCTGTCCCGGAGTTGGAGGGAGTGGAGCAAAGGGACTGAGGAGCGAGATTGGGAGGACAGGAAGTTCATCAGTCACTGGAGAAGGGAACAAGAAGTGAAGTGGGAATTGAGAACCAGGCTGAAAATGAGCCAGTGGCCTTGGAGAAGGAAGCAGCCCCCGCCCCCCTGTCTAGTGCCCGACTGCCATCTTACTCCAGAATGAGAAAGGCCTGCGTGGCCCACAAAACCCCTCGCCCTCTACCCACGCTTGACCCTCTGGTTCTGAGCACAGAGATGATGATCCTCACCTCACCATCCCCCAGAGGACAAGTACCTGAAAGTTCAAAGGAAGGAAGGGAAGGAAATCTCAGCCTAATTTTAGGGCAGACCCTTAAAGATCTTTCAGTCTCATTCCATCGTTGCACCGAATGAGAAATTCAGAGGTGGAATGGGAAGGGCATTTATCCAAGGTTACACTTGACCAGGGAGGGGCAGACCCAGGGTCCCATCCGTCTGCGACAATCTTAGGAACGGGCCACAGACAGAGGTCTCAGCGCCTTTGGCCCACCTCCTCCGCCTCACCTCCACCACCACCCCCACATGGCGGCTCTTACTTCCCACTGGGGAGCGGGATGGGGAAGTGTGCACTGCGGTGGGTGATGTGAAAGAGCTGAGTCAAGTTGGGACGAGATTCGGTCTAAACTGGATGCCTCGTTGACTGGCCTCAGTGGCAAGATGGAGGCTGCACGGCTGCCCCCATCCACAGGCTTCCTAAGTCCAGGCACAGCACCCAAACAGCCAGATAAGGGCAAGGGACGTGGGGGTCCCAGGACACAGCCTGGTCCCCAGCTCCTCATCAGTGAAGAAGCCAAAGCATTCCATGCAGAGGTTACAAGACCCCAAGCCAAGAAGCCTGGAGACCTTCAGGTCACAGGCTCCCACTTTGCTGGAGTTACTGCGCTCACAGAGCCTGAACCAACCATGGCACCCCACTTCAGTACTCCTGCCTGGCAAATCCCATGGACGGAAGAGCCTGGTAGGCTACAGTCCATGGGGACACGAAGAGTCGAACACGACTGAGCGACTTCACTTTCACTTTTCACTTTCATGCACTGGAGAAGGAAATGGCAACCCACTCCAGTGTTCTTGCCTGGAGAATCCCAGGGACCGGAGAGACTGGTGGGCTGCCGTTTTTGGGGTTGCACAGAGTCAGACACAACTGAAGCGACTTAGCAGCAGCAGAACCAACCATGACTCTTTTTTAATACCCCACCTCCCTGATAACCACAGGGATATGTCAGTGTTTTTGCGATGAACTTTTCATGCCTTTTATTTGCATACCTGGAACACAAGAGTAATATGTTCCTTAATCCACCCTCTTCCCTGTAAGGGTAGGATTTTAATAAAGAATATAAAAGCAGTAAGTGGGTTATGATCATTTTTTACCAAATCAGTAGATGCTTAAATCCTCTTAAAATACCTTCCTAACCATCTGTGCGTAGGCAACAAGAGCTATGAAGCTATTTGGACCCCTTGACCCTGTAATATCATTCCTAGCTTTGTACCCCTCTCAAAGAAATAATCCAGAGCTAAGAAGTATTTTATCCAAAGTGTTCACAGAAGGGCCCTTTGTAACAGTGGAAACTAGAAAGATTTCAAATCCTGAAAGATGATGGAATTACTAGCTAAGGAAATAGGCCTGGACAAAAACAATGTTACTTGAAGCAGCTTTGAAGCGTGAGGCAGAAGCAGCAGCATGCCCTTCTCTCTCAGAAGTGGCAGGATTTTCAGGAGAGGAACAGAGAATCAGAGGTGGAAAGAGCCTTGACTTTGGGTTGTACCCATCATTGCATTATTTCACTCATTGCCATGTCCATGTTTTATTTTATACTTTTTTAAAAAAATTATGGGAAAATTTTAAAAGGTAAAACAAAATCCCCTTCTTTTCCTCCCTACTATGAGCTCAAGTTTTTAGGAACTGTAAAGATATTTTTCCTCAGAAATGTGAGCCACGCTGGAGATCCTGGTGGGGTTCTTGACGGCTTTCCAGTTCCAGGTCCCAGTTCCTCATGAGGCCTCACTTCTAGGGCCTGAGATCTGTGAGACTCCCAGCTATAAGATGAATAATTCCCCCTTCTGGCCCTGGACGGCATCCATCTGTTACTGTTTCTACAATGAAAACAGCCCTTGGCCAAGACAGCTGATAGAACAGAGGCATCCACTGGGAAGGCCCAGCTCAGCTGTCTGGCACCAAAGCTGCTCCACCCTGGTCCCCGTCATCCTGGAAGCACCCCTAACTCCCCCAGCCAACTCCTAGCCTCTGATGTCTTTTCCTCTCTTCCCATCAACCCTGGACTGCTGGAGAAATCAACTGTGTCAGCTAGGCTCACAAATTCCTCTATGCTATTAATTCTTGGCACCTTTTTGGCTCTCCCATGTGGCTGAGTCTGCTACTGTCTCCTAATATCCTTCACCTCTTTTTCCCTTGATCTTGATAATTAGTAATCAAACTCCCTACTTCTGTCTGCACATATGACCACCCAGAAAAAAGAGATTTCATAACCTCCCTTGAAGCCAAAGGACTTCATTCCAGCCAATGAAATAAAAGAACACGTGCCAATTTTGTGACTTTAAGGTCCTGTTCTTAAAAGGAAGAGAAACAGCCAGTGCAAATATCTGACAAATCTGAGTGAGTAAAACTTTCACCTTCACTGCCAAGACACTGACCATTTTGTTGGGGGAATGTCTTGGAAGATCCCAGCTGAGCCAAGGTGTTGTCCTGGAGGGGTGGGTGGTCCCAGAAGATGAGTAAGCAGAGGAATGGGCATCAGGGAGTCAGCAGTTATTTACCAGATGGTACAGAAGTCAGTGAGAGTTGAACCATAAAAAAAGGCTGAGCGCCGAAGAACTGATGCTTTCGAATTGTGGTGCTGGGGAACTCTTGAGAGTCCCTTGGACAGCAAGGAGATCAAACCAGTCAATCCTAAAGGAAATCAACCCTGAATATTTATTGAAAGGACTGATGCTGAAGCTCCAATATTTTGGCCACCTGATATGAAGAGCCAAATCATTGGAAAAGACCCTGATGCTGGGAAAGATTGATGGTAAAAGGAGAAGGGGGCAGCAAAGGATGAAATGGTTAGATAGCATCACCAACTCAGTGGACATAAATCTGAGCAAATTCTGGGAGATAGTGAAGGACGGGGAAGCCTGGTATGCTGCTGTCCATGGGGTCGCAGAGTCAGACACGACTTAGCAAATGAACAACAACAAAACAGAAGTATTTGGGGTTCCCTAGTGCTCAGTGGTCGGAGAAGGCAATGGCACCCCACTCCAGTACTCTTGCCTGGAAAATCCCATGGATGGAGGAGCCTGGTAGGCTGCAGTCCATGGGGTCACTGAGTCAGACACGACTGAGCGACTTCACTTTCACTTTTCACTTTCATTTATCGGAGAAGGAAATGGCAACCCACTCCAGTGCTCTTGCCTGGAGAATCCCAGGGATGGCGGAGCCCAATGGACTACCATCTGTGGGGTTGCACAGAGTCAGACACGACTGAAGCGACTTAGCAGCAGCAGTGCTCAGTGATAAAGAATCTACCCACCAATGCAGGAGATGGGTTTGATCCTTGGGTTGGGAGGATCCCCTGGAGAAGAAAATGGCAACCCACTCTGGTATTTTTGCCTGAGAAATCCCACGGACAGAGGAGCCTGGTGAGCTACAGTCCATGGGGTCACAAAAGAGTCTGACATGACTTAGTGACTAAACAACAACAAAAGTATTTCAGTAATTTTACTCCTAAACAATGCTGTTGATTAGTACCAGCTAAATGTCAGCTGTGGCTGCAAATTCCTTTCTTATGTTGGATTGCAGACACAACGGCAGGAGTTCAAGCATCCATTCTGGGCCAAGAAGTAGAAGCCTTGCTATGGATGACAAAGCAACAAGAACCTGGATCCCTGATAATTACATTTGTTCTATATTATCCACCTCCACTGTTTACTGTCCCCCACTACTTACCACCTCCACTAAAGTACTATCCACCTTTACTACTCATGTAAACACATCCATATCTCATTTAAGGTTTCATGATCTCAAGTTTTTATTATCTTCCAGATCTTTTCAACAATGCTCAAGTCCCAACCGCACCTTTGTCTTCTTCATGCTGAATTCCTATTTTTACCTCTTTACTTCCATCTCTGAAAAGGAAATGCCCTTTCTTCTTTTTGTGAGCCCAGACTGTAGCTGCCAAACCCTCCTGTGTGTTTGCTGATCAGCTCCTATGACTGATCCCTATGAGGACAGGATTAATACCCTGTCCATTCTTTTTTATATTTATTTTTTCCTTTTAAAAATTAAGAGTATAGTTGATTTACAATATTACATTAATTTTAGGTGTGTTCATTCTCTTTGTTCCTCATACTTTACCACTTGTCAAATATTTTTCTTATTCATCCCTCGAGTGCTTTGCTCCATCAACTGTCCTTTTCTTTTTAATGTCTTCAGTCTTCTCCCTCACCATTGACTCTTCTCCCTCAGCCTATAAATATACACAAGGCTCTCCTAGCCTAAAAGAAATATTACCCCTGACTTTCACTTCAGCTACTTCCTTGTACCTTCCCTTCACTTCCTTGCTCCTTGAAACAGTCACCTATATCGCTTACTACTGGCCCTCCAGACTAACCATAACCCTGCCCACTGCTCCATGGAATGGCTTTTTGAAAGTAAAATGGTAAATCTCTACTTGGAAAGTCCAACAGCACCTTCTCATTCCCTTTAGCCTCTGACCCTGTCGGCCTGTTCCTCCTTCCTACAGTTCTCCCAACTTGGCATCTGTACCACCACAGCTCTCTGCAGAATGCTGGACATAAAGCACACAGGCCCCCATGCCTGCTTCCTCACCCAAGACAGACATCACTAGAAGAACTTGACTTTGAAGCCTCTTCAGCTCAGTACTCCAGCTGTTAGGACCAGCTGATCAAAGTTGGATTGTGGATTGACATGTACCTGCCATCTTTGGGAAACACTCTGAGACTGGGTTGTGTGGGCAGGACTCTTCAGCACATGCTCCCAGAATCACACCTGTGAGGCAATAAGGGCAGCAAGACAGGGCAGAGGGGGAAACGGCACTCCAGTGAAGTTGCCACTGAGGCCTCAGCCCACCCCCGTGTTGGAGGGATGGCCCTGCAGGTTTGTCCTCAATTGAGGCAAGAGGAATGGTCCTTGCACCTCAGCATAACAGTGTCCCGGGGAGGGGCAGAACTTTGGGCCAGGGGCTCCCTTTGGCTGAGGGCAACTCCTGAACAGGGGCTATCCATCAGTATGGGCTTCCCTTGTGACTCAACTGGTAAAGAATCAGCCTGCACTGCAGGAGGCCTGGGTTGGGAAGATCCCCTGGAAAACAGAAAGGCTACCCACTCCAGTGTTCTGGCCTGGGGGGTTGCAAAGAGTTGGACACGACTGAGCGACTTTCACTTCATCCGTCAGTATGGACTGAATGTTTGTATCCCGCTCCAAAATTCATACATTGGAGCTCAATCCCCATGCAGTGACTATATTTGGAGATGAGGCCCCTAAGGAAGTAATGAAGGTTCAGTGAGGTCATAAGGGTGGGCCTCTGATCTCACAGGATTAGCATCCTTATCAGAAGATACACCAGAGATCTTGCTCTCCCCCTGCACCCTAACCCCCAACCCCAACTGCACACACTTAGGAAAGGCCATGTGAGCACATACCAAGAAGGCAGTCATCTGCAAGCCAGAAAGAGAGTCTCCACCAGAAACCAAATCAGCAGAAACCTTGATCTTAGACTTCTGGCCTCCACAACTGGGAGAAAATAAATGTCTGTTGTTTAAGCCCCCTGCTCTGTGGTATTTCACTGAGGCAGCCCAAGCTGATGAGGACCAGTTTGCAGATGTGAGTCCTTAGCAGGCTACACTCCAGGCAAAAGGGAAATGAGTTCTGTTAAAAAGTAAAATTCAACTGAGTAGATTTTTAAGCTCTTATTGGCTTTATTCAACAATTCATGAATCGTTGGAGCATCCAGTCTGGCAGATAAGGAGTTGGAGGAGCTGTACAAAATGAAACACTTTTAATGGACAGAAGGGAGTAGGAACAAAGAAGTTACATAGGTCAAGTTTGACTAAGTCAAGACAAGCAGCTTGTCTTTCAGCCACCTGACCTGACCTAATGCTGATTGCTCACCAGGTGATTCCCGAATGACTGGTTAAAGATTCCGTTTCTGGAAAATCCAATACTGTAATGAAGTCTCCATCTGGAGCCACCAGGATTAACACAAGTGACTCCATTGCCTGCTGTCTTGTGCTTAACAGTCCCCCAGTCCTGCCGGGAGATCTAGGGGTGCCCAGCGCCACTCTCACACCCCTGCTCTGAGCTGTCCTCCTCCTCCTCTGACATTTCTTCTCAGAACACAAGCCTTGGCCCTAACCCAGCTCTGCAATCTGCTCCCTTGAAATCCCAGCCTTGCCCCTCCCTCACATGGTCCCAGCCACTCTGCCCCACACCCCAAAGGTTGCCTGAATAACCTGTGTGGTTTCACATCTTTGTGCCCAGTAATACCTACTTCCTCACCTCAAATTCCCTTTTCTACTTCTTTCCCTGGGGAACTTTTATTTCACCTTCAAAACTCAGTCAAAATGATACTCCTAGGGGAAAGCCTTTTCCGTGCTGTAGGAGGTGGTCAAGACTCCCTCCTGCCCCTTCTGTACTTGATTCACTTCTCAAGCAGCTGTCTTGTTATTTTCAGCAGTACTTGTACTGAGCATCTAGCATATACCAGAGGCTGTGGATGCTGAACTGGAAGATACAGACTGAATGGAAAAGCCACACTTAGGGCCTGATGTCACCGCACGCTCCCCAGGGAAGCCAGAGCGCCCTGCTGGGTGCACGGCTCTCTCAAGGTTCCTGGTGCACAGGTCTCATTTGGCACCTTGGGGCTCTGCCACCTTCCCGGCTGGAGATGAGCCCAGTCCCAGGCAGCCAGTCTGCTCTGGAGGCTGGCCACCCCCAGGATGCAGCCTGGCCCCACAGCTCTGCTCCCAGGTATAGTCTAGTGGACTGTGCCTGGCTGGGCCAGTTGGGTGCTCTGTGGGGAGCTGGCCTGGGGGCTGCTAAGAGCTCACACTGGTGAGTCAGCTGCGGGCATCGGAGCACATGAGAGACAGCTGAGTCACCACCATAAAGTCTGCCAGCCCAAGAGGTTGGAACCCTTTTGAGAATCTGCTGAAAGCTGGGAGCACTCTGCCAAAATAATGCTCAGACACAACATTTTGCACAAGTTTCAGGAGATTCTCAGACCTCAACTGTCCATCTGTGAATGTCAGAATGAGAACTATAGTAAACCCAAAGAAGGAAGTGATAGGACAAGTCACAAGGCCAGTAGGGAACAGAGCTGGGACCAGACCATTTCACTCCTCCTGGTTTAACATTTTAATCTCAGTCCCAAGCACCTGCCTTTCACCTCCTGGAAAGTGTCCCAGTTCCCTCCAGCCTCAGGCATCATTCTCTTCCCCTGACTTCTAGAATACCCATAAGCCCTTGCTCCAGGCCAGTTTTGGAGGGTGAACAATAACAAAGATAAGATTAGACTTAAGAGTTAGTTCCTGAGCCTAAACGGAAAGCAAGAACTATTCAATAATCATATTGAGTACATTAGCATATCTTTAACAAGTGAAGCTTCCTAATGAAGTTGGATTTTAGAGGAGGCAGAAGAGAAGAATCAAAAAGGCAATCCGGCATTATCCAACAGCAACCACAACCACAACTGGCATTAACTGACAGGCTGTTACCTGCCAGGCTCCTTCCTGATTGCTCTACATACTGGGCTCAAATCTTTAAATCAAGGATCATACCCATTTTACAGACAGAGAAACTGAGTCTCATGAGGCTGACTTACCTAGGATATCCCTGATCCTGGCAAAACCAAGATTCAAGCCCAGGACAATCTGGGGCCGAGGCCGATGCCACATAGCCTTCACTGAGAATGCCCAGGGACTTCAGCCACTGGTGGTTCAGGGGCTAAGACTCCATGCTTCCAATGCAGGGTCCCCAGGTTGAATCCCTGGTCAGGGAACTAGATACTGCGGGCCATAAGTAAAGAACCAGTGTGCCACGGCCAAGACTAGCAGAGCCAAATAAATATTTCTGAAAAAGGAAAGAGAATGCCCAGAATTGCCTAGGAGTGAGAGAGCTCAGACACTCATCTTAATACTCAAGGCGCAGCGGCCAGCAGCGCCTGATGCCATCAGACACCACCTTTCCCTTTTCAGGTTCCACGTGCCCAGAGCAGACTCTGTAACTTGTCTGGCCAGCCTGGTCACAGTGGGGAGACTGCTGCTTGCCTGGGCAGATAATCCCGTTCAGGAGACAGGGCTATTCCTTGAGTAAAGACTGCTCATCTGGCTTTCATAATGAACTTGCCAGTTGGTGTGTGAGCCTCATTAACTCTGGGCTCTGAAGACATTAAAGTTCTCACTGGGCCAGGTAGACTAAGATCCTTGGACCACAGTCATTTCAGCACAGTTGTTACACCCTATGAAATCAGCTGAAGAAAGCGGAGCCCACGGAAGGGATCACTGTAACCCTGGGAGACGTATGCCTGTTTCAAGTTCAGATCTGCCCTTTCAGCCATGAGCTCAACTAATGCGTAGTCCTGGCCAGCAGTGGGCACTTCACGGCGGAGATGTCTTCCTGTCCTCAGGAGGTGGCAGTCCCAGCGGGAATGCAGATGGATAGATGAACACCCGCCCTGAGAGGAGACAGTTTCTGAGCAACTCTTCTTCCCTTTCTTCATGGAGGATTAGGAAGGTATGCCCTTCATGACCCAGATCCTCTGCCCAGGAGACCCATGCAACGCCTGACTCCTTCCTGGGCTCCTCTGGGGTGCAGCAAGGTCAGTTCTGAGAAAGTTCACGTGTGTATCAGGACTCACAAAATGGGGACTGCCCTCGCCAAGTCACAAATCTACACTGAGGTCGGCCTTACTTAATTTACTGATGGGAAACCCCTGGGTAGGAAACTTGCCGTACACCATCCAATCCTCCAACCGGCAGCTTAGCCAGCTCATTGGACCCTAGAAAACAGAACCCATCAGCTTTACCCAATCCTGTCCTGTTCCCAAACTGTCTCTTCTAATGCTCTGAAAATGTGCTCCTGCCTCAAATTCCTCAGCAAAGTGCGCCCCTGCTTGTGGGCTATTGTGTCTTCCTAAGCTGTGGGCTGTTTCTCCCTTGAATAAAGGACCTCAAACATGACTAAATTGTTTTAGGTTTATCATTTGACAGCTTTCAACAGACCCCCTGATCTGAGCCCTTGAGTGGCCTCCAGTCCTTCCCTGGAGCTGGGAGCATCAGCCATGAAGAGGGCAGGCGTGCCCTTCAAAAACCCTGGCACACAAAACTAGAGAATCAGTAAAAAGATAAGTGGTGGCCTGGGGTGGGGAAAGCAGGAGGGATGTGAGTAGGTGGATCTGAAAATGTTCTGTGTGATCCTGAAATGGTGGGTACACGATGTTATGTGATTGCCAAAACTATAACACAAAGAGGGAGCCGACATAAAGTATGGACTTTAGGTAATAATAGTGCATCAAGGGACTTCCCTGGTGGACCCGTGGCTGAGACTCTGCACTCCCAGTGCTGTAGGCCCAGGTTCGATCACTGGTTAGGGAACTAGATCCCACACGCTGCAGCTAAGACCCGTTGCAGCCAAAGAAATGAAATTTTTAAAAAGTAATAATAGCGCATCAATTGGTTCACTAATTGTAACAAACTTACAACACAAATGCAATATGGTTGTAATAGGGGAAACAGGAAGGAGAGAAGAGCCTATGAGAACTCTATTAATTGCCCAATTTTCCGCAAACCTACAACTACTTGCTGAAGCTGAAACTCCAGTACTTTGGCCACCTCATGCGAAGAGTTGACTCATTGCAAAAGACTCTGATGCTGGGAGGGATTGGGGGCAGGGGGAGAAGGGGACGACAGAGGATGAGATGGCTGGATGGCATCACGGACTCGATGGACGTGAGTCTGAGTGAACTCTGGGAGTTGGTTATGGACAGGGAGGCCTGGCATGCTGCAATTCATGGGGTCGCAAAGAGTCGGACACGACTGAGCGACTGAACTGACAACTACTTAAAAAACATAAAGTCTATTAACTAAAAGACACACACAGCAGACAAACAAAAACACCCTGTCACAGAAACCAGACCTAAGGCCTTCCCGATTCTCACCAATTCTGCCTCTCCTGAGATATATTAAAGGGTCGTGACCCTGCAGTCACACTGGGACCTCCAGGGGCTCCTACAGCATGAAAGCAAAGCTGAGCTATGTAATGATGGAAGTGGAAAGTCAAAGTACAGAAAAGTTGTCCACTATGCTCCATCTGTGTTTAAAAAGGGACAGTACATATTGTATCATATTTACATAGAATATCTCTGGAAGAACTTAGGGGAGGTGGAAGGGAACCTTTTTATGAAACTTCCTTTAGAATTCGTTTAGAAATCATGTAAAGGCACTACCCATTTTCAAAAAGATGAAGAAGGTTAAAACTGTTAACTGATTAACTCTATCGCCTGCTGTGCCAACTGTGAAATCCTGGGCAAGTTACCAAGCCTCAGTGTCCCCATCCAGAAAATGGGGAGAACGCTGCACCACGGTCATAGGTGCTGTAAGCACTGGATGAGATCAAGGTATTCAAAGAGCCCAGCGCAGGCCTGGCGAATGACCGTTTGTCGGCACTGCATAAGGGAACCCTAAGCAAGAAGATGGTATAGGCGTTGGGGGAGGGGGGTTGCTTCTCTCCTATTTAAGAGCAGGAGAAGGTCTCCTCAGGTGGACAAAGAAAGTAGGGAACTGCCTCAAAGCCTGTGCATCCCAGGGGGCAGTTGCTCTCCATTCCACACCCCTGCTATGGCCCTGTTTCTGCTCCACAATCCTGTATCCATCCCAGGACTTAAGTCCTCCCAGGCCCGAGCAGCCTACAGCCATATCACCGTGGGCATCTCACCCTGGGGGCCTGCAGGAACTGGAGGGGTGCTGATGTCAATGCTGGGGAAGGAGAGAGATCCCTGGCCGCCCTCCACCAACCCTGCCCAGCCCAGCTGCCTGTGAGCTTGCTTGCTGGCCGTGGGCAGGGGCCCTTGCTTCCTCTGGTCTGCCCACAACCCTCAGGTGCTCCCGCAGGCCCCTCCACACCTCAACCCCAGCCCACCCAGCAGGCGCTTGGAGAATGTCTGACAGCATTTGGACTCAGGAATGTAGGAGCCTGCCTTCTGCCTCCCCAAAGAGCTTCTCCTGGTCCAGGGGCTTGTCGCCCGCAGAAGGGGCCCTGAGGAGCCAGGAGATGTGGTTCCTGTTTCCCACTCATCGTAAGAGCTGCAGGACCTTGGGAGACACATACGCCTCCCCGGGTGTGCTGTCTGTGTCACTGATGGGCCAGGAGAGGCTGGGAACAGGCTGTCAGGCCCCATCCTGTTCTCATGCCCCCGGTGACCCAGAAGCCCAGGGGTCTTGGGGGTGTGTCCTAGTCAGGATGCGAACCTCAGTGGTGCTTCGACTGTGGGCTGTGGGATCCACCCACACCTCACCTTTGTTTGTGACATCACAGGGCATTTACACCTGCCCTCTCTGACCTTGGGAAGAATTAGGGGAATGTCTGCTGACAGCTTGAGGACTGGAATTTAGAATAATAACAGGCTTCTCCCTTGATTATCAAAGCAGGTATGTTCACTGCCTATAATTAAGAAAGTTTTGGAAAGCACAAAGAGGGAGGTAAATGTCATTTCCCAACCATACCTCCTGAGGACTGTAAAAAGGGAGAGGAGCTTTGTTCACCCAGAGCAAGGCCTCACTTAGAGGGGCCCAGAAGGAGCTGTGACCAGCCCCCACCCTCAGAGGCCCTCTTCCACCCCCGCCTGGAATCACAGCCTTGAGGAAGTTCACTGTTAGTCACACCCCGCAGCCACCGGGTCACATGCTCTGGTAGGAAGCCCGGCCACAGGCTCACCCCTCCTGGACCTACTGGGTGGCTGAGAAGCCCTGGGGTCACGTGCAGAGCCACAGATATGGGACCAAAGTCTCCAAACCAAATGTCACCACTTTCAGACAACCTGTACTCCCTTCCTCCTTGGTTCCTCCCTTGGGCCCTGAGTGAACCTGCAGTGGAGCCCTGGCTGGGACCCGTGGGGCAAGGCTCTCCTCTGCTCGGCGGAGACCCTGACCCTGAGGCACCTGTAAGGTTGCCGCCAACAGAAAGATGCCTCTGCCAGCTGGTATTAAGAAGCCTTTATTGGGCCAGCGCTCCCAGGCAGAACTCCCTGGGAACCGCGGGCGGGAGTCTGCAAAGAAGGGCGGGCCGATCAAGGGTTTTATAGCATGAGACAGCTTGTTCGTGGGGGTTTTTTCCTAAAAAGGCAATCGCCAGGGGTTGCTACGGTGATTGGGCTGCTTAAAGCTGTGTGTCCATGTCTGATTGGCTGCTTCAATTGATGCGAAGGTTGATGTCGGGGCAGTTGTTTCAGGAACTGGCCCCTCCTTGTCAGCTCGCAGGGGCTTTCCGTTTGGGCGTGTCTTGGAGTGCCGCGGTCTCACATTCCAGCCTTTTTGATATAGGATAAGGGGCGCCGACTCTGTCTGGCTTCTTCCTGCTGAACGGGGGCGGCGCGGGGCAGGGGAAGGCCAGAAGTGTGGACCGAGGTCATCAAGGCATCGGTTTTTATATAGGACGGGGTTCTTCTTGGGGTATTGTATGGTATTGTTTTAGCACCATAAGTTGTACTGAGTCGAGCTGCTTTTTCATGAAGGATATTAATCTATTAAGAATACAGGGACCAAAAGTTAGGATCAGCAGCGAGATTACTAGGGGCCCCAACAAGGTGGAAATTAGAGTCGTCAACTAAGGAGACGTTTGAAAAAGGGATTCGAACCATCCCTGCTGGGCCTCTCGTTCCCGCTTGCGCTGTGCCAGTCCTTCTCTTACTTTTGCCACTGAATCTCTAACTAATCCTGTATGGTCGGCGTAAAAGCAACACTCCTCTCCCAGGGCTGCGCAGAGTCCACCCTGCTGTCAGAATAGTAAATCTAGTCCCCTTCTATTCTGGAGGACTACTTCAGAGAGTGAAGTGAGTGACTTTTCTAGGTTGGTAATGGACTCTTCTAGGTGGGATAGGTCTTCATCTATGGCTGCCCTAAGGGAAGTTAAGCCCTGTTGCTGATGGGATAAAGCCGCTATTCCTGTTCCTGTCCCTGCTATCCCTAGTCCAAATAGGGTCGCCAGAGTNAGAGAGTGAAGTGAGTGACTTTTCTAGGTTGGTAATGGACTCTTCTAGGCGGGATAGGTCTTCATCTATGATTCCTTGGGACACCAGCCCACCATCCTCTAAGTCTGCTGCTTTCCAAATAAATTTGCCATTCCTTGACCTAACAACTTGTCTCTTGATTGATTGACTGGCCTGTAGTGTGGCAAGTAAAAAGAGCTTAGACTCAGTAACAAATCTACCTGGAAATCAATAGGCAACACTGAGAAAAATGTTCTCTGTTTGGGGGAAGGGGTATTAGAGAAAGGAGACAGACAAAGGAAAGATTCAGAGTAAACAGCTAAATAAAGCACAGATGAGGATAGAAAAGATGCTAGCCATGAAAAAGACTGAGACCAACCCCCCTTCAGATTGGAATCAAAGAACATGATGAAATCTTAGAGTCATTGCTATAGTAGTAGATGTCACTAGCGCAAGTACAAGTGTGGTGAGATTAAAGAATGAGGCTACTATTCAGGCCCAAGTTAAGAAATGAGTCTTTCTAGTCTCATTTTATTTCAAACTTTTTTGAGATTTTAATAGTGAGAAGTGAAATCTTTGCTGAGAAGTAATTAAAACCATACAGCTAATTAAATAAAAGCAGATTGGAAAATAAGCACATTTTTAGTATTCTGAGCTTGTGAATTTACTGCAAAATATATGCACTGGGAAAACAGCTTTGCTATGAATTAATCCCCAATGGGCTTTTAAACTAAAATCATTTACAACCAAATTCAATTTTTAAGAAGTCATTAAGCTTCTCTTGAATAAGATGTTTATTTGAATACTGCTTCTATTAAGTATTCATAAAAAAAAAAAAAACCTAAGCATTTAATCTGGCATAGTACCTAATTGACATAGAGGCCAGATATCAAGGTTATAGTTATCACTGACACTAACTGACTTTGCAAACTTTGGTAAATCAATTACTAGTGTGAGTCAACCCCACTCATAGTACATATAAAAAGCTATTTCTGTCCCACCAATAACAGTATTGTATTAAGATTTTAGAAAATCCAGTGTTTAAGATATACAACATGTAAGAGCATCTTGTAAAATTTAAAAACGGCTAAGTAATATAAATTGAAAAGAATAATCCAAAATAATAGATATTTAACCAATTTCTAAAATATAGTAAATATCCACTATTTACTAGACAGATACCTTTTAGGAAGAATAGTCGTATAAACTAAATTAAGCTTTTAAAAGGAAGCCTTAGGAAATGATTCATTAAAATATCTTAGCCATTAAAATTCCTGGTAAATCCCATGTTCTGAGAACTAATCATGTCCATTTTAATTTTCAGGTATATGTTGAAATTTTCAACTTTATAATATAATACAACAATTAATTTTATTTATTGAAGCTCTTTTAAAATATACAGGACAATTTTTAAAATTTCATAGATATCATCTGATCTATAGAAATTAAAATAAGAATCTATCTAAACTGAAAAGATACTTTCAATACTGAATAAAAATCAAATATATATAGTAATATAAATGGACTATAAAGAGTTCCATGTTACTTTGGCAGTATTATTTTATTTTAGCATAAAACTACAAAATGGAAAGGTCAAGAGACAGACAGTCTACCAGACTGATAATAAATGAATTTGCAAAAATTATCTAGGCAGTACTAATAAATACTGTAGATACAATAAATTAACCAAAGGGCCAAGGAATGCCAAGAGCTCAATTTCCCACCAGAGATGTTCAATCATAAATGAGCTTGTAAGCCCCAGTCTAGGATTCTAAAATTAGATCAATTTCTAATTATTACATTATATTATGTATACACCAATTGGTCTGATACCCTGAAATAAACATGGACTCTTCTTTTTTCAGAAATCCATAGTAGTTGGCATTTCTTATTACATTCTATCTTATAGCAATTGTTTCCTCAAATTATTTGATCACAAACCCATCTGGGTTTTCTTTTTTTTTATGTTTTGCTTTTTTTCCCAAGTTATCATCTTAAATAAGATATTCTTTGGAAAGCATTTGGGAAGTGGTTGTTTGTAACCACTGCTGTATTCATCAAAAGATGACTTAGAGAACACACTTGAAAAATGTGCCATGCCTTATTCATAGATGTGTACTGTGCTGGATTTACAGTGTCATGTGCACAGCATATGACACTTAGTGAAAAGCATTCACCAGCAAATCGTGCTCCTCATTTGAAGAATTTAGTAGGCACAACATTTTAAAATATGATAATTTAATGTCCAGAAAGGCTAAAAAAAATCTAAAAAATACCATGTATCAATTTAAATTATAGGGAAAGTATTTAAGGCAAACTTAAAGAACTTAAAAATTATTAATTATTTTAGAAATGATGTAGTCTTAATGCCATCATTTAGTAGAATACATATAATAAATTAAGTATTTTTATTTTAAAACTTTCATTTACATATAAAGAAACTGGTTGTGAAATAGTTCTCAAACTTTATGGTAGATTTTATGTTCATTTAAAGATACATGTATAAATTATAGAGGTTTAAATATTATTTTAATTTAAAAATATTGGATGTGAAATAAACAATAGTGTTCAGCATTAAAAATTGTGAAATATCAACATCTCACCAAAATGGATACAATTTAAAAGACTGACAATACCAAGTGCTGATGAAAACTTGAGTAACCAAAATGTTTTGATAGCAGAAAGTAAAAACAGTAAAACCACTTCAGAAAACTACTTAAATATTTTAAAAAATCAACTCATATATCTCAAAAACTCAATCAGAAAGACATACATCCTATTGAAATAAATACATGTCCATCAAAAGATACCTACAAAAGATGGAATAACCAAAATATCTATCAAAAGTTAAATAAATGCCTTGTTGCTTATTATTTATTCAAGGCATTCTAAAAAACAAAGAAAGAATATGAACTACTAAAAAACAAAGAAAGAATGTGAACTACTGCCATATGCAATGACATGGAGAAACCTCACAAACATAATGTCATGATGGAATAGAACTAATAACAAACTAAATCTATAGTTGTAAGGATCGGAGAGAGGGCAGGGCCCTCGGGGTTCATCTGAGTCAGCCACCCTGGAAAGTCCCTTACCCAATCTGCCGGTAACTGCCCGTGGACTGGCAGGGTGGGGCCAGTTCCTGAAACAACTGCAGCAATTGAAGTAGCCAATTAGACATGGACACACCACCTTAAGCAGCCCAATCCTCGCAGCAACCCCTGGCGATTGGCTTTTGTTGGAAAAAGCCCGCGAACAAGCTGCCCCATGCTATAAAACCCTTGATCCGCCTGCCCTTCTTTGCAGACTCCCGCCAGCGGTTCCCAGGGAGTTCTGCCCGGGAGCGCTCGCCCAATAAAGGCTTCTTAATACCAGCTGGCAGAGACATCTTTCTGTTCGCGGCAACCTTACAATAGTCAATACAGATTTTCAGATATTGGGCAACAGGTAGCAAAGAGATAAAAAATGAAGTGAGCCCCACAGTGTGGTCCGTGACTAGTGGTACTCTGCACTCAGTGGTGGACAACAGAGTGATGGTCTCACTGAGCTTTGGAGATAGAAATTGGAATCTGGGGACTGAAGAGGAGGCTGGGAAGGGTACCAGAAAGAAAGCATCTCCAAAAGAGTGAACTAGGGAGTCTAATGATATTGATCATATGATTAATCATCTAAACTACTTTGGGGAACAAAAGACCATACTATTAATAATCATGACAGGACAACACATATAAATCTGAAATGTCTTTAGCAAATAGGTATAATCAGCCCACTTCCATTTTCCTCGTTTCCACAAAGAATTGCTGTTGAAAGTTGTGTCCTAAAGATTATTCTGAAACATACTGGTTGTCTCTTTTGGAGGCTCTTCTCCTGCCAAATCCAGTTGTGAGATTCCCTCCTGCAGTCTGTGTTCACAGAGCACCTGGTTTATATGCATATATGCAGTCACTGGCAACTGAAACTCCACGAGGGGTTAGAGATTCTGGCTTGAACAAACTTATAGCAGCGCTCATATACGTTGCCAAACTCAGCTTCCATGGATCTTTTTAAAGGGCTGTGATGGTTCTCCAATCTTAAAAATATACTAAAAAATGTGAATTGTGCACTTTAAAAGGTTAAGTTTCAGTCAGTTCAGTTCAGTTGCTCAGTCATGTCCGACTCCTTGAAACCCATGGACTGCAGCACACCAGGCCTCCCTGTCCACCACAAACTCCACTTACCCAAACTCATGTCAAGTCATGATGCCATCCAACCACCTCATCCTCTGCCATCCCCTTCTCCTCCTGCCTTAAATCTGTCCCAGCATCAGGGTCTTTTCCAAGGAGTCAGTTCATATCAGGTGCCCAGAGTATTGGAGTTTCAGCTTCAACATCAGTCCCTCCAATGAGTATTCAGGACTGATATCCTTTAGGATTGACTGATTGGACCTCCTTACAGTCCAAGGGACTCTCAAGAATCTGCTCCAACACCACAGTTCAAAAGCATCAATTCTTCGGTGCTCAGCTTTCTTTGTAGTCCAACTCTCACACCCATACATGACTACTGGAAAAACCATCACTTTGACTTTGCAGGCAAAGTAATGTTTCTGCTTTTTAATATGCTGTGTAGGTTGGTCTTCCAGTCCAGCATTTCTCATGATGTACTCTGCATATAAGTTAAATAAGGAGAGTGACAATATACAGCCTTGACGTACTCCTTTTCCTATTTGAAACCAGTCTGTTGTTCCATGTCCAGTTCTAACTGGTGTTTCCTGACCTGCATACAGATTTCTCAAGAGGCAGGTCAGGTGGTCTGGTATTCCCATCTCTTTCAGAATTTTCCACAGTTGATTGTGATCCACACAGTCAAAGGCTTTCGCATAGTCAATAAAGCAGAAATCGATGTGTTTCTGGAACTCTCTTGCTTTTTCCATGATCCAGTGGATGTTGGCAATTTGACCTCTGGTTCCTCTGCCTTTTCTAAAACCAGTTTGAACATCAGGAAGTTCACGGTTCATGTATTGCTGAAGCCTGGCTTGGAGAATTGTGAGCATTACTTTCCTAGCATGTGAGATGAGGGCAGTTGTGTGGTAGTTTGAGCATTCTTTGTCATTGCCTTTCTTTGGAATTGGAATTGGACCTTTTCCAGTCCTGTGGCCACTGCTGAGTTTTCCACATTTGCTGGCATATTGAGTGCAGCACTTACACAGCATCATCTTTCAGGATTTGAAAGAGATCAACTAGAATTCCATCCCTCCACTAGCTTTGTTCGTAGTGATGCTTTCTAAGGCCCACTTGACTTCACATTCCA